>CM053623.1:161551657-161567095 GCA_028646595.1 Phalanger gymnotis | reverse complement strand
TTGACTTGTTTTTCATCATTTTCTCTCATCCTTCTCATTTCTCTTCCCAATTTTTCCTCTACTTCTCTAACTTGCTTTTCCAAATCCTTTTTGAGCTCTTCCATGGCCTGAGACCAATTCATGTTTTTCTTGGAGGCTTTTGTTGTAGGCTCTTTGACCTTGTTGACTTCTTCTGGCTGTATGTTTTGGTCTTCTTTGTCACCAAAGAAAAATTCCAGAGTCTGAGACTGAATATGGGTGCGTTTTCACTGCCTGGCCATGTTCCCAGCCAACTTACTTGACCCTTGAGTTTTTCAGTGGGGTATGACTGCTTATAGACTAAAGAGTTCTATGTTCCAAGCTTGGGGGGGGATGTGCCGGCCCTGCCTCACCAGCACTCCTCCTTCCCCAATAACCCCCAACCAGGACTGGGCTTAGATCTTCAGCAGGCTCTGCACCCCTGCTGTGATCTGCCACTTAATTCCTCCCACCAGGTGGACCTGGGGCTGGAAGCAACTGCAGCTGTAGTTCTGTAGTTGCCCCACCTCTGCAGCCCCCGGGGGGTGGCTGAACTGCAAATTCCCTGTCCCTGGTAGCTTTTCCCACTAACCTTCTCTGTTGTCTTTGGTGTTTGTGGATTGAGAAGTCTGGTAACTGCCACAGCTCACTGATTCAGGGTGCTAGGGCCTGCTTCGCCTGGCTCCTGGTCTGGTTGGTCCGCACTGCCCATGCTGGGCTCTGCTCTGCTCTGCTCCACTCCCAGCTCTGTGTGGGATAGACATTACCCAGAGAACATCCAGGCTGTCCTAGGCTGGAACCCTGCTTTTTTGTGGGTTCTGCTGTTTTGTGGGTTCTGCAATTCTAGAATTGGTTCAGAGCCATTTTTTGTAGATTTTTGGAGGGACTTAGTGGGGAGCTCATGCTAGTCCTGCTTTCCAGCTGCCATCTTGGCTCCGCCCCCGAAACAATACAACCTTAAAAGACCTCTCAGAGTGTGAGTTACTTCCTTGAGTAACAAAAGAAGTGGATGCCCTCAAGTACTCACCTGTATTTGGAATTCATATAAAATCCATGAAATTTCATTTAACTCCACTTGTCATGAAGATTTCCCCCAAAATAATGTCAGAAATAAACATAATTTTGTCACCTATTAGTGGACCTGATGAAGATGTAACAATGTGCCAACATCTGGTCTTTAAAGATGTTCCAACAAAGCTGCTAATATTCTTAGCATGAGGGAAAGGTCCCTTTACTGACATCAACCCCTGATGTCACCTGAGCCTTGAGAGGTTCCTGCTAGGTAGCCCCCAGATACCACAATCTAAAGAGTGAGGGATCTTCCTGGCAGTGCCACAGGCCATTAGTGAAGAAAGGCATGCTTATAAACTAAGTGTTGGCAGCAGCTTTGTTTTCAGCATGTTTTCATCATGCTTTTTGGTTTGAGTACTAATCACAATACCCTGGGCCCAGAAAGATTAGAGTACTAATATGGCTAGGTATGCTGTTAGCCTCTGGTAGGGGGTCAGGCAGTGTGAGTGACAGCAAGTAGAGCTGTGTAATCTCCCTGCTCAGCTGCCAGGTGTCTGCAAGGCATGATGTCTCTGCTTCTTTTGTCTCCTGGGTTTATTTTTTCCTGATCTTGGACGAATGGTCCAAAGATGAGGTTATAACCTCATGATCTCTGAAAGGTCAGAGGAGCTCTCAGAAATCCAACAATCGGAATTAGTAACAGAGTCTGCCAGTAGCCACAGTAACTGAACCCACTGCGGAGCCAGACCTGAAGAGCTAATTGGTTGACCCTGGCTAGGACAGAACTGATCCAGAAGTCAAATCACCATGTCCTGCAAGCAGACTTATCCATCAGCTATGGAACACCCAGAAGGGAACTTAGTGAGGAATCTTAAGAAGAGAGAAGAGAGCTAAATAACTCCCAGGGTAGGCATCACCCCCAATCATGTATGTACATTCTTACATATGTGTCTTGCTACCTCTGTGTTTCAAGTTTGAGCCTTTTCTCTCCAGGATCTTTGTGTATACTTCGTATATATCTTTGTGTATATCCATCCTACTCATATAGTGTGTCCTAAACTTCTTAGTGCAACTTCACATTTTAATAGTTAAAGTTTCAAACTGCAATAAGACCTTTGGGACACCCTGTATAAGTAGGATGGAGAGTATGCACAGGACTAGGGCAGAGAAAATGTTTTTTATACCAATCAATTTCCCAAGGGAGAGTGTACTCCCATTTGGGGAGGCAGGAATATTTTTGTGCTTCTACCCTTGATATGGCTTCTGATTAAATGTCTTTGTGGAAGCCAACTGATGTCAGTATTAGAAGCATCAAATTCTCAAGGCTTACCCCCTCAGACCTTGAGAGGAGAGGTAGGCTGCCCTCTATGGAACTGTCCTACCAATGGAAGTGAGAGTTGAGAAGAACAAGCCCACAGTAAGGGCTTGAGAAACAAAAGAGAAAAAGCAGCGTATCAAAGAGTCTTACTATATCTGTAGGCTTTAATGTAACATTCACATGATTCCCTTATGTTATTTGGTAACTTCTACTTTGGAATTTCCTACAGGATTATTTATGTATATTTACTAAGAAACCATTGTGGGAGTGTGTGTGTGTGTGTGTGTGTGTGTGTGTGTGTGTGTGTGTGTGTGAAATATCCTGAACCTAGATTGAGAGAAAATAAGGGAACCCAAAACAAAATCTATAGGAATTAAACAAAAAACAAAATTATGTCATAATGGAAATCATAGTTGAATTAGATAGCTCTAGATTACAATGAGATATCAGATAGGATAGCTCATAGACACCAAGGGTACCATGATGAATTATTCCAACCTAGATATCCAATGATGGGGGGAAGAATCTGACATGAGATATAGATAGCATTTATGTTATGGAAACTTGTCACTAACTATGCCAGTATTCTAGGATAAGCACTGAATTATAGGCCCTTAGGTGAGGCAGAAATTCTAACCCATTTGTGTGGGGTGAGTGAGCAGGAATAATGGAGCTCAGCAGGACAGCAAGGACCCCACTCAACACAACCTGCATGATTTCTTACCTTCCAAGAGTACAGCCTCTATCGTACCTCAAAATACTCCCAATACGAGGTCACTGTAGTTTGTTTGTTTTATATGTTGTAGGAGCTGATACCAGGTGACAGTGACCACACTCAGGACTTGCCTTGCTATAGTGAAAGCAGGGGACCCAGCTGTCAAAAGCAACCAAGCAGGTTGCTCCCATTGTGACCTGCTTTGGTGGGGGAAGTCCTGGCATCCCAATATAATCCAGCCCGTTTTGTGAGGGGAGAATACTGTCGGCATGCCCACAGACCTATGTATCACCTGCTCACCATTCACCCATCATATGTGGCATTCCAGAGGAAACAGTGGATTGGCCTTCTCTCGTCTCCTCCTACTTGGGATATACTGCTACACCAACAACCAAGGACACTTGGAACAGAAACACAAAGAAGCACAATTTGGATCAGAATCACCCCCACCATTCATTGTTCTAGGCCCTCAGCCCAGTCACCAGCCTCCAACCCACTGCTACCTTGTCCTGCATTTCTCACTGTTTCTGAAATTCTACACCATTCAATTCACATTTTTGAAACCCAGCCCTTCCTCCACCCTCTGATTTCATCTTGCTTCACACTCTTACCTATTTAGCATATTGGATTGGTAGATTCTTTTCTCATGGGTGTTGTAACAGCTGCTCTTAGGCTCAGGGATGAAGCTGTGTTCAGATAGCATGTCAGAAGCGGCCGTAGTGATTATGGCGATCCCATCCCTCACCCTGGCAGGAAGGCCATAATCCCACTCATCATATGATACAGAGATGAGTCCAGTGGGGAACTCTGAGGGCACAGTGTCTGTATCCCCTGCCACCAGACTAGGCACAATCCATGTATAACCATATCCAGTCAGCCCTACAGAGTTAGCCACTTCAAAGATATAGGTAGCCTCTTCCTTAGTGCAGTAAAGAAGAATGATGGGGCTTTGAAGTTTCTTCAGCTGGTTCTGGATCTTGGAATCCCCATCATCTAAGGACATGTCAAGCAGGAGGACCTCCTCTAACTCCCAACCCACAAAGCTGTTTTCAATGGTGCTGCGGACTTTGTTGACAAAGTCTTGGTATCCAGGGAAGTAGGTGGTGACGATAGAAAAGATGTACCAGTCATACTCCTCCATGATGTTGAGCATTACAGAAGCTTGCTGTTCAATCGATGGGCCAAATTGGAAGAACATGGAGGAGTCATCCTAAATGGGGCAAAAAAGAAAGAGAGAAATCAAATAAAAGAAATCAACACCAAGTTCTGAGCCAGGCATGGCAAGGGAGATAGAGAGAACTTGGGATGGCAGAAAAGGAGAAATAAGAGACTCTTGTCCAAAACCCTTTTATACCATATCTTGAAGACTAGATATACTTAGATTCGCAACTATATTAATGATACCCATACGTGATAAAATTTTACCATCCCGAGACAATATAATACTCCTTAAAAACCAACTATGATACTTCATCTAAATTTGAAATAATCCAAAATGCCTTTTAACTATTTGGCAGCAACCTACTACCATCACTGATCTAAAATATTTTTTGAAAACAAATGGTCACTGTCATTTTGTCACAGAGCTGGTCTGATAAACTTTCCTGAACTCTAGACTGGATCCATCCCTTATGAGTTGCAAAGAAAGAAGGAAAGGGAAGACATCATGCCCTACACCATACACATAGTGTGATATCAGGTTCACTTGAAAGGTTCTTCTAGCAGAAAGAATGTCAGATCAAGCTTTCAGTGGTTTGTGGGAGCTAATTGTTGCATTTACACCTTGGAAATACACAAATGCCTCAAATTGAGGCTTGATTCATTATTTTGTTGCTTTTTAGACTTTAAAAAGTAGTGGGAAAATGTTGCTAATGCAGTTTAAATTTAAAAATGTCATGAGTATATTTTTCAGTTAGTTGTTAAACATTTGCCAGAAAAGATAAGTTTAAGTAGCTGCCACCGAGCAAATGGTGCATAGGTTCAGTGATCAGTGGACCACTAATACACATTAGTGATGGGGCAGCTAGGTGGCACAGTGGATAGAGTACCAGGCCTGGAGTCAGGAAAATGCATCTTCCTGAGTTCAAATCCCGCTTCAGACACATACTAGTTGTATGACCCTAGGCAAGTCACTTAACCCTGCTTGCCTCAGTTTCCTCATCTATAAAATGATCTGGAGAAGGAAGTGGCAAAGCACTCAAGTATCTTTGCCAAGAAAACCCTAAAAGGGTTCATGAAGAGTCAGACGCAACTGAAAAAATATCTTAATAATAACACCAAATTTACATTAGTTAGGTGTAGATTTCTCAGAGAAGCAAAAGTAAATGCATGATCTACTTACCAGCACATCCTCTACAAAGACTATAACTGTATGGAACATAACAACACTGATTTTATCTTCTCTGTACTTTTTACTTATATAAAGGCTAAAAAAGAGTAAACAACTGTTGTTCAATCATTCACTTGTGTCCAACTCTTTAAGACCCCAGGGACCATAGCACACCAATTTGATCGATGGGGTTTTCTTGGCAAAGATACTTGAGTGCTTTGCCATTTCCTTTTCCAGTGAATTAAGGCAAACAAAGTAAATGACTTGCCCAGGGTCACACAGCTACTGTCTAAGGTCAGATTTGACTTCAGATCTTCTCGACTCCAGGTCCAGTGCTCTACCTACTGAACCATCTAACTGCTTCTAGTAAATACTTAGATACCACCAATTAAATATATTTGTCAATATACCCAATTATTATCTAACTGCTTTTTGGCATTTACTTTATATCACCCACAGAGTTACCCTGGCTACCTTTTTTCCTATCAGCTTTGAGCATCCATCATTCAGTCTCTTTCAGTAAGGAAGAGAGGCACCTTTTAGTTTTAGCAGCACAGGCTGAACTTGGCACACTATTCTAAAATTTCGGGCCCTGACTATTATCTCTGCCTCTTTCTATAATGCTCAATGAATATGAGGTTTCACTGGTATGGGTACCCCTAAAACTAATGCAGATCACTACTCTATAAGCCCTAGTCAGCCATCTTCTTGAATTGTTGATATAATGCATAACAATGGACATCCTTCAGTAATCAGCTTTTCTGAGCCTAGCTAGGATGACCCTTGGATACAAGACATATGTTCCATAACCCAGATGGAAGGAAGGAAGGGAGGCAGGAAGGAAGAAAGGAAGAATTTATTAAGCACCTATTGTGTGTCAGGAACTGTGCTAAGCATTTTACAATTATTATCTCATTTGCTCCTCACAACAACCCTAGGCACAAGAACCCTAAGAATTGTTTACTATTATTATCATCACCACTTTATGGTTGAGGAAACTGAGACAGAAAGAAGCTAAAAGGTTAGTGACTTGTCCAGAGTCACACAACTAAGAAATATGTGAGGCTGGCTTTGAACTCTGGTCTGCCTAGGTACCATGCCTTATCCATCTATGTATACCACCTCACTGCCTCGTTAGGAGGTGTATACTTGCATTCTTGTATACTTGGTGAGACTTCCAAAGCTTGTGCTCTGATGGCATAACCCTCAAGTCATTGCCTTTTCATGAAAAAGCAAAAGACTAGGACTCACTGCTGAAAAAAATCTAAATCCACAAAACAATGGTCTCAATATGACTTTTCTGTCAGACCATGCTCATATCCTCTCTCAGTTCAGGTCTGTCTTCCTCTCTCCTATATTACTCTATTGCTCAAAAACTTTTAATGGCTCCCTGTGGCCTATAGGACCAAAGAGAATTTCCTTAGCCTTGTATATAAAGGTCTCCATCATTTGGCTCTAACCTAACTTTCTAGTATTATTTCACATTGCTCTATTGATTACCAATTATTTCTCTCTCTCTCTCTGTCTCTCTCTCTCTCTCTCTCTCTGTCTCTCTCTCTCTCTGTGTCTCTGGCTCTGTCTGTCTCTCTCTCTCTCTCTCTCTCTCTCTCTGTGTGTGTGTGTGTCTCCCTCTGTCTCCGTCTCTATGTCTCTGTCTCTGTTTCTCTCTCTCTTTCTCTGTCTGTCTGTCTGTCTGTCTGTCTCTCTCTCTCTCTCTCTCTCACACACACACACACACACACACACACACACACACACACTCACCTTTGTACTTTAAGCTGGCTATCCCCAAGGCTTGAAATGCATGCCTTCCTCATCTCTAGGTGTTAAAATCCTTTCCTTCTCTTAAGACCTTCTGCCAATGCACACCAGCAATTGTCCTGCAACTTATAATATTAGAGAGATTCCTGGGTCACTCGGAGATTGAGTGACTTGGCCAGAGCCACACAACCAGTATGTGTTTAAGGCAGGAGTTTAATTAGAGTCTTCCCAACTCTGAGACTGGCTCTATTCACAGTGCCATACTATCTCCCTATTAAGTTGCAAATGGAAGCAAAAGTTGCCATAACACAGCAATATTCAGTAATAAACTAAATACTAATAAGCTTAATCCCCACTCAAATATGCATCTCTGATTAAGATTAGTGTCTATGTCACTAATCACCTCTTATTCTATCAATGCCAGTCTATAATTGTTGGTAAGAACTTCAAAGGAAAATTATTTGAAAATTCAAAGATTAGGAAAACTAATGAAGGCCTCTAACATTTTGGCACCAATGACCATCTTTATGATCATACTAAAAAGACTCAAATATGAAGTCAACAATCATTTATTAAGTATTTACTATGTCTCAGGGATTGTGCTAAGCATACAAGAAAAAAAATAGTCCTTGCCCTAAAAAACTGCCAGCATGAAACCTAGGTGGCACACACTTAATTCCATCTTATTAGATTCAGCCCAATATTCTAGCCTGTCAAACTCCTTTTGGATTCTGATTTTGTCATCTACCATTAGCATTGTGTCCTCTATGAATGTGATGATCATGCCCTCCATACCTTTATTCAAGTCATTGATAAAAATGTTCAACTTCCCAGGACCAAGGACAGATTCCCTAGCATATTCTACCTGAGAGGTCCTCCCAGGCTTATGTTGAACCATTCATTTCTTGAGTCTGCCCATTTAACCAATTATGAATTTAACTGCTCATATCATTTAATCTTCATTTCTCCAACTTCTCCACAAGGACAATATGAGAAACTTAAAAAATTTTGCTAAAACCTGTCATTTCTACCAACAGCATTCTCCTCTTTTCTAGTTTAGTAATTCTTTCAAAAAAAGAAATGAGGTTAATCTCATATGATCTGTTGTAGATAAAGTCATGCTAATTCTTTGTAATCATTGCTTCCCTTTTTAGATGTTTGCCAACTGTCTTTTTGACAATCCTTTCTAGAATTTTCCCAGGACTCAAAATCAAGCTCATTGGCCAATAATGCATAATCTCTGTTTTCTTCTCATATTTGAAAATGTAGGTTTTGGTCTTGGATGACACTATAATATTTTAAAGCAAGAGTACACTTTGATACTTTTGATTGATTTCTGTGAATTGTTTTGCTGAGATAATTACTTTTCTTGATGGAGGGAAAATATCCAGAGTGCATAAACTTCTCTTAAAAGAAAGTTTGTTGAAGTGAACTGTTGGTTCATATATATTTATGGTTTTCCCTCTTCTTCCTTCTAAATTTTTTTTTAAAATTCCATTTAAACAACTAGGACAAGGTTTTAAATAAAAGGATGCTGTAATTTTCTTATAAGGACATATCACTGTCTAGATTATAACTGAAATCTGTATTGTACTATTTACAATGTTCATGATATATTCACCTTATTGGATTTTCACAACCATCCTGTTAGATAATGTGAGTATTATTATTTCTATTTTACAGGTGGAGAAATTGAAACCCAAAGTGTTTAAGGGACTTACCTAAGATCACACACACACCTGATAAGGATCACAGCTGTGATGGGACCTTATTTAAAGATTTCTTGGGCTGCAAAATGCCGAAATACAGCACAAAATGAGAAAAAGCCAACTTGTACAGGGACAAATACAATGATTTTGCCATGCATCTCCACTATTAAGTGTTTCTCCACAGAACTACTCTGTGTACGCTATGAGGAGGTGTGGTATAGTGGCTAGAACACTGGAAATAGAGTCAGAAGATCTGAGTTCAAATTCTTGTTTTGCTCCCCTGCAGCATTGTATTAGAATACCTGAATTCAAGCCCCTTTTCTGCTCCTTTCACTTAAAATGACCATATCATTTCTCAACAGCTGCACTCTTGCACTTGACTTCACCATCATCTTGCTTCCAGGAAAATCCCATCACCAGAAAACTCTTTTTTTGTATTTTAATTTTAATTTATTTTTTACATGTTTGGTTTTCAGCATTGATTTTCACAGGCGTTTGAATCACAAATTTTCTCCCCATTTCCTCCCCCCCCCACTCCAAGATGGCGTACACTCTGGTTGCACTGTTCCCCAGTTTGCCCTCCCCTCCGTCGCCCCATTCCCCTCCCATCCCCCTTTCCCTCCCTTTCTTGTAGGGCAAGATAAATCTCTATGCCCCACTGCCTGTGCATCTTATTTTCTAGTCACCAGAAAACTCTTTACCCTGGAGATTGCATTAACTTTGGTATTCACATACATCATCAGTACCCACAGTGGGCTCTGCCTCCTGATTGCTTAAGGGCAGAGCAAAAAAATCTTCCCAAAGTCTACATTTAAAGAAGGCTCAGAGGGCTCACAACCCAAACATTTTCCACCAACTGTACCCTTTAGATTCTATTCCATCACCATCATATCCTTAACAGGTACCTTCTCTCCTTCCTTTCTTTCCCTTTCTTCACCCTTTTTTCCTTCCTTCTGCGTGTTAGCTCCTACCAACAAAATCCAGCAGGAACAGATAGAAAGAAAAATTCTATTTAAAATAACTACAGGTAGTATAAAATACTTGGAAGTCTACTTGACAAAACAAATCCAGGGACTATATGAACACAATTACAAAAATATCAATTGTTCATGGGTAGCCTGAGTAAATGTAATAAAAGTGACAGTTTTATCTAAATTATTTTACTTATTCGGTACCATACCAATCAAAACATCAAGAGCAGGGGAAAATAATAACAAAGTTGATATAGAACAACAATCAAGATTGTCAAGGGAATCAATGGGAAAAAAAATGTGAAGGAAGCCTAGCAGTACTAGATTTCAAACTATATTACAAAGCAATAATCATGAAAACAATCTGGCACTGACTGAGAAATACAGTTGTAGGTCAGTGGAATATATTAGGCACATGAAATATCAAGTGTTTGATAAACCCGAAGATCCAGACTTTTAGCATTAGAACTCAACATTTGATGAGAATTTCTGGGGAAATTGGTGAGCAGTTTGGCAGAAACTAGACATAGACCAACATCTCACACCATATACCAAAATAAGGTCAAAATGGGCAAATAGTTTTGACATAAAGAGTGACATCATAAGTAGATTAGAGGAGTATGGAAAATTTAACCTGTCAGATCTATGGATAACGGAAGAGCTTATGATCATGTGAGATAGGATCAGAGGAAATAAAATTGGTAATTGTGATTACATGAAATTTAAAAAGTTTTGCAAAAACAAAACCAATGACACCTAAGTTAAAAGGAAAGCAGGAAACAGGAATGAAATTTTTACAGCAAATTTCTCTAATAAAAGCTTCATTTCTCAAATATAAAGGGTATTGAGCCAAATTTGGAAAAAATAGGAGCTATTTATCAATTGATAAATAGACAAGAGATATGAACAGGCAGTTTTCAGAAGAAATCAAAGCTATCAATAGTCACATAAAAATTCTCTAAATCACTATTGATTAGATAAATGCAAATTAAAACAACTTTGAGGTACCACCACACACTTATAAGATTGGCTAACATAACAAAAAATGAAAATGATAAATTCTGGAGGGAATATGAAATAAAAGAGACACTAATGAGCTGTTGGAGGAGTTGTGAACTGGTCCAACCATTCTGGAGAACAGTTTGGAACTATGCACACCCCTTGATCCAGCAACACCACTATGTAATATCAATTAAGTTGGGTGTCTTTGATTGAGTCTTACGAGTTGCTAAACCCCAGGCCCAAAACCTTATCTAATAGGTGCTAAGCCTGTGTGGGTATGAAGCCCTCAGGGTCCTGAGCCAAGAGCCAATAGTAGGAGCCTGAGTTCTGGTCGCACAGATGACATTTGATGATAGCTAAAGAGTGTATAAAAAGAGAGAACGGAGTTGTTTGCTTAGGGCTCTCACTCTTGGTGGTGTGCTGATGTGGAGACTCTGGGTAGCTGTAGTTAAGAACCCTCCAGCTTGTAAACCCAGATGTTCAGACTTTGTTAAACTCTGGTAACTATGAATCAAGATTTGAATCAGACAAGATCTGTCTGTTGATATTTGTAATTTGTTTGTGTTTGCTCTGAAGTTCAGGGTGCTGGCTTTTTCCCCTGAACTAAGTGAGTGATATTTGTGTGTTCAATTAAATTGAGATTGTTAACCCCTTAACACTACTTTCCTTAGTAAAGCTGATCAAAAGAACCTGTGTTGGCAGCTTTCTGTGTGCTGGTTGTCGGTGGGTCTTACACCCCTTCAGCAGCCACTAGCAGATTGTTGCAACACACTACTACTAGGTCTATATCCCAAAGAGATCAAAGAAAAGGGAAAAAGACCTACATATGCAAAAATATTTACAGTAGCTCTTTTTGAGCTGACAAATAATTGTAAATTGAGGAGATGCTTATCAATTGGAGAATGGCTGAATAAGTTGTGATATATGATTGCGATAGAATACTATTGTGCTATAAGAAACAACAAGATGGTTTCAGAAAAACTTGGAAAGACTTATATGAACTGATGCAAAATAGAGTAGAACAGATAAACACTGTAACAGCAATATCGTAACAATTATCAACTAAAAGACTTAGCTACTCTGATCAATACAATGATCCAAGACCATTCCAAAAAGCCCATGGTGAAAAATGCTATCCACCTCTAGGGAGAGAATTGAAGAACTCCAAATACAGATTGAAGCATATTTCTTTTTTTACTTTCTTTACATATCTTGCTTCTGTTATTTGGGTTTTTTCAATATGGCTAATAAGGAAGTATGTTTTGCATGCAGTGACTAGCCACCGCTCAACATGAGTTTATTAAGCAACTACTAGGTTTGAGGCATTGTGATTGGTGTTGGAAATGCACATACAAAAGTGAGAAATTCCAGGTCCTCAAAGAATTTATTACATCCTACTAGGGGATATAGCATGTCTACACATATGTACTTGTAGGATATATCCAAAATAAATGTTGCTGTTCATCTTTCATTTGCAAAGAGGACCAATAACATCGTAGGGTGAGGTTTTGACTTCCTTGAGAAGTTGAATTTAAAGAGGAAGAAGTGCACCAAGTTGTCAACCTCTCTTTCTCTTCCAGAGTCCTGTGACAAGGCAAAAATCAGGATGACTAGCAATGGCCCGGGATGCCGTGAATGACCTGAGCTTGAACAATGTCCGACCAAGCTCTAAGTGCTCTGTAGCACCTGCTTCAACAGCTTTCTTGGCTATTGGAACGAATTGTTCCCAGATATCCACTCTGCTGGGAGAAGTCTTCACATGCTTGGTACCCCATGCTAGGCATCCCCCTAATGCACCAAAGTGTTTGAAGTTTGTCAGTACTCTCAACCTGGTTTAGCCCACTTGCTGAAGTGGCTTTTCCAGGGTGTGGCCGCTGCCCCGTGCTACAGCTTCTTGGAACCACAGGTGAGAGCTATGGGACAGGTGGACACTACAGATCGATGAGCAGCCCTGGAAAGGGCTCAGCAAGCCCTCACACCAGAAGTGCTAGTCTTCCCTGAACACCCCAAACACCCCATCCATGGTGGCTGAGTGGTTAAGGCATTGGACTCAAAAGTAAATTGGATTTCCTCGCACAAGCTTTAATCCTGTTTGTGATGGCTGCATCTAAAATAAATACACAGAGATTTATGAAAGGCACTGAAAACTGAGGGAATCTGGAAGCCATTTTGAAGGAGGTGAGCTTTAAAAGGAACTAGGGATTTTAAGAGACACCGATAAAAAGGGAGACCATTACCAGTAAAGGGGAGGGGCAAATATGTGAAATGCAATGTACAAAAAGAGGCAAGAAGACCTATTTGAACAACATATAATGTGCATTAGGATAAGTAATCTATAATCAGCCTAAAGATAGGCTAGAGGCAGATGTGAAGGGCTTTAAATGTCAGAAGAGTCTGTATTTTATCCTAGAGGCAATAGGGAGCCACTGAATTTACTTGAGCAAAAGAGTGACATTGTCAGACCTGATCTCTAGGAAAATAGCTATTGTTATTAGCAGTACTCGATCCCATGCTCAACTCCAAGAAAAACTTTACTTCTCTCCCAGATGCCGATTAGGAGAAAAGAGAACCTAGGGTAGCATTCTGCTTTGGCCAGACGTATTATTGACGGGGGAAGGGAGGATGTATGCTGGATTTCTTATATCTGTTACCAAATTAGTACATAGAGTACCCCTAGACTCAAAATAGGGAAGGGATACTAGCAGGAACTTGTGCAGGAGCCCAAGGAGAAGTTTCATTATTGAGTCACAGATGGCATTATTAATTTATAATAGAAGCATTTTTTTTAAAAAAATAGGGCTTACATAAATGCTTATTGATGAAAATTATGAGTTCCCCTGAGTTCTTCCACTGATTCTCCTGAGAACACTTCTTCCTATAAATTCATCAGGCCAAATCTATATTGATTCTGAGTGATAATGCACAATTTAAATCCAAAATGGTGGAATAGCAAGTTGTCTATGAATTTTGAGAATCTTATACAGATCTAACTTGCCAAGAAAGGGGGACGAAAACAATCTGTCTGAGCCAAAATGGCCATTACTGTTAGCAACAAACCATGCCCCCTTATTATGATTTTCTATAAGCTAATTGGCACATACAAAGATTCTTAAGAGTCCAATCAACATGACAGGTTAGGGCAAGCGCAATGCTTATTGAAAGGTCATATTTGCTTTACTTATTATCTGAAATATGTAGTAATAAGGAATAAAGATGTGAGCAAAGCAGAATCACCCATTAAGTGGCAAATAAATGGATGGACAGGAAGAAGTGATTCTAAATTCAATGAGGTTTTTTTTTTCTATGAAAGTAAGATTATCATCATTTTGGGGCAGTTTTAGAGACAAAGTAAAGATCAATGGGTAGAAGGTATAGAAGGCAGATTTTGGTTGGTAGAAGAAAGAACTTTTTAATCATTCAAAATTGAATTGGGTCGCCTCTCTCTCACTATAAGTATTTAAATAGAGGCTTGATGACCACCTGTCAGGAAAGTTGTAGAGGATATTACCACATTGGGCAAGAAATTGATTTAAATAGAAGCTCAGCAATCTTATCTGTCTCTACTTCTAAGAGTAACTGTATATTGAGAGTACTGCTGAATCTCACTTTATGCGCAACAGCTCCCCTTGAAAAGGGGCAGCTAGGTGGCACAGTAGATAAAGAGGCCTAGAGACAGAAAGACTTGTGTTCAAATCCAGCTTCAGATAGTTACTAACTGTGTGACCCTAGGCAAGTCACCTAACCTTGTTTTTCTCAGTTTCCTCATCTTTAAAATGAGCTGGAGAAGAAAATGACAAACTACTACAGTATCTTTGTCAAGAAAACCCTAAATAAGGTCACAAGAGGTCAGACATAAATGAAACAACTGAACCACAACTTTTTGAAAACTGTAAACTGAATTTTATAAAATGATGACATTTTAAATGTTAAACTACAGCAAGCATTGGCCTTCTGGGACCCTACACCTAGCGGGCAGGTAACAACGACGGAGAGCAGCAACCAGGCTAACAAGAGTAGCGGCAGCGGCGCCAAGGGGGCGGTGTCAGTGGAGCAGGTGGTTGCTGGCTTCAACCGCCTTTGGCGGGAACAGAGAGGCCTGGCATCCAAAGCAGCTGGACTGGAAATGGAGTTGAATGAGCACAGCCTAGTGATAGATACGCTGAGAGAAGTGGACCCATCCCGAAAGTGCTATCGAATGGTTGGGGGGGATTCTGCTGGAGCAAACTGTCAAAAAGGTGCTACCTGCCTTGGAGATCATTGAGACACTGACCCAGCAGCTTCAAGCAAAGGGAAGGGAGTTGAATGACTTCAGGGAGAAACATAATATTCGGCTAATGGGTGAGGATGAGAAGCCAGCAGCCAAGGACAATGGGGAGGGATCTGGGGCCAAGGCCAGTTCAGCTGGTGTGCTGGTCTCCTAAAAATCAAGACCTCTATCACGTTTGCCTCCCATGCCTCTTAAACATACCCTTTATTATTATTTTTATTTGTTGCTGCTCTTCTAATACTTTTGTTAAATAAATGGTTTGGTCTCAAAAAAAATAAATGTTGGGGGGCGGAGCCAAGATGGCAACCAGAAAGCAGTAACTGGCGTGAGCTCCCCACCAAATCCCTCCAAAAACCTA
>CM053623.1:161476588-161551157 GCA_028646595.1 Phalanger gymnotis | reverse complement strand
CAGGAAACACAATGTTGTGTGAAGAACGTTAAGAAAATCAGTTTGACTAGACTAAAATGTATCTGGAGCTTAATAAGCCTGGAAAGGCAAATTGGAGTCAGGCTTTAAGCAGAGGAGGTATTTGAAGGTCAATACCTTTTCAAGAAGTAATAGGGAGCCACTGGATGTTAAGTAGGGAAGGATTCTGATCAGAAATGTGATTTTGAAATATCACTTTGGCAACTGGTTTGAAGGATACATTAGACAAACTCAAGGCAGATAGACCAACAAAGAAGCTATTGCAATAATCCAGCAAGATGTGATGATGAGCTTGATTGCTGGTTGTGTGAGGAGAAAGGAGGGAGAAGGTAGATGCAAAAAATGTTGTGGTGTAACTAGTGGCAGTGCTGGATAGAGTGCAGGAAGACTGGAGTTCAAATCTGGCCTCAGAGGCTTATTAGCTATGGAACCCAGGGCAAGTCATCTAACTTCTCTCTGCCTTAGTTTCCTCATCTGTAAAATGGGGATAATAACAGCACCTACCTCCCAGCATTGTTGTGAAGATAAAGTGAGATAATATCTGTAAAACACTTAGCATAGTGCCTGGTACAGAGTAGATGCTTAATAAACGCTTTTTTTTCTTTCCAAAAAAAAAAAATAATAAATGTTAAACTACACAAGTTGCTTAACCTATCTGTACTTCAATTTCCTTATCTGCAAAATGAGGTTGTACTCAGTGATCTTTAAGGCCCCTTCTTGCTTTAAATCTTATTATTCTATATGAGTAGAATTTACTTCTTAAAGATAGGAAAATTCAACTAGTTGCAACAGCTCTAAGCTGTCCTTAGCTTAGCTTTCAAGGCCCGCCACAATCTGAATTCAACCTACCTTTTCCAAGCTTATTTTATATTATTTCTACCCCAGACAGTTCCTACCATTTCTTCATGGATGCCTTCTCCTCCATTTTTACCACACTCTCCATAGCTTGTTAACAATCTCATCAACATTTACAGGGCTTTGTATTTCTCTCATGCATTTATCATAACTAAACTATATTTTGACTTTGTATATTCTTTATCATCTCATAGAGATTATAACTTTATTGAGAGCAGGAACCATATTTTATTTCTATTTATTCCTACAAATCATAGTGTGTACGTTGCATCTTGGTAGTTAAATAGCAGATTTTTGTTGGATGAATGGGGACCACTGGTCAAGTATGTTGTGGAGAAATTCTCATTCAGTTATGAGTTGACCAGATAACCATTGAGTACTCTATGATAGATAGATAGATAGCTAGATAGATAGCTAGCTAGCTAGCTAGCTAGATAGATAGATAGATAGATAGATAGATAGATAGATAGATAGAATATAAATAAATATAAATTCTGTAATTAGGTATAAAGTGAATTAACTTCACAATAATAATAACTGATAATTAGAAAATGTCTTAAGGTTTACAAAGTCCTTTGCATATATTTTCTTATTTGATCATTGAACAACCTTGAGGATAGTACAAATATGATACCTATTTTTAAAGATATATTTCATTTTCCCCCAATTACATATTAAAACATTTTTAACGTTTGGGTTTTTTTTCAAGTTTTGAGTTGCAAAGTCTATCCCTCCCTCCCCTCTTCCCTCCCTCCTCTCTTCCCTCCCTGAGATGGTAAGCAATCAGATATAGGTTATACACATGTAATCCTGTAAAACACTCCCATATTAGTCATTTTGTATAAGAAGACTTGAATAAAAGAAAAAGAATGGAAGAAATAAAATGAAAAAATAGCATGCTTCAGTCTGTATTCAAACAATATCGGTTCTTTATCTAGAGGTGGATAGTATGTTTCATCGTTAGTCCTTGGGGATTTCCTTGGATCATTGTATTGCTGAGAATAATGAGAGTTCTTCATCAAACAATATTGCTGTTACTGTGTATAATGTTCTCCTAGTTCTGTTGAATTCACTTTCCATCAGTTCATGTAAGTCTTTTCAGATTTTCCTGAAGCTATTCTGCTTGTCTTTTCTTAATAGCACAATAATATTCCATTACAATCATATACCACAGCTTGTTTAGTCATTCCCCAATTAATGGACATCCCTTTGATTTCCAATTCTTATCTGACACAAAAAGAGCTGCTATAAATTTTTGTAAAAATAGGTCTTTTCCCCTTTTTTATGTCTTTAGGGTGTAGACCTAGCAGTGGTAATGCTGCATCAAGGGGTATGCACAATTTTATAGCCCTTTAGGCATGGTTCCAAATTGCTCTCCAGAATGGTTGAATCAGATATGATGCCTATTTTATAGATACGTCATTGGCCTAGAATCATACAATTAGCGACCTGGAAAAATGATCATTTAATTTAGCTTTGGTGTAAAACAAGGCAAGGCATGGTAAGGATAAGTCAACTGTGGACTCCTTGATAGGTTCCCGGGACTTCTATATCTAGAGAAACCATCTCCTCTTCTTTCTTAGGCTTATGGATTGTCCAAGGATATGATGGGGCTTTTACCTTTTTAATATTCTCTTGACTACTATGTTTAAATGTATTTGAATTCAGTCTTTCCTGACTCCTGATCCAGCCCTCTATCTACTCTTCTATGTAGCTGCATGGAAGTCAGGAATTTTAAGAGTCAGAGGTTAGGAGGAAGAATATTCTAAGCAAAAGCACAGAGTCAGGAAATGGAGTTTCACATATGGGGAACAGTAAATTAGTGTGGCTGGATATTAGATTAGCAAAGTAAGAAGATACTGTGGTGTAAAGATCTTTACATGACAATAAAGTTTATATTTGAACCTTTGTGTCATAGGGAACTATTAGAATTTATTGAATAGAAGATTAACATAGTCAGATGTACACTTTGGGAAAGTCACTTTGAGGGAAAGTAATAGTCAAGATAGTGGAGTGAAAAGAAACATTTTTCCTTAGCTCACCCAACACACTTGCTCCATAACAACCTAGAGAACACACCAGAATGAATACTGATTTAGAAAGCTAAGAAAAAGTCAATGAGTCATATTTCCAGTCCTGGGCAACTTGGGAAGACAGTCTATCTGTAGATACTGGGACAGGATCTGGCCAGGAGAGTAGCATGGTGGCGGCAGTAACTGAATGGGGAGCATTCCTGTGCCAGGTACAGAAAAGGAACGAAAATAGAATCCCAAGAAAAGGGAGGAAGCACCAGGGCAAAAAAAGATCTCAGGGCCAGATCTAGAGTCAGAAAGGCCTGAATTCAAATATATCCTCAGACATTGATTAACTTTGTGATCCTGGGCAAGTCACTTAATCTCTGCCTCAATTTCTCTATCTTCAAAATGGGAATAACACTCCCAGGGCTTTGCAAACTTTTAAGCACCATATAAATGCTAATTATTAAGACTTATCTCAAGAGCCACCTACAGGTGGCCTTTCCTGATCTCCACCCATCTTAAGTTACCAACTATTCTATATTTAATTCATATATTCTAACTCATATATTCATCCTTTCCATTAGAACTGAAGATCCTTGAAGTAAGAGCTATCTATCCTTCTTTTCTTATTTACCTCTCTCTCTCTCTCTCTCTCTCTCTCTCTCTCTCTCTCTCTCTCTCTCTTTCTTTTTCCCTCTCTCCCTTTTTGTAATCCCAGCACTTAGCATACTGCCTGGCCCATAGTAAGCATTTAATAAATGTGGTTGATAAATTGATTTTCCAGTGTCTTTATGGCTCCTTCGTATTTTTCAAATCTTATTTTATATTATAGTGTAGATTAGAATTCTGAAAGACCACTAGCTTACTGAATTGTCATAGTCATTGAGTCATTTTAGTTGTGTCCAACTCTTCATAGCCCCATTTGGGGTTTTCTTGGCAAAGATACTGGAGTTGCTTGCCATGTCATTCTCCAGATCATTTTACAGATGAGGAAACTGAGGCAAACAGGGTTAAGTGACTTGGCCAGGGTCACACAACTTCTAAGTATCTGATGCCAGATTTGGACTCAGAAAGATGAGTCTTCCTGATGCCACATCGGGTGCTCTATCCACTGGGCCATCTAGCTACCCTACTCGATTGAGGTAATTGTATTTATATAATTATATTTTCCATTTAAAATTCAGAGAAAATATTTACCCTGACTTCCACCTAAATATATTTTTTGCAGGATTAAGAAGTTTCATTGTCACATTGTCAGCAAAGTCCAGAACTATATAAGGAAATTCACCCTAGATTTCTTGAGAACTAAACTCAGTCCTACAGAAGCCACCTTTTTAGGTTTATCTGTCAAGAAGGTGGCAGAGTATTTCCTAGAACTACTCCCTTCATTCTATCTGATTGCCCACCCTGGACAGTGACACTGAATCACCAGAATTAACCACATTCATACCAGCAAGCTATTCACATTACTAACAGGATACCAAAGTCTCAGAATAGACTTCATAAGATAGAAAGTAAAGGCAGAAAAAGGAATAAAAAGGTGATCCTTCCAACTAAAAAAAAAATTCCTAAAGAAAATTTATACAATTAGCCTAAGGGAACAAAGAACTTATAGAAATCTTTCTGCATACATTTACTCTTTGTCTGGAAAAGAACACAACTGCCAAAACAGATTTAACAAAGCTATTTTACTTCTGAAATTAACAATTCCTTTCTGTGAACGTCTCTATTATGCACATCAAAACAATTCTAAAGCTGGTTGAATTGTAACTTTATTAACAGGACCTTTCTGCTCACAGAATCACCTAGTTAGAAGGGACCTCAGAGGCCATCTAGTCCCAAGGAAAACAGCATGACAAGTTCAGCAACAATCAATTTTCTTGACAAAATTAATATTCCTTTAAAAAAAGAAAATAAAATTTTATTTTTACAGTTCAAAGAGGAAAACAAATTAACGATAATTGTTAAGCTTTCGGTATTAGGCTAAGCAAATGATTTTTTAGATGTAAAGAGGAAAAAACCAAAGATAATTTTTAAGATTTTGTTATTGTTTAAATAATAGAGTTGTCAATATAGGAAAAACATCTAATTAATCAAATTCTTGGACTCAATACTCAGAAGCATCTGCACATTTTTAACATAACTGGCTCCATTCAATTATATCAAATAGAAACAGAAATACCTTATGGAGGATGCTAATTTTAAAGAAATTTTGTATGATTTCACACTTCGGTATAGATTCAGCTTAGAAGTTAGGCATATGATTCTAGATGAATGTTACAATTATAACTAGAGACTCAGATTGAGTGTTACACGGCTAGCTAACTGCTAGAAATGGATTTAGGAAGAACAAATCTTATTTCTAATATTTGCTAGCCATGTGACTTTGAGAAAGTCGAACTCATATGAGCCTCAGTGCCTTCATCTGTACAATGAAGATAATTGATAATTAAGTAGAGATAATTGATAATAAAAGATAATACCTCCAGGACTTATCACACTGAGTTGTGAGGTTCAGATAATATGATGATAATCACTAACATTTACATAGTCCATTAATGTTTGCAAAGTGTGCTACATACATTATTAGGTATAATTTCTAAAGTTCTTATTGACTTCAAGAAGAAAAGGAAGCAGAAAGTTCACCCAGCTGCCTCTGGCCCATCTGTTCTTCTCTGTATAGAGAGAACAGAGAGCAGCTCTTGATTTGGAAACGGGATTACTCAGGATTGATTGAGGCAGATTAAGAAACGGTTGGCTGCAATATGGCATGAGAGGTCTACTGGGAACACTTTTCTCAAGCTCTCTATGATAGGTTTCCCTAGAATCTCAGGCTGGCAAACAGATTGCTGCAACTTCACTTAAGAGGTGTGTTTAACTGCTCACAATTAAAACCTCTTTGATTTTCCCCTCTTCTTCCCAGATCAATTTAGCTTTCAGCTGAAAAGAAGTAAAGAATCTTGAAAGAGCCCAGAAATGAAAACAAAATGACAAAGTGTCATAAAACAAGACAAACAACAAAGCAATGATAACAACAAATCTTCCAGCTAGGTTAGCTCTAAACAATGGCTGTAGTTGGAGGAGAAATCATCATTGCTCTTATTTTAGGGGAAGTGGGGGAGATTTTCTTTGTTCCTCTTATTACTGGGGAAAATTACTCTCCATTTTTGGCATTATTCATGTTTTATTTTAGTTAGATCCATTTTATGACCACTGGCTATTAGCAATAAAAATGGATCTTTCAAAATTCATTGTTCCTTTTGCTTATTCTCTTTTCCTTTCCCCTCAATAATATTCTCTTCAACTACTGTGGGAACACTTATGAAATGTCGGCAGTAGTACTATACTCTTTATATGATGCTGTGGCTAGAATGGAGACAATCAAACACTGAACACATATGAGAAGAATCAATGTTCTCTTACTCTTACTAGATCCAAGTCCATCTCTCCATCTGACTATATCCAATCAGTTGCCATGTTTTGCTGTTTCTTTCCTTTACAGAATTTTTTCCTTACTCAGTTACCATCTCAGTTCAGGTCTTCATCATTTTTTGCCTGGATGATTTTAATAATTTAATCATTACGTATAATAATATAATTATTAATAAATATTTAATAATCAATCGTACTAATTTAATTAATCATAATATTTTGGCATTTTAATTATTTTAATTGCTGTTTCTCTCTCAAGTCTAACACTACTCTAGTACTTCCCCACACAGCCACCAAAGTCATTTTTCTTTCATCTGACCATTGTTTGATCATTTTT
This sequence comes from Phalanger gymnotis, assembly GCA_028646595.1. Classification (NCBI taxonomy): domain Eukaryota; kingdom Metazoa; phylum Chordata; class Mammalia; order Diprotodontia; family Phalangeridae; genus Phalanger; species Phalanger gymnotis. The sequence continues at coordinate 161,544,497 of CM053623.1, read as the reverse complement.
CTTCATCTGAACATTGACTCCCCTTCTCAGTGAACTCCAGAGGCTTCCTATTGCCCGTAGAATAAAGTATAAACTCTGTTATTTAGCTTTGAAAGTCCTCTACAACTCTGCCCCAACCTCCTTCCATCCTGACTAGACATTGCTCCCCATCTAGCACTCTGCAGGCCAGTAAAACTGTCCTTTTAGTTCTTCACACATGATATCCATCTCTTCTCTCCTTGCCTCTGTAATGATTGTTCACATGTATGCCTAGAACCATTCCATCTTACCTCAAACTCATAGACTCTTTCTGGTCCTTTAAGATGCAGTTCAAGCCCCATATCCTGCCTAAAGCCTTCATTGATGTCCCAAATACTACTACTACTTTGCAATTAGCTGCTTTGTGTACATTTTCATGTCACATTTAAACTATATATTTATTTATGTATTTACTGTCTTTCCCAATAGAATATAACATCCCTGGAAACAGAAATTGTTTCATTCTTTGTAGTTTTATCCCAAATATTTAGTTCAGTGCTTTGCATATATTGGGTGCTTAATAAATGTTCATTAATTGTTGATTGATTCACATATATGTAGCAAATGATAATTTGATTAGACTGAGAATAAATACCATTCTGACTCCAATGACTTTTCATCTCTATCCCAGTCCTTGATTATATTATCCTACTCAGCCAGAATCCTCTTATTTCTCCAGTCCCAACTTTGCAACTCTCCTAAAGTCCCTCTCCTCCACTGCTTTCATACCATAGCAGCCCAAGATCATGATTCCTCCTCTGGATAGCAGTTAGAGTGCTAGACCTGGAGTGTGGAAGACCTGACCTCAAATTCTGCCTTAGAGTATAACTAGCTGGTTATTCTGGGCAAGTCATCTAACTCTTCTGAGTCTCAGTTTACTCATCTGTAAAATGGGGATAATAATAACCTCTACCCTAGTTCACAGAGTTGTTTCAAGGCTCAAGTGAGATCATACATGTAAAGCACATTGCAAAAATCAAAGCATTGTGTAATGTTATACAAGCAGCATGGTATAATAGATAAAGTGCTGGCCTTGGAACCAAAAAGATTAAACTGCTTCCTCTGATCCATATAGTCTGTGCGACCCTGGGCAAGTCGCTCAATCTTTCAATGTTCTAAGCAGCATTCTAAGAGTATTGGTTGTAGAGAAGGCACTGACCTGAATAGGTAAAAGGAGTTTCCTCATCCTCAAGATCAAAAAAAAATCACATGTCCATTACCTATCCCTATTATTATTATTTTTTCAATTACTTTCCTGATAGATATGAAAAGCCAAACCATTGGTACCATCCTTGTCCCCCCTCAACTAAAGTTCTCTTCCGAAGTCCTCTTTTATTGTTGTAGGAAGTTGACAGGTTTTCAAAGTCCATGCCAGTAAAAAACAAACTTTTATAGATCTACCATGCTTTAAAAAGACTAAAACATAGGGTGTAGTGGAGTGTTGGAAAAGGAATCATTCAGTCTGTGTTTGAATATCAATTCTGTCACTTAATGACCTATGTCACTACATTGCAGTCTCAATTTCCTCATCTGTAAACTGATGTGTTTGAATATACAAACATTCTGCTCTAAATGGCTGAGCCCTTGGATCTAAAGAGGAACTCTGTCTATTTTTCAAAGAGCAGGCTAGCAAAAGTGTAAGAGCCTTATTCCCCAGAAAGCTGGTTAACAAGAGATGGCTTTTTGTCATTATTTTGGCCACAGCAACTCATGAAGGTAGAATATTAAGGAACTGAAGAGCAGCAATTCAAAGTGACAGAAGGAACACCACACTGACAAAATCATGGATCCTCAAAGAACTGAAGGGTCCCAATACCACTGAGCTGAGTCCAGGTTTGAGAAATATCAGACCAGTAGCAAAAGCTTTTACCAAATTGTGAAAAGCTCTAAATATGAGATAGAGGAATTTGTATTCTAGTCCACAGGCAATAGGCAACCATAGAAGTTTTTGTGAACAAGGAGCTGCCAATAGTTAGATCTGTGCTTTAACAACATCAATTTGGCAGCTGCATAGAGGATTGTTTGGAGAGGACAGAGACTGGAGGCAGGGATACCAAGTAGGAGGCTACTGCAGTAGTTCAGATGGGAGGTGATGAGAACCTGTTCTAAGGCTTTGAGATTGGCAAGTGCAGGCTAGGTAACATCAGTCCATGATTAGAGATGGCATAGCTGGTAAGGACTTAGAGGGAGTAAGATAAGACTTTACTATCACATAACTCTTTGATATCCTAGACTTCTTTTCTTCGTAGTTCCTCACTGGTTATAAGCTGCAGTCTGCACACAGCCATGATGCGCCTCTCCATCGTTCTTTGTGTGATAACTCATCTTTAATCCTTCATTAGCAGTTATCTCACTGCCATACAGTAACACCAGTAGAATGTTCGTATTAAAAGAAGTGATTCTGCTTCCATTGAAACAGAGAGATTTAGGATTGCCAAAGGTATTCACTAGCATGGTGGGGGAGATGAAGGGAGAGTCCAGATCAGAGATGACCTGTGATCAAAGATGAACCCTATGGACAGTGAAGTCATCCAGTGGTTCGTGTTTGCAGATGACTTGTGCTGGCTGCATCAAGCCCTCCCCACACCCCATTGAAGAACCACCTGGAAGTTATCTATAATCACAAAATATCATTTGTCCTGTCCACCCATTCAAGAAAGACCAACTTGATAAAAAATGTCTATTGCCCAGAATTCAACCAAAATCAAATCATCTTTAAAACTGGCAGCAAAACAAAACCACTAGGAAATATTAAATTCATTACTAGCTTACTGTGAATTTTCATCAATAACAATAATTAAAACTAACACTTACATAGCACCTAGTATGTGCCAGGCATTGTGCTAAGCACTTTACAAATATTAACTCATTTATTCGCACAACAGCCCTGGAAGGTAAGTGATGTCATCACCTCTTTTTTACAGATGAGTTAACAGATACAAACAGATTTTTGGTAAGTGATTTGCCCAGGGTCACACAGCAAGTAAGTGTCTGAGCCTGTATGTGAACTCGTCTTCCTGACTCAGGCCAAGTGCTCTTTCCATTGCACCACCTAGCTGCCACATTGGTGCTAATGTCAACGTTAAAACAAAATTCACTAACCATTCTTGCTAAGCAATGACATTTCAATTTTAATTGTGCTCTTCTTAAGGGCACTTATGTATTACCTTTTTATAAATTATAAGCACAGGAAAATATGTCACATCCTGCCCCTACCCTACCACCAGATCTGCAAGTATAAACGTGTACTCTTACTGAGAGATTTTTGAGGATCCTATTATATCTTTGGTAGGATCCTACTTAAACCAGCCCAGAAAGAAGAAGCTCTACCCTACTTAAAAGCTTCCAGAATAGACTCCACAATTTCCCTCCATAACCCAGTTGAGTACCTCTAGAAACTTTTGCTTACAAAGCTTTCCTTATGTCTGATCTGATTCGCTCAAGCTGCAATTTAAAGCCCTTTCTTCTTTTTCTTTTTCTCACTGAAGGTGAATAGCAGCTGAGCAGTAACTTCTGACTCCATGAGGCATTTGTATATACTTATTAAGCTGACACTGGGCCTTTTCTTCTTCAGGCTATGCAAACCCACTTTAATCTTTTCTCAAAGGTCTTCTTTCCTAACTCTTTAATCCTTTCTGTAATTCCCTGTGAACTATCTCCACATCGCCTTTTAATTGTGAAACTCAGAACTGCTCACGGTAAAGATCTGACCAGGGCTGAGTATGGTGAGAAGATTATTTAATATTTCCTATGTGGTAAGCTATTATTTATATATCCTAGTATCACCTTTATAGAGCCACACTGCCAACTGTTAAATGAATGAATGAAAAAGCATTTATTAAATGCTTACTATGTTCAAAGCGCTGTGCTAAGTGCCAGGGATTCAATTAGAAAAATGAGACAATCTCTGCTTTCAAGGAGATCACATTTCAACAGGATGACATGTAGGTTTCAGCTGCATGGCTGATGGAGAGGCTTATGAAGCTTAGCGTACAGTGGCAAAGAAGATGATAATGTCATTTCCACCAATAAAATCATATCTGGTTTTGATACTGAACAATTTGACAGAACGAAGGACTTTGGTGCTGAGAATGTTTTCCTGAGTCTTTAGTAGCTGTGGTTGCTAAGAGGTATGGGATGCAGTCCCCATAGAATCTGTTGTTGGGTTGGGTTTCCACAGGAGTTGCTTCCCAGAATGATGACTATGGGGGCTGTGCTATAAAAAAGACTGGGAGGTGAGGGCTCTTAGGCTTATTTGCTCTTCAGTGGCAGATGGTCAGCATTTTTATTGTGAATGGTGACGTGAAAGGTGGACTCCTACTCCACAGTGGTTGCTCCCTTCAACAATGGCTATAGGGCCCAGGCTACAAACAGTAATCTGGGGAGCAGGTATTGCTATTCTAAAATCCTTGAGTTCAGTGTTCTGAGCTATTTCCACTAGGGTCAGAGGAAACATGGTGGTAGAGGGAGGGATGATGGCTTGACTTTCCTGGCACATTCTACCTCCTAGCCAATCTTGCTGCTTTACCTAGCCTGGCTTGCCTGGGACATGGGTGATGGTTGGCAGTTGGTAGGGATGACTGGAAATCTCCACAGGAGTTTCTTCACTGCATGATGGCTATGGAAGCTGGACTTGTGATATTAAAAAAACACTTCAAGCATCTAGGTCTTTTTATTGCTGTTGTACATGCATGAAACCATATTCATATCTGTGCCCTTTTTCACCTGTCAATCAATTGAGCTCTCATTGGATTCTTCATGTGCTGGGCATTTTACAAGGTGCAGTGAGGGATACAAAAGAACTATGTGACATGGCCCTTATTCTCAAAATGAGTTATTAACACAGACAGAACAAGTGATGGGCAGCACACTATGATTAAGTACCAAAATGTGCGGTACAAACCACAGGTGCCATAGGAGCTCTGAGAAAGGATAGATCTGTGTGGTCTGAAGTAGCAAGGGAAAAAATATGCTCAATAAAATCCATCCTGCTTATTTCTCACTCTTCTGAATTCAATCTCTGTTTCCATTGTTTCCTCCTTCAAAAGGAGATATTTATGAAATACTTTGTAAACCTTAAAGTTCTATATAAGTGTGAGCTATTATTGTTATCATTATTAATTTCCAATCCATCCTCCACGCAGCTGTCAAATTGAATAGAAATTCCTAAATCACAAGCCTGACCATGTTGCTCCCCAACTCAAGAATCCAGTGGCTCACTATTCACTCTAGGACAGGGGTAGGGAAACTGAAGACTTCAGGCCACATGTGGCCCTGAATCATTCAGTCAAAAGGGCTGCACTTGGATTCCATCAAAGGGTCATACTTGGGGACCCAGAAGGCCACATGTGGCCTCAAGGTTCCCCACCCCAGCTCTAAGATAAACTTCTTAGCCTAACATTTAAAGCCTTTTACAATCTAGCTCCACGTTTATTTCACATTACTTCATTTTAGGAATTTCTATCGAAGTCAACATGGCATACTTATAGTTATCTAAATTCAATATTTTATCTCCTCCTCCTCTATTCCTTTGTATAAGCTACCCCCCTTCCCAGAACTCATCCCTTCTCCTCTACCCCTTAAAATCCTTAGCTTCTTTCAAGGTTCAACTCTAATTCCAAAGTTGGTAGAGGGCTGTTTTTCATTATAATGCCTTGCACTTGTAATAAAAGGGATAGAATCACTCCTACATTTACCCCTCTAAGCTCAGTTGATGCAATCCCTGAATGATGAGGTTTTAACGTAAACACAAAAGGCATCTGGGCAGTAATCGCTATATGAGGTTCAAACTTCTTTGATTGGGTCAAGAAAGAAACAGCATGGTCATCTGGGGAAACAAGATGACCATAACTGTGGGATGAAGTTAACAGTCATATTTAACAGGACCCAACCATTAAGCACAAGCTGGAGGAGCAGCTCAAAGAGGCAAGGGCTACATTGGTTATTAGGACCACTATATGGATGGTTACTCTTACTGTCATAATGCACAAGCCCCCTTCAACTTGCTTCACATTAATAACTAGCCAGGTGACTTAATTCCCTTTCAGCAAAAGAATATACTATGTTGGCATAGTAAGGAGAGTTAGCACAAAACATTTTCCACATACTCTCCCACAAATGCACTCAGTTTCCATGGGAAAATTGACTTCAAACTAGTTACTAGGAGTTCAAAGGTAATGAGATACACATAAAGGATATGCATGTAGCATAAGGTCATTTACATCTCATGGTACTGAATAGCTTTCAGGCCATGCTTTTGTCTTTTTGGAGAGTCCTCATACAGCTCCCCTAAGGTTTGGTGTCAGCTGGGCAGGCAATTCAAATAGTCTGCCAAGGTCTGCTCTTTTCTTGAGTCTGTAGCTCACGCTCCTCTCTACCAGGATGAATCATGGTCTCTGAAGCTGCATCCTCCTTAGTGTGATGATCATATCTTTATTATAAGCTGGATACACTCTCTCTTACTCTGCCAGTAGCTCAATTGACATAGCCAATGAGGGGTAGAAAGAAGAAAGTCCCCAATCACCCACAAAGAGGTCTTCCCACCCCGAAAACATTAGAGCCTGGACTCCTCAATTCTCAAATTTGAAGTGCTGAACTTCATCTAGCTATTTAAAGCCTCTATAGGTGTGGCTAAACTGCTTAATCACTAACCTAAGTTCCCTCCAAGACCTAATCAAAAAGGTTCACAGAGTGTATAAATATACCTTGTCTACACATTTAAACCTCATCTTATATAATTGCATTCTACGATTAAATCACCTGAGCTAGGGGAATGAGATGATCATGTTGCCCCTCCCTTACACACTTAATAAATGATTTAAATGAAGTAATGAAAATCCCTAAGTGTTCATTTCATCTCCTAGATTTAGCTAAAATTTGTTTTTTTTTCTATTGTGTAATAATCCATTTCAAAACCCATTTCAATGGAGTTCATTCATTCCTCCACTTACCCTGACTCACAAGAGTATGGTGGGGAGAGGGGAGAGAGAGGCTTATTCCTTGCCTTTTAATGCAGCTTCCAAAACTATTACTATAGCTCTAACACTAAATAATTTTATAGTTTTTCTCCTTTACTTATACTCCATCTCTCATCATTGTTATTTTCTAACCTTTCAGTGATTTCAACATTTGACTTGGATCTCCTTCTCTATCCCACTTTCTATTACCAGCATCAGTGATTTTACCATCCAACACTGATAATCTAATCCAATATCCTTGATCTCATAATTCCACCTCCCCTACTCCAATATTGTTCACCCCATTCTACCTCAACCACTCATTCAGCCAAATCTTGGGTGTGCACCATACTATTCTACTTATAAGACCTTGAACTTTAACATCACGCCTCTCACACCCTTTCATCTAGATCAAATATCTTAAACCCCTAGTTTCAGGCTGCTTGCAAACATTGTCTCTTCCCCTTAAAGGCATTCTTTTTCTGGTTCAGATGATCATATAATCAGATTAACAATTTTTTGTTAATATAAAGATTTATCTAGCAGTAGTGCAAATAAATTATGGTTTAAACTTTAAGCAGATATTCTATTTGAGTATGAAATTAGTTGTGTAGCCTATTCCCCTGTTCCTATTAAATCTGTTCATTAAAGTCATTGTGACCTCTAGTATCTTGAAATCTCCATACTCTCCCCATCCATCAACTCCCTTCTGCCTTCACTTTCCTAAACACCTAAACTAGATCACACAACCATTTCTTATAATCATGAGATGCCAGAGTTGGCAGGGATTTTTGGAGGACACACTACCCAAACTCCCATCTAATAGTAGGAATCCTTTTATGATGCTCCTTAAAAAATAGTCCTACGGCCTTTGCTTGAAGATATTCAGTAGTAGAAGTGTCCCAAAAACAGTCATTTCATTATGAAGAGAATTAATGATTCAGAAGCCTGTATTTCCCTTTGTAGAATTACTTTGATTTTTTAAAAATTATCAATAAATTTGCTTGAATTTTTGTCTATTTTTAAATTATTTTAATTATTAAGGATTTTTTCTCCTTACTTCCACCCAACACACACACATACACACACACACACACACACACACACACACACATACACACAAAACTTTTGTAAAATATGCAGTAAAGAAAAACATATTCTCTCATTGGCTATGTCCAAAAATGTGTCTCATTCTTCATATTTAGTTCATTACTTCTTTCTCACAATGTGGGCAGCATTCTTCATCATTAGTTTTCTGGAGTCACAGTTAAAGGCTTCGTAAGTCTTTAAAAAAAGTGTTCATTTTCATAATATTTGCACAGAATAAACCAATATTGCTGGTTCTACTCACTTCACTCTGCATCATTTCATGTAAGTTTTCCCAGGTTTCCCTCAAACAGTCTCCTTTGCCATTTCTTATAGCCCAATGGTATTCCATTGCCAACATATACCAAAATTTGTTCGGTCATTCCCCAACTAATGAAAACTCCTGCAGCTACACAAACACACACACACAGAATTACTATGAATTTTTCATACACACAGGACCTTTTCCTCTTTCTTTAACCTCTTTGGAGTATAGACCTAGAAATAGTATTGCTAGGTCAAAAGATATGCAACATTTAGTAACTTTTTGGACATCATTCCAAATTGCTTACCAGAATGTCTGTACTAATAAAAGCTTACCAACAGCTTTTGCAATTTCTATCCATTGGTTCCTTATGAAAATTTCAGACAGCAGCACTAGAATCACAGAAAATAAATCTAACCCTGCTTCTACATGGTAGATTTTAAATATTTGAAGAATAGTAATAATGTTCTCCCTAAATTCTTCTCTATCCTATCCTACAGATTCCTTAGGTCTTTAAATAATATGGTTCAGAAGGCCATGGTGTCAGGCGAGTCGGTGTCAGGAGGCCTGGATTGCTATCCTAGCACTGAGATGCTAAAGGCAGAGTGGTATTGTGGACAGAGCACTGGACTTGGGGTCAGGAAGACCTAGGTTTGAGTCTTGCATCAGACACGTACTAGGTACATGACCCCTGACCAGTCATTTAATCTTTTCAGGTTATAGTTCCCTCTTCTCTAAAGCAGTTGGACTCAGTGACCTCTAAGGACATTTCCAGTTCTAAATCTATGATCCTGTGTGATTCTATGACATACACCATTTGGTCATCAGCATTTGTCAAACATCTTGCTAGGATCTAGATACACTAAACACACAGCATTTCGCTGATCTTTCCGGGTCACACAAAGAAATTAGTTTAGTTTAACATTCTTATTGAAGATATAACTTCTAGTTAACACTGCTTCAATCTGTAAATGCTCATAAAACATCCATTTAGTAACTTGCTCTAGATTTTAATTTGCCAAGATAACATGAATTGGTATGTAGTTTGTCTAACCTATCTCCTTCTCTTTCTTGAAAATCAAGACATTTGCCTATCTCCAGTCCCCCCAGGTCCATTCCAAATCTACATTATTCCTCCAAGACCACAGACAACATTAAGTGATCATATCTACAAGCACTTTTTTTTTTACCTCCCCAATGTCCAACAGGATGATTTATCTGAGTTAGCCTACTTTAGCATCTTTCACTATTCTCTTTCTCTACCTAGCTTTAAAAAACCCAATCAGGTCATCAGTATTTTAATAAGTGCCTACTTCATGTAAAGCCAAATGGGTAATATAATGAAGTCAAATGAGAAGAGTAGGCCAGATGGCTTGTGATGAACTATCCCTGTGCTTAAGATTTTTACAACTTAGTTGGTGGGAAGGGGGAGATTATAAGACCTAAAAAGGTTCAAAAACCCTAACATAGAATGTAATATATAATTAAATGCCAGATAAATGATAAGTGCTACAGATTTTAGATTAGAAAGAGATTTTGTATAGACTGGGGTGATCAGGAGAAGCCTCATGGTGAAGACAGGAATTTTTCTGGGGCTTGGAGGATGACTGAGCCCAAAATAGGAGATGAGACAAGAAAGAATTTTAGGGCAGGGAGGGTAAATCAAATAGGTAGAAACATGAAAGGTGTACTTGGGGCAAATGAGTAAAATAGTGGAGCCCAAAGGCAAGATCTGTGTTGCAAGTTGAGGAAAGAATTTGGAAGGTAGTGGAAGCCAACAGTATAAATGAAGAATGAAGCTAGATTGAAATTCCACCAGGACAAAGTTTGATAGCTACTGCTGAACTTCAAGTAAGGACACAGAGGCCAAGTATACATTATCCACAGAGCAGCCTTCAGCAAGCTCAGAAGCCTGGTAACTAGAGGAAATTGTTTTGTTCACAGAAATCCATGAAGACATTCTATTAAGATGCAGCAGTAGAATCATGATTTACGTCACTGAAGAAAATAGCCACATCAGTGAAAATCACATATTTTTAGAGTAATGGAAAATAATACGTTTGAAGGTATAGACAAGGTGCTATTCCTTCACCCATTCCCTTCCATGAGCAAAAGTACCCATTTGCAAGATGGTTAGCCAGGGAAGAAGATAAACTCACTGATCTACATAGAAATGAAACATGACTTTATCCTCATTAGCAAAGTGCTATAAGTAGCTGAGCTAACTAGCCAGTCACAGTCCCATGTGGTTTACCCACTCACCTCCCTACAGCCCTACCATGCTGGATTGCTTAGTCTATTTATATGCTTTGGCTGGCATCCATGCTTTTGCTCATCATTTCCTCCTCTGCACAAATTTTCTCTGGCCTGTTATCAAGAGTATAAATGATTCCTTAATCTAGACAGGCTTTGCTGTAAAGGATCAGACCAAGATACCTTTGTATGTTTGCCTGTTCCTATCCCTAGTGCTCTTACATGAAATAATCTAAAAAGATTCACCATGATTGAGTACAAAGAGCACTCAACCCAGAGTCAGAAGACCAACAAGTAAACCTTTATCGCTCCATTCACAATCAATTAATCAGTAAGTTTTTATTAAGCACCTACTATGTATCAGGTACCATGCTAGGCACTTGGAACGCAAGTACAAATTATGAAACAATCCTTACTCAAAAAGAGATTGATGCTTTTTCTTTCTATATCATCACTTTCTAAATATAAGTCCACTTCCACTCTTGTTTCTTCTCATGTCTTAGGCATCTAGGTGGCAAAGTGGCTAGAGCATGGGGCCTGCAGTCAGGAACATGTGAGTTCAAATATAACCTCAGAGACTTATTAGCTCTGTGACCCTGGACAAGTCCCTTAACTATCTACCTCAATTTCATCAACTGTAAAATGGGGATACTAATAGCACCTATTAATTGTGGGTTTTTTGGAGGGGGAAGGCAGGGCAATTGAGGTTAAATGACTTGCCCAAGGTCACAGAGCTAGTAAATGTGTCAAGTGACTGGATTTGAACTCAGGTCCTCTTGACTCCAGGGCTGGTGCTCTACTCACTGCACCACCTAGCTGCCCCTGCACCTATTAATTGTGAAGATCAAGTAAGGCAATATTTGTAAGCTTTTAGTACAGTTCTTGGCATAAAATAGGCTCTTAACAAATGCTTGTTCCTTTCCCCTTCCCTCGCTATCCCTTGTAACAAAGTTAATGATATATAGATATATATACAACAATTTAGCCAAACCAACAACTAAGCAACCCCATCCGGCAACATATACAACATTCTAGAACCATACCCTCCTTGCTCACTAAAAATAAAAAAGAGAGGTCGATTTCCCCATTTCTTCTTTTGGGCCACACATGATCATTATAATCACATAGCATTCAATTTTGTAAGACTAGACACAGGAAAGTAAGAGAAGGGAGACCTTGGAGGCTATCTAGGTTGAACCTCTCATTTTATAAATTAGCAAAGTGAGTCCCATAAGTAATGTGATTTGCCAAAGATCACAAAGGTTGAGGTGGAAGCTGAACCCAATTCCTCTGATTCCAAAACCAGTGTTCATTTCTGCTATATTGTGTTGTCTCTGTTTTGTTATTCTTTACATTCACTATTGTAGAAAGAGAGAGAAGACTTCATAAAGTATTTGTAAAGTAATATCCATTTTTTTCCTTTTGTTCAGAGACCACGTGCTCATTTGTCTCAGATTCTTCATATCTGGCATTGCTGACCTCCAGCAATGTGAAGATGTGAGCACACATCTCCAACTGACTATTAAATATCTCAACCAGAATGTCTAGAAGACAGCTTATACTCATTTTTCCTGAAATTGTTACCTTTTCCTGATTTCCCTATTATTGTTGTGGATACCACCATCCTTCTAGCCACCCTTGCTCACAAACTAGATGTCATCCTTACTCCTCAATCTCTCTCACCCCTTATATCCCAATCTGTGGCCAAGGCCTAATGAGTTTACCTTCATAGTATCTCTTGCACATACCCCCTTCTTTCCTTTAATATTGCCACTATCCTAGTGCATCATCACTTCAAGCCTGGACTGTTACAATAGCTGGTGGTCTCCCCACCACACTCTCCTTTCTAGTATATCCTCTACTTAGTTGTCAAAGTGACCTGACCATGTCAATCCCCTTTTCAACAAATTCCACTGGATCCCTAGTACCTTCCTGATCAAAGATAAAATATTTTCTTTGGCATTCAAAGCATTTCATAATCTGCCACTCACTTACCTTTCCAGTCTTCTTACACCCCACTTCCTCCACATACTCTTCTATCCAGTAACACTGGTCTCCTTGTTACAAAGATACACACACAGATACATAGATACAGACACAGACACAGACACAAACACACACACAGACACACACACACATACACACACACACACACACAATCCATCTCCTGACTGGGCATTTTCATTAACTGTCCCCCAAGCCTGGAATGCTCTCCCACTTCCCTGGCTTCCTTCAAGTACCACTTAAGATCTCACCTTCTATAGGAAGATTTCCTAATTCCTCTTAATTCTACTATCTTTCCTCTGTTGATTATTTCCTAGTTATCCTGTATAAAGCTTGTTTGTGTATAATTGTTTTTTATGTTGTCTCCCCATTAAACTGAGCTCCTCAAGGGCAGGGACTGTCCTTGTCTTTCTCTGGCCCTCAGTACTTAATTGATGTTTATTGATTGACTGATTAACAATGTAATAATATGCCATTATAGTTATGCATCATTATTTGATTAGCCATTCCCTATTTGACAGGCACTCACTTTGTTTCCAGTTCCTTCCTAGCATGAAAGTAATGCTGTGAATATTTTTTTGTATACAAGACCTTTCTTTCTCCTTCTGACCTGTTGGAGGTATGTGCTTATCTGTGGGTTCTCTGAATCAAAGATTAGAAACTTTTTGTCACTTTTCTAGAATAATTACACATTGTTTTCTACAATGATTGGACCAATTTGCAACTCAATGAACAGTGTATTCATATGCCAGTCTTTTCTAAATCCAAGATTTTACATTCTAAAGGAAATTAGATAAGGCACCTTGATGACCACTGAGTCTTCCAACTCTCAAATCTGTGATCTATATGTCCCTGAGCAAGTCAAGAATTGTCCTGAGCACTAGCCTCCCTACCCTTACAAAATGATGGTGAAAATACTTGCCCCACTCACTTCACATGGTCACCATGAGCAAAATGAAATGCCACTTCTGAATACACCAAAGCACAGAGATGCTCAGGTGAAGATAGTACTCATTGCTTCCACTTGAGCCTTAAAAGCAAGTTTGTTAATTCATAGAATTTCAGGGTACAGCACAGAAAGGAATAGGAACCTTCTCTGCACCATACTCTACAAGTATCTTGAAGCTTTTGCTTCAAGACTGCCTGCAAGAAAGAAAACACAACACATCCTGAGGCAGCTGACTCCACTTTGGGACAGCTGGAGTCATCAGGAATTTGTCCCTTACATCTAGTCTAAATTTGTTTCTTGGCAATTTCCACTCACTGTTCCTACTTCTGTCCTCAAAAGCCAGTAGAACAAGTTGAACATAAGAGTAAGGAGAGACATGGGTTTTAATCTCACTTCTTACACTTGTTGTATGACCATAGGCAAGCCATTTAATTTTTCTGCCTCTCGGTTTCTTCATCTGATTATGCATGCAAAATATTTTGGAAATTTTAAAGTAAAATAGAAATCATTTTTTTTTATTATTTTAACAATTCTTTCCCCCCATGAAAGCCCTTGAAAACCTTTAAGACTTGAAGATATCCATCTTTAATTCATTTACATACACTCCATCTTCCCAAGCAAAGAGGGAGATGGTTGCTGTAATGAAAACTCACCAGTGTCGTTTGGCACAGTAATCTCACATTTCTGTAGCAAATCAAGTCCCACGGAAGCAGTTTCTCACAAGAACTTTGTGAGACAGCTCATCACCATTCTCCCCTCCTCAGAGATCGGAAACCAACATTCAAAGAGGACAAAGGAGCTGCCCAAGGTCATGGAAGCAGCAATCAGCAAAGCTAGGCTTCAAATCTCAGCATTACACCCTTTTCCTACCCAAATCTATGTTCAGTGTTCCTCCTCCTCCAACTACATTGCACTACCTCTCAAGAAGATATTTTCAAATGTAGTTGATTCAAGCCAATGTATGTAATGGGAATAAAAAAATTGAAGATTTCGAAAAGGTCAATAATTGCTGTATCCCCACAAAGTCCCGTTCAATTAAAGTTTTGTTCCTAGAGTTTCATATTGAAAAGGAAATGGAAAAATCAGCAAGCACTTTTGTTTTTATTTTTTAGTTATTGTTCCAAATATTGCTCTAGGTTTTTAATTTAAAGAGATTAAAATAATGAATTCCTATGTACAAAAGTAGCAGGAAATAAATGCAAAAAAAAAAAGCAACTGGTAAGTAATTCCTCTATTATTTTGGAAATTGCAACCTCCGTGAAATTCTTAAGAATCTATTAGAAAAGAAAAGGCTAAGGGTTTATTCTACTCTTTCTTATATGAAAAAAAAGCTGGTACAATTCTGACAAAGAGAATTCCCACAGTTTAAATTACATATTGCAAAAGCTACTCCATTAATCTTATTTGTTACTATTGTACAGGGGATATATTACTTTATTTTACATAGCTTGAATCATAACACCAAACCCTCAGATATGAAATGTAAAATTTACTAGGCATGTTGTTTCGCCCCCTGATTATATCACATATACCAAGAACATATTTAGAAAAGGTAGAAATTATGTGGATGCAGAATATCAGCATTTGTCTCTTACTAGTTATTTGAATTCCTCTTGCAAAGTGTCAGTGAGTGAGAGTTTGTCTGCTTTGAAGCAGACAGAAGAAGGAAACCCAAGTTTTCTACACATTTCAAAATGGGGAAGGAAATAATTATCACTAACAAGTTTTCTAATTGAAATCCTTACAAACTCTCTGGCTTGTTGTTAAGGAATTTTGCCCTAAGAAGAAAGATCATTCATTTTGTCTGTTTCATCAGAAACTAATAATTTATTCAGTATCTAGGCTGAACCTACCTTTGCAAGTACTATAAAGAAGAAAATTTAGAAAAAATGCAAGGTAGAAATAAATTTGTAGGAAAAAATGTTTATCTGTTTAATAGAACATGCTTTGGGGAGCTTAAAAATATTTAGATATAATTTATCTCCCAATTACAAATTAATAATCAATAAAGCAGACACCAGAAAAAAAACCTTTAATTAGCAACACTTTTTCTTTTAATTTTCAAGAAAACTATATAGATTTGAAAATATAAAATCTGAATTACTTTTTAAAAGCACTATTTTTAACATATCACTCTTTCAGACCTCCAGTGAGTTTTTTAAATTAATTTTTTTCAATTAACAAGCATTTATTTTCTCTTCCTCTCCCCCCACGCCATCGAGAAAACAAAAAGAAAAACAAAACACTTGTAACAAATATGCATATTCAAGCTAAACAAATTCCCACAGTGGCCAGTTATGTACAAAAAAAAAAGTATGTCTTATTCTGTTTCTTGAATTCCTCATTTATCTATCAGGATGTGGGTAGCATTCATCAAAATCAGTCCTCTGGAATCATGGATAGTTCATGCATTGATCAGAATTCTTAAGTCTTTTGAGTTTTAATTAAGAAGGACTTGTATACATGTCAGGAAACTGAGATTTTTCACTGATCAAAATATACACCAAAGCAATTGAATTTTATTGATGACAGATATACATACAACAATGTGCATAGGTGGGTGGAGAACATTCTTTCGTTCCCACTCAAATTCATTTGCAACTAACCTAGAGAGGAACTAGGGAGTAACCAAGTATCTAACTCAAAATTAAATAGTTGTTTGTAACAGGTTTTTATCTTTGTCCAGGGCATAAATATCAGAAAGGAAAAACCTAATCTTAATCTGAGGACACTTTACCTGGCTTAAAAAATATCTGGGTGTTCTGGCTATTACAATGGACCTCTCAGCCAGTCTTTATCAGGAAGCAGTTCTAGACACTAGACCCTAACCCTCTGAAGCTGAGGTGGTGTGCCTGATTCTGAAGAGATAAACCTAAAAGACAATAGCAGAGAGCGAAGCCCAGCAAAAATTATATGCCCAGCAACTATGGGAGCACCATTCAGGTGAGAACATCAGCGACCAACAGAGCGACACATCTAGAAGAGGAACTATGACCATTAATTAAAGCACAGGCCCCATAAGAGCATTATGATGAAATCCCTTGGGATTTCCTTGCAGACTTCAGGAAAACTGAAGGAGACCTGTGTGAGTTTCCCCTGCACATAACTTCTCCAGTGTCAAGATGTGAGATGCCTCCCATATGTGGGTCCTTCATATATGATCCTTAGGCATATAATCACTTGCCCAACTGATTGTGTTTGTGTGTGTGTCTGTGTGTGTAGAAGAGTGAGCCCTAGAGTCATGGAAGGAATGTTCTACTGATAATCTTACTGCTATTTTATTAAATCTCTTAGCAAATAACTACTCCTGTCTTCTAACTGACCAGAGAAAAAGTAAACAAAACAGTAGGTACTCTTGAGCTATAGTTTGGAGCCAATTTGTATGCAAAAAGTACCTTTAACTTAGGGTAGTTATTATAGGGTACCATGTATAAGAAGGAGGTGCTGCAGGTGCTTTACATTTTAAGCAAAGCACTGTAGGAGAAGCAAACACATAGGAGGAATGAGTTCAATTTATTTATCTCATTACAGTTTTAAAACCATCTCTAGGTAAAAACCATTGTCAGACATTTGGTACTGTGTACTAGAATGTTAAACTCCTTTTATCGGCATTCAAGGCCCCCCAGAATGGAGTCACCCTATTCTTTCAATTTCATCTCACAATTTTCCTTTCCACACACCTTGGTAACACAGACAACTAACCCAGTCCCCTGTACATATTGCAGGCTTTCGTGATTTGGTGCCGCTGTTCATGCTGGTTCTTATGCCCTTAGAATACTCTTGACCAATCTTTTCCTGACTGAAATCTTATTCATTCTCCAAGTTCCAATGCAAAAGTTGCCTCCTCTGGAAACTCTTCTGAGATCTCATCATTTGACGAACTTTTTTCTCCCTAAGCTTCCTAAAGTGCTTTGCTTGTAAAACCCATGGACTTAATGTTTTATTTTCAAGATAATTTATTATTAACTTACTATGGAATATTAATGCAACCAATTAAACTTGATTTGCTAGTTACATTTAAATAAATGAATTCCAATCTATGAATGTCATAACAACTTTTATAATATAAATGTCATAATAACTCCTGCCCTCTCTGTTTGAGTATTCTCGGTTTGTCCATTTGTTCACTTTTCATCTTCTATGATTATAGTCAGTGCATGGTCTGTTTCTCTTATTCTGCTTTTCTCACTTTGCATTATTTCATGATTCTCTTTCTGTATTTTTTATATTCTTTGTGTGTATTTATTTAACTTGCATTGTAACATCCCACTACATTTGTATACAGCAATTTATTAAACCATCCTACTACTGTTGGACATCTAGGTTTCTGTAATTACAAATAATGCTGCTATAAAAATTTTCAGAGATTGTTCATTTTGTTCCTTGCAAGACTTTCAGGGTATTTTCTTAACAATGGAATTATTGTAACAAAGGGTATGATTATTTCTGTACATGTTGCTGCCTTTTGAGAGATGTCAAAAAGATTCTGTGAGGCTGCAATTCCATCTACATTGAATAAGTGTATCTTTGTCTCTATAACTCCACCAGCACTGAGTTTCAAATTGTTTTAGTCAATTTCATGAGTCTGAAGGGGGTACCTCAGTTATTTTTATTTGCATCTCTTTGGTCATTAGTAGGTAGGAAAAAAATATTTTTTCACAATTTAGATTTCCTCTTTTGAAGCGTGTTCACATCCTTTGTTTATTCTTTATGGATTACAATTTACATTTGTACATTTTAAGAGTCCCTTATTTAGTGTAAATGTAAAGTTTTATCCTGTCATATTTACTACTAAATTTCTCTCACTGTGTTGTTTTTCTTTTTCCTTTGATTATACCATATTTCTGTTTTACAGGCTTTTTCATTTTTATGTAATTGGGCACATCTATTTTATCCCTAATGATTCCTTCTTTTTGTTAGGAAAAAAACAATATTGCCATCATAATGGAAATAAACAAATATTGTAATTTTCTCATATTCTTTTTATTATTTGTATTTTTATGTTTAAGTCTCTCACCTGGCTAAAATTCATTGAGATACATGGCAAAGTACAGTGCCTACATCCATTTCCTAACAATCTGCTACCTAATTTCCCCAAGAACATTTGTTAAACAATGAATCCTTTTTCCAATTGGTATCTTCTATAGGTTTCTATAATATTATGTGTATGTATAGATGTGTGTGTGTGTAGATTTGTGTATGTGTGTGTGTATGTTTGGCTGCGTGCCTAACATCCTTATTTGCCAACCTTCTGCTCCCATCAATAGCAGTGTATCACTGGCTAAAAGCTGTAGGATTCCTTGATCATGAGCTTCACCCTCTGTTTCTATTCTCTTTCCCTCCCTAAAGCTAAGGTAATGTTCTACTCCCCCACCAAAGCTGAGTGGGTTCCCTGCTTCTCTACCCTCACACTAATGGGGCCAGAAGGAGCACCCATTCATCTTTATTCCCTGGAGCCCAACTAAAACTTCCCACCCGGCAGAGAGCAGAAGCAGCATCTCCAAATCACCCTCAGGTCACTGATGCTACCTCCAATCGTTCTATTACTCCCTTCTCTGAACACATAAAATGAGTGTTGAATTTTTTAAAAATAACAATAAATTCTATAACATAGATGATTTGAAGGATAAAATTCCTTCAGATATACAAGTTGAAACAGCAATGGACAAGAGGGAAAAATACAAAAGGATGAATTAAACTACATAATAAATATATTAAAGGAGGAATCCTCTCTTCACCAACCAGAATATCACAATGTTAAGAGTAGATTTGTTCTCAGATGATCTGGATCTGAATCCTGGCATTTCCTACTATCTATGGCGACTGAGAACAGGTTGTTTAAATTGCCTAAGCTTCAGGTTACTCATCTGAGAAGTGAGGCAGCTAGATTAATAATCTTTAAAATACCTCCTGACACTCAGTCTTATGATCATGTTTCGTATGCCTTTCCAGGCTGAGGATCATTCCTTAACAGAAGTGACAGAAGCAAAATAATGGGTGACTAGCCCTGCTCCTTCATCCAGTCTTTCCACCTGAGACTTTACTTGGTAACCTCATCTTCTCTCATGCTTTCAGATAGCGACTGACAACTAGATCTCCAACTATCACCTCCATGGGAACGATTCCTTTATTTCTATTTCCTGTTCTAAGCATTCTTCTAAGTTCAAGATTCATATTTACAAATGCATGCTAGACATCTCCTCCTAGATGGAGATCTCCACTCATACCTCAAATTCAACAGAGTATGTTTTTGTTCTTAGTTTGTATTGTTTGGGGGGGGGGGGGAAGGCAGGGCAATTGGGGTTAAGTGACTTGCCCAAGGTCACATAAAAGCGTATTAAGTATCTGAGGCCGGATTTGAACTCAGGTCCTCCTGACTCCAGGGCTGATGCTCTACTCACTGCACCACCTAGCTCCCCTGTGGTCTTAGTCTGTATTAAATGGTACTTTAAAGCTTGCAAAACACTTTACAAATATTATTTCATCTGATCCTCTGAGATGCAGGTGCTATTAGTATCCCCATTTAACAGATAAGGAAATAAAGGGTAAGTGATGTGCCCAAGGTCACACAGCTAGTAATTATCTGAGGCTGGATTTGAACTCAGGTCTTCATAACTCCAGATGTAGCATTCTACCCACACACTGTACCAACTAGCAGCCTCTAGTTTACAATTGAATCCATCATTTTCCCTAGAGCAACCTAATCCTTCTCTGAACTTCATAATTTCTATTAATGGCCCCACCATTCTCCAGTCCCTAAAGCTTGAAATCTCCATGTCATCTTTTCTTTCCCTCAGGCCATGAGATTTAAAGGCTAATTTCTGAGCTCTAAAAAGCCATTGTGGGGAGGAAGGGATACCCTTGCTCCCATCTAGGCCTTCTGTAAGTACATGGCCTCCTAGAAAGGTTGTGTTGGGAGACAGGGCCAGAGATCAGATGAGCCCCAATGGATCCAGTGGTCAAGCCTAAAAAGTGATTTGCTTTTTAAATGTCCAGCAGGACATTTAAATGGTGGCTGAAACACAGGATCCTCCAAGCAAGGGAAGTGACCTATCAAAAACTGCACCACATCCAGAACCCCATCCATGTGGGATGGATACTTGTAGCGGCTACTCTAAGTTGAACCCCAGGGACAGAGATGGTAGAGAGGAGGGTAAACTCCTGGTTTCCTTGGAAGAGGAAGAGAGTGTTTTTATTTCTGTTCTTAACTATGTCTTCCCAGTAACTATCCCCTTGTAAAAGCAAACTGATGTTAATTCATTAATCAATTTTGAGGAAAAATAAATTGATTAAATTGATAGTGGAACAATAATCACTGATAGAAATGATAATAAGGAAGTATTAACTGGCATAAGGCAAGATGCTGATACAATAGTTCGCTGTAGTATAGAGGGCTACTCTTAGAGACAGGAAGACCTGAATTTAAATCTGCCCTCAGACAGCCCTGGCTGGATGACCTTGGATAAAACACTTAACCTTTGTGTGCCTCAGTTTCCTCATCTGTAAAATGGGTATAATAATAATAATATCACCTATATCCTAGAGTCATTGTAAGCATAAAATGAAATAATATCTGTAAAATATTTTGCAAATTTTGTAGTACTGTGTAAATGCTAGTTGCCGCTGCTGCTGCTAGCGCCATTATTACTGATACTGAGGGAATTCATACTAGAATTATAGCAACAGAAGGACCTCACTATCCTTCAGGTGTACCATTATCTTGATGGGGAGATGGGAACAGCCGAGATCTGAGGGGCCAACACGCTACTAAGAAGTTGGAATAAGGACCACCCCCCCCCAAAAAAGCCTTACTACATTTTTAAGTTGAAACATTCATGCTTGTTAAGTTTATAATAAAACAAAGGAAAAATAGAGTGACCTCTCTTTCTTCTATGAGAGACAAGCTGTGGCACCATGGAATAAGCATTGAATTTGTGATTAGAAGTCTTGAGTTAGGGCTCGGGCTATGTTGTTTTCTAGCTTTGTGATCACAAGCAAATAATTTTACTTCTTGGTGCTTCAGTTTCCTCATTTCTAAAATGAGGTGTTAGGATATAAGATCCCTTCCTGGTTCTGACATTATGTAATTTATAACACTTTATTTTGCTCTTTCAGTCGGTCAGCAAGCATTTATTAAGCTCCTACTATGTGTCAGGCACTGGGGTAAGCCTTAGGGATTCAAAGAAAGGCAACAGACATTCTCTTCTCAAGAAGCTCACATTTGAATGGGGAAGACAACATTCAAACAAGACATATACAGGATAGACTGGAGATGAATAACTGGGGGAAAGTATTAGCATTAAAAGAGATCTTTCATTTCTTAATAACTTTGAATTTTATATTCTATTTATTTATGAACATACTTTATCACCGTTAATAATCTGTAAGCTTGAGGACAGGTTCTATGTCTAATTCATTTTTGTGTCTTCTCCAGTGGGTAACACAGTATGTTGCACAAAATTGTCTTTCAATAATTTTGTTGTTGCTGTTAGCTCAATTAATACGTGAATTGACCACCCTTGTCCTAATCTCTCTTCCTCATTAGCTACTTTATGTAAGTTTTAGGAATGCGATTTTTTTTCTCTTATTCGATGATAGATGAAAATGGTAAGTAAAACAATCCAAAAAAGATGCTTTACATCACGTATTTAGGTCAACGATAATCTACTGCTAACAACTCTCTTAATAAAACCCTTCAGGAATCAATGGTCTAAAAACATATCTTCGCTTTTATTGATGGGTATATTATGTAGGACCAAATACAGAGCTGTACTACTATTAAGATAGATTACACTTATTCATTGCACTTGATCTACTGGGCCTGTAACTTTTGTCATAGAAGATTAAATTAGTTTGACAGAATTTGTTCTTTATGAAACTATATTTTCTAGTTAGCAACCTTATTCTTTTCTTCAAACTGATTTTGCTATTATTTTTCCAAAGAATTCTTTCGAAAAAAGCTCGAAGGTATTATTTATTGGGTCATTTCTTTCCCTTTCTTATTTCACAGTTATTAGACTAGTTCTGATATAGCTTTCAAAAATGAGCACTAGAGGTCTTCAATTCTACTGTCCTGGGAGTACAGGGGGAGCAGTTTGAGAGGGGTCTACATATTTAAATGCAAATGACTCATTTAAGTACTCTAGTCTCTTACAATGACCTCTGAATTGGTCTCTCAGACTCAAGTTTCTTCCGTCTCCAATTCATCCTTCACACAACTCCCATCTCACACTTCTCCGCCATAAACCCCAGTTTTATTGCTGTTGTTGTTGTTGTTGTTGTTGTTGTGTGTGTGTGTGTGCCTGTTACAACCTGGCCTCAACCTAACTTTCTCACTTCATTTTATGTTACTCTCCATCCTTCACTACAGAATCTGGTTGAACTAGTCTCCTCTCTTCACACTTCTCACACTTCACACTTCACACACTCTCTTCACACATGTCACACAAACTGGACTTCTCACCAGGCCATCCATCTTCATTTCTGTGCCTTTGCATTGGCTGTCCCCCATGTCCTGGAATGTACTCCTTCCTCACCTCTGCCTCAGAGAACACCTCACTTTCCTTCAAAAGTCAGTTCAAGAACCACTTTCTACATAAGTTGCTTTCTGAACCCCTCACCTGCTGACATTCTCCCTCCCTAACATATATGTATGTGTGTGTGTGTGTGTGTGTGTGTGTGTGTGTGTGTGTGTGTGTGCATGCGAGTACTGAGCATGGAGTCAGGAAGATTCATCTTCTTGAGTTGAAATCCAGCCTCAGACACTTACTAACTGTGTGTCCTTAGGCAAGTCACTTAACCCTGCTTGTGTCAGTTTCCTCATCTATAAAATGAACTGGAGAAGGAAATGACAAACCCTTCTAGTATCTTTGCCAAGAAAACCCCAAATGGGGTCATAAAGAGTAGCACAAGACTAAAACAACTCAACAACAACAACAACAAACACAATGAAATCGTGAGACTGTCCTAGGTGTCAAAATAGATAGAGTGCTCAGTCTGGAGTCAGGAAGACATGCATTCTGAGGGGTGGAGCCAATATGGCAGCTGGAAAGCAGGAACTGGCCTAAAGCTCTCCCCCAGGGCCCTCCAAACACCTATAAAAATGGCTCTGAACAAGTTCTAGAACTGCAGAACCCACAAAATAGCAGAGCGAAGAAGCCTAGCCCAGCCCAGGACAGCCTAGATGGTTGCTGGGTGAGGTCTATCACATGGAGCTGAGAGCAGAGCAGAACCCAGCGTGGGCTGCACCTGGACCAATCAGACCAAGAACCGGGCAGAACAGGCCCTAGCACTCTGAATCAGTGAACTGTGGCAGTTACCAGACTTCTCAACCCACGAATACCAAAGACAACAGAGAATGTTAGTGGGAAAAGCTGCTGGGACAGAGTGAAAGGAGTTCGCCATTGGCCACCGCCCAGGGAGGGGGTGGGCAGCAGAGGTGGTACAGCTCTGAGGCTACTTCCAGAGCTACAGCTGCAGTTGCTTCCGGCCCCAGGACCACCTGGTGGGAGGAATTAAGTGGCGGATCAGAGCAGGTGTGCAGAGCCTGCTCAGATCTGAGTCACAGTCTGGTTTGGCAGTTCTTGGGGGAAGAAGATTGCTGGTATGGCAGAGCTTGCTGTGTAGAAATAGCTCTGAAAACAACAGCACAGCCCCTCAAGCTTGGTACAAAGTACTCCCTACTCTACAAGCAGTTATACCCCTAGGAAAAACTCAAGGGTCAAGTAGTTGGCTGGGAACATGGCCAGGCAGTGAAAACTGACTCAGATTCAGACTCAGACTTTGGAATCTTCCTTTGGTGACAAAGAAGAACAAAACATACAGCCAGAAGAATTCAACAAAGGCAAAGAGCCTACATCAAAAGCCTTCAAGAAAAACATGAATTGGTCTCAGGCCATGGAAGAACTCAAAAAGGATTTGGAAAAACAAGTAAGAGAAGTAGAGGAAAAATTGGGAAGAGAAGTGAGAGTGATGTGGGAAAACCATGAAAAACAAGTCAATGACTTGCTAAAGGAGACCCAAAAAATACTGAAGAAAATAACACCTTAAAAAATAGACCAACTCAAATGGCAAAAGAGCTCCAAAAAGCCAATGAGGAGAAGAATGCCTTGAAAAGCAGAATTAGCCAAATGGAAAAGGAGGTTCAAAAGACCAATGAAGAAAATACTACCTTAAAATTATATTGGAGCAAGTGGAAGCTAGTGACTTGATGAGAAATCAAGATATTATAAAACAGAACCAAAGGAATTAAGAAATGGAAGACAACGTGAAATATCTCATTGGAAAAACCACCGACCTGGAAAATGGATCCAGAAGAGATAATTTAAAAATTATTGGACTACCAGGAAGATATGAACTCAAATCCAGCCTCAAATATGTCCTAGCTGTGTGGCCTTGGGCAAGTTATTTAACCTCTGCTCCACTTACTTCAATTGTAAAAAATAATAATAATAATTCTGTCTACTTCATAGGACTTTCGAGAGGATCAAATAAGAAAATATTTGTATGGTGCCTGGCACATAGTAGGAGCTTGATAAATGCTTGTTTCCTTCTTTCTTTCCTCTCGGACAATGAGACTTGTGTTTTTATATTGGACTTTTAGTGCCAAGTACATTTTTATAAATTATCTCATTGGCTCCTCATAATAACTATATGAGGTAAGCAGGTTTTACCATGATCATTTTAAGTTTCAGAGAAGAGGTTAAGTAATTTGTTCAGAGTCAAATGACTAGTAAGTAGGGAACTGGGATTTACATTCCAGATCTCTTCATTACTGTTCTAATGTTATTTCCACTACCTAATACTACCTAGTTTCAAATTACTGAATTCTACTTGATCTGCTTAGCTCAATCTCTTCTGGGTTTTCCTTATTTCAAGTTATCTAGCAATGTGTAGCCACTCTATCTTTCCTCAGTATTTCTCTCCTTTGTTCTCTAATTCCATTCTATGGTAAAAGACCAGAACTCTTTTCTACTAGTCCCTCCTCTGTCATACCATATTTATCCTTGGTTTTGAGAAAACCAAATTGATATTGTCTCCATTTTGCTCATAAGAGTTCAAGTCAGAGTTGCTCTCCTTAAAGCCATTTGTACCTTAACACTCTCTGCTCACACCTCACCTCTTCCCAGAATCTAGCTAAGTTGTCCAGAGTTGTTCCCCAGAGATTAACAACATGTTATTTCATATGTTCCCTGTTAAACACTTCTAATGTAACAACATTCAGTTTGTTCTCTTAAAGAGAGGTGGATTATAGGTCCCTCAAGGTTCCAAGGGTAGCCCTGAGGGGTCAAGGGTGATTCTCTTTTAATACTGTTGCTCAAGTCCTGATTTCTATGTGTTTTCCCCACTGTTCACTGCCCTTGATTTGCACCCCAATTCTATTTAAACTACAAATATCAATTAACTTTTACGACAGGATAATTTCATTGAAAAAATAACAAGAAGTCACAAACATTTCCCTCCAACCTACTCCCCCCTATATCATATATGTAGTCCTTGGAGAGAGTGGGTTCAACCTTAACCCAGTTGATACTAAGCCTTTGCTCCACCAAGTTCACTTCCAAATGCGATATGGTTGGCGGTTAGATGAGTCCACATTTCTCCTAATACTAGGTTAGGTAAAGCAACTTTCTCAGTACTTTGCTCCTCATTGGTTTGATTTCAGAAAATCCAAACATGGACACTATATCCCAGACTCTGGTAGCATCCAATTACCAGACCAACTCTTCATCATGTGGCTAGCAGACCAGAATTAGCTACAGTACATTTGTGCATGCTCCAAAATAGGGAATGGGGAATTTCTATTATACACCATCATGACTTCGTGGAAAAAGGATTCCCCAGCCTCTTCCATATAGGAGACTATATGACAGCCCTTCCATTGTACTAGCGTATCAATTAAATTTAGCAAATATTTAGTAAGTGCCTACTCTGTGCAGGGATTAAAAGGTTTAGCTATGACACAGTCCCTACCCTCTCAGGGTTTAGAATCTAATAGGAAGATATGCAAAATATGCAAATAACTACAATAAAAGAGATCAAAACAAAGAACTAAATGAGGTCTGAGGGAGAAGTCATTACTGAATATGAGGGTCAAAGAAGATTGCTGATGGGATGACTCACTTGAACTGAACCTTTTCAATAGAAGATGGAAGAGTACTCTAGGTACAGGGAATAATAATGACCTGGAGGTAGGAGAAGTGTTGGGATATACGAAAGATACGGGAGAACAGTAGGAGCTAAGGCTGGCAAAGTAGCATGGCACTAAATTATAAACTGCCAAGGTAAAGAGGTTTAATTTCATTTCTTCCAATCTTGGCTACACTTGTTTTATTTGTACAAAAGCTTTTTAGTTTGGCGTAATTGAAATTATCCATTTTACTTCAACTAGGAGGCAGTAGGATACTTTTGAAGGGTTGTAAGCAGAGATGTAACACAATTAGATGTATGCATAAGGAAGATGTCAAATAACTATTAGGATTCTATTGCAATTTTCCCAGCAGACAGTGAAAGCCTGTACTTGGATGTAAGCAGTAAGCATAGAAGGGAGCAGACAGACCAGAGATCTTGAAGAAAACAGGATTGGCAACAAAAAAAGACTTAGAACAAGAGAAAAGGAAGAAGCAAATTTAAGACAAGAATTTCAAACATGGGTCAGTTAATATCTATGCACTTAAACAGAAAAGTGAAAGTCGCTTTAGGAAGAAGGATTATAAGCTTGGATTTGAGCTTGCTGTGTTTGAGCTGCTGCTGAGATACCCAGGTACCAATGTATGTTACACAGCTGGATATTTGGGAATCATTCCTTTAGAGACAACAGTTAAAACTGTATAGATAGATAAAACACGTTCAGAAGGATTACAGGATTACAGATTTCAAATTTAAAGGGATCTTAAAAATTATCTAATCTAACCCTTTATTTTACAGAGGAGGCAACAAAGGCCCAGATAGTTTATCTATCCTCCTCTAGGTCACACAAGTTGAAAATAATAGATTTGAACCTACTATAACCTCTGACTCTAAAACTAGTGATCTTTTCATGACCCCAAAAAAGGGTACTCAGTAAAATCAACTGTTGCAGAGTCAAGAATTAAATAAAGGCCTTTGAATTTGACAACTAAATCGTTATTCGTGACTTTTAAAAAAATCAATTTCTGTAAAGTTGTGGGAATAGAAAGCAGATATCAAGGATGTGAGGAGAGAGGGCATGGTAACCAATTGGAGACATTGTTGAATCTAGTCAAATTTTTCAAACTTTAAGGTGAAAGAAAGAATAGAGACCAGGCTGAATGGGCCAAAAGAAAGATAAGTGAAGACCAAAGAATGTTTGTAGGCCCCTGCAATGAAGTCAATAGAAAGGAAGCTACTGAAGTTCCATGAGAGAGGAGAAATTAGTCAGGGTCATCACCATCTTTCCTTCCAATCTTCCACCTGAAGTATTCATCTCCTGATCACCGTCTCTTCTCAAAAACACTTGTCTGGAGAACTTCTACGTCAACAATCCAATTATATATTGCTCGCTTGGGCCTTGTCCAGATTGGAGGAGTCCATAATACACACCTGCCTTGAATTTTGCTAAAATGACACATACAAGAGAAGAAGCAGTGGCAAGCTTATTCTACATTTGCCTGATACTTAATTTCTTATTCACCCTACAAATATTTTTAAAACCATTCTTTATTTCTACCAGTAACTTCTAAATGTTTGTAACAGATCGTTAATTGAATTCCTGCCAGAAATCACAAAAGTTTACTCAGAGAAAAAATATTCATCATGGCTTATTGTGCTAAAGTGCTAAACTTTAGCAGCTAAAGTGTCATATAATGATAGTTCTGTGGCCTTTAAACAGGTGTCCCAATGAGGGCTACATTTCAACTAGAAGGAATGCTACTACTGCATGATAGATGAAACATATGGTTGAAGAAATTAGAGACTAAGATGAGAGGGAAGTTAAAAATCAAGGAAAAACATATAATGGCTCTTCATTATGAATTCTTTAGGGTAGGAGATGTTCCTTACTAATCCTGGTATTCTCCAGGCAAGTTATCAATTCAACAAGCATTTATTATTAAGCACCTAATATGTACCAGGCACACTTCTGAGTGCTGGGGATACAAAGAAAGGCAAAAAAACAAAAATAACACAACTCCCCTTGTGCTGAACACAGGATCTCGTATATTAGACAAATTCAGAAAATATGTGGTGAATTACTTTTGATGAATTATGTATATCAAGTAAAAAATGGAAGAGGTGATTTTCTATAGAACTAAAGCTTTGGTGATCAGAGAGGAAGCTCACCATTGCCACTGCCACCTACGCCAGTTCTAAGATCCCTGCCACTTAAGGGCTGGTCAGCTAAAAATCTCGAAATAACAGTATCTATCCTCCCATACCCATCATACCTTTGACCCTGTTTCTAAGCTGTACTTACAGCCATCATCCCAGAAAACAACACTTGTACAAATGTGACTTAGCAACTACCTCTTGAGGTGATGTATCTCCTGTCTCCTGAGCAGTCACAGATAGAGAACACTTGGAGAGGAAAGTTATTGATTCCAGAGTTCTAGGAGCTATCAAATGGCTCACCAGAATCACTCATCATCAGAATTGATATGCTTTTATTAGTGGAAAGAAGATGTATTACTATCTATTTTACCACTACCCAGTAAGGACCATGGTGCCTTGCCATCTGACTTGCAACTAACACTTCCTCTATGTGTTGGCTCTCTCATTAGAATGTAAGCTCTTTGACAACAAGGATTTTTCTGTTTTTATGTCTAGCACTTAGCACAGTGCTCTGCATATAGTAAGCAGAAAATAAATGCATTTTCCTTTTCATTCATTCAATGGGAGATAAGGGGGTAAGTACATCAGTCATAAAGCAAAGCCGATATAAAAACTGAAGTATTGGTAGGTCCCTGGAGAATTTTTAGAGCATGATAAGTCAAGAGTTAACAGTATCCTAAGTACCAAAAAGTTTACAGAGCTAGGAAGAACTTATTTATAGAGAAAATGGTATTTGCTGAACTGAGAAAATAAGTTTCAAAATAAGGTTTTACCAAGTGAATCAAGAGGAGGGATTTATTGGACCTTGCAAAACACTTTGCCTGTATGGCTTGATGGTCTGAATTTCAAATTTTTTGAAGAAGAAACATTCTGTTTTCAGAAGTGATGAAATATTTCAGTAAAGCATTTGACAAAGCTTCTAATGATGTCTTTGTAGACAAAGTTTATATATAGTGTCAATATGATGGTGAAGTTAAGTGGATTCACAGAAGGCTGAATAATTTTATCCCAAGAGTGCTGATTAATGGATCAATATCAACTGAGAGGAATTTCTCTAGCGGTCACTGGGCTTTGGATTTTGTCCTGTCCCTCAAAGTTATTGGAGGGTATGCATATCAAATATACAGGTGACATGAAGTTGGGAGTGACTGCTACAGTAAAATAGAAGATGACAGAATCAATGATCATAATTATATGAAGTAAGCATCTGGCCTCTGCTTGAACACATTTTAGTGATGTTTTGGACGGAATTCATATATGAGAGATTAGACTAGATCACCTCTATGATCCCTTTCAAATTTAACCTTTGTTCTTCTTCATCTTTTTCAACTTGAAAGTTGAAATCCCTTCCAGGTCGAAGGTTCTATGATTCTCTCTTATGCTTTATGTACTCCCAGGGTCAAGCAATGCATATATTCCAGCTTGTGATTTCATCAGTGTAGAGAATTGCTTATATGGAAGCTCCTTCCACTGATACTGATTGGAAATTCATTTATAATTTATAGTCCTTGAGAATTTTCTTTTATTTTCCCCAATGGGTTGGGAGCAGAAGGGAGAAAAGTAAGTATCGCTGAATTTGAAATAAGAGCATGAGTTCATCAGAATTGACCAAATGAGGTTGACTTTTCCCATAATTTGAACAAAAGGTCAGATAGTCCTTCCAGGGGAAGAAAAGAAGTAAATTCTGCTTGGCCTCTTTCTGCCAATCATCACTGCTCAGAGGGTGAAGAATGGGCTTTACGTTGGACTCTTGTGACCACTTGGGACTCTAAGTAAGTCATTTAACCCTCTTTGCCTCAGTTTCCTCATCTGTAAAATGAGTCAGAAAAGAAAATGGCAAACCACTCAAGTATCTGCCAAGAAATATAAATGGGCTCTGCTTCATTTTAGTCAAACAACAGACTTGCAATGATTGGCGAAAAAAGGCTTGTGGGTAATCCTTTTTCCTCTATTTTTAAATGAGGGGTTCTTAACCTGGGATCTATGAACTTAAAACTTTTTGCATGCAACTGAGAAATAAGATATATGGGGAATGGAGCATAGAAATCTATCCTGCCCCACAAGAAAGTAAGGGGAAAGGCAATGGGGGGCAGAGTGGGGTGACAGAAGGGAGGGCTGAGTGGGGAACGGGGCAATCAGAATATATGTCATCTTGGAGTGGGAGGGGTAGAAATGGGTAGAAATTTTGTAACTCAAAATCTTGTGGAAATCAATGTTGAAAACAAAAATATTTAAAAAAATAAATTTTTTTTTAAAAACAAGTGGATCATCTCCAAGGAGATGAAAGCTCAAAAACTATGGAAAAAATGTTAATTTTGATAATTGTATTTCAATGTAATTGTTTTCCTTTGTAATCCTATGCATTTTTATTCATTGAAAAACATTGCTTTGAGAAGGGGGCTTCATAGGTTTTACCAGACTGTCAAAGGGGTCCATGATTCTGCAAAGGATAAGACAATAATAGCCAACATTTATATAGCACTTGCTATGTGCCTGGCATTGTGCTACCTGCTTTACAACTATAAACTCATTTGATCCTCACAATAACCCTGGAAGGTGGATGCTATTATTATCCTAATTGTCCAAATGAGGAAACTGAAGCAAACAGGAGTTAGGTGATTTGCCCAGAGTCACATAGCTAGTAAGCATCTGAAGCCAAATATGAATTTAGGTCTCCCCGACTCTAGGCCCAGGACTCTATCCATTTGTACAACCTAGCTGCCCTGGTTTAGATGATTCCTGCATTTGAGAACAAGAATTGATTTGAATTTTTGCTCTTCTCAAGGGATAAATGTGTCAGCATGTAGAAAGTAGTTTTTGTCTTTGTGTTGGGCCTCTAATAAGATTTATAATGAATTGGAGATTACCTAACAACAAACACCCCATGCAGATTTAAGAGGATATCATCTGGGTCCTCAGTGATTTGGGGCATGGTCTGTGACCCTAGAACAAAAGAAAGGAAATAGCCTTCTACTAATAATCTCTTCTTCTGGAAGGTCCTCCCTAAACAGATTATCAACTCTGGCACTAAGTAGTAGCCAGGTAAGTACCTCTGCCATATGTATTAAATGATTATATAGTAATGAGATAAATTTTCTCATGTGAAGGTGGATCATTACTTCACACTTCTATCTCACACCTGAAGTATTCCTTTTGACTAAGATTTAGAAAGATATTTACACTAAATTAAAGGGCAGTTAGTTGTCACAATAGATAAGAGTGCTGGGCCTGGAGTCAGAAAGACTCATCTTCCCGAGTTCAAATCTGGCCTCTGACACTTTCTAGATCTGCGACTCCAAGTAAGGCACTTAACCTTGTTTGCCTCTGTTTCCTCATCTATAAAATGAGCCAGAGAAGAAAATGGCAAGCCACTCCAGTATCTACCAAGAAAACCCCAAAGGGGATCAGGAAGAGTCAGACATCACTGAAAATGACTAAACCACAGCAAAAGATCTCCAAATATTTCTATCTCACAGACTTTTCTCCCCACTACTTCATTCTTCTACCAAATGCAAAAATGCCAGACCTTATCAGAAGATTTCTGGACGTTACAGAACTGCCAGCATTGTCAGAGTTGGCAAAACCGTGGTCTAGAAAAGGGGTCTATAGATTGATTTCAGAGCGCACATGAATTTAAATGAGGGCAAAATGCCTATATCTGTACATATATAGACATTTGCATGGTAAAATCTTTATTTTAATATAATTATTTTTCCTTGTAATGCTACACATGACAACGTATTCCTATGTGAATGCTATTTATTTAATGCCTTAGTTATTTCTCATCTTCCCTATATCAGGACTCTTCTCCCTCCCTACCCTGCCCTTATTTTCCCTAAGAAGAGAAGGGCTTCATCTGATTAAGGTTCTAATCTTAGACCCTTTTGAGGAAACAGAAATGATAGGGCAGAAGGGATATCTCATTCAATTCAATAAGCACATATTTAGCATCTAATGTATGTAAAGCGGTTTGCACACTTAAACTGCTTTATATGTTAGCTATTATTATTACCCTTTGTTGTGATGGTTATTATTTTATTTTCATATTATAATTAATTATTTGCCAGGCACTGTGATAGGCCCTGGGCAATACAAAGACAAAAATGAAATAGTCCCTGGTGTCAAAAAGCTGATGGTAGATTCTATTGTGGAAAACATGTATATACACATACCTATACATGTATGTGTATGTATATGTGTGTATATAAAATGTGTGTATGTATACATACACACACACAAAATGTACAGAATAATTCCAGGGTGGGTTGGGCATAGAATTCTAATAAATAAAAGTTCACCTATATGAGGTGTCACCTGAGCTTGGCTTTTACAGTCAAATTAGGGATTCTATAAAGCAGAGAAAGAGCATTCCAGGTATGAGGGACAGCCCACACAAGTCACAAAAATGGGAAAAGAATGTTGTGCACAAAGAACAGCAAGAAAGGTTGATTTCCCTAGAACATAGTGTGTAAGGGGGAAAAACATGTGAATCAGTCAGAAAAGACAAGTTGAATGACTTTAAATACCAAAAAAAAGAGTTTGCATTTTATCCTGATAGTAATAGTGAACTAATGAAACTTTTTGGATGAATGGGGGAGGGGGAGATGATGCTTACTATGTGCTAAAAGTTGAGAAACAAATACAAAAACAGAAACAGCCCCTGCCCTCAAGAAGCTTGAATTCTACTGGGAAGACAACAGGTAGAGGGGAGTGCTGTTATGAGTTGGAAAGATATCAGCATGATGAGTGGAGCCACAGGGGAGTAGATTGATACAACCTTTTTTAAGTAACCATAAAATATTGATTTAATATGACTACAAAATGAGAAAGAGGAAGGGTCAGAAAGAATACACAGAGTGGGTGACTGATGAGAAGATGTCAGGCGGTAAGGGAAGCATGGCTGGGGTACCTAAATATAATAGGCACTCACTAATTAGCTTGGGGTGAAGGAGGAGAGGCCGGGACAGAAGCTCCTTAGCTGAAAGGGTTGTACAGTCCAGAGCAGATTTTCTGGTCCAAGGATTCAGCTTCGTGAGCAGAGAAGTGATGTGATCAGATCTGTTATGGGAATATCAATTAGGCAGCTATGTAGAGGACAGATTGGAGAGGGGAGATCAGGCAAGGAGACAAATTAGAGATATTGCTACTGTGATGGTTCAGGGAAGATGATCAGGCCTAGATTGGTGCAGTGGCTAAATGTAGAGGTAGAATTATCAGGACTTGGTAACTGATGTGAAATGAGACAGAAGTCTTGCCTAGAGCTCCAAGTCTGTTAACCTTTGTGACAGATTCACCTGACAGGTGGCATCCTTGACAGAAGAGGGCTGGACTTGCAAAGGGGAAAGATGAGTCCTGTTTATGACATAGTTGAGATATCTCAGTGGAGA
This sequence comes from Phalanger gymnotis, assembly GCA_028646595.1. Lineage (NCBI taxonomy): Eukaryota > Metazoa > Chordata > Mammalia > Diprotodontia > Phalangeridae > Phalanger > Phalanger gymnotis. Next base: position 161,510,294 of record CM053623.1, on the reverse strand, counting down.
TGTCCAAGGGGTAGTCGGAGATGTAGTAATTCAGGAGAGATGTGAAGCCTGGATACATAGATTTGGGAGCCACTTGTACAGAGATGACAATTGAATCCATGGAAACCGATTTAAGAGTGGGGAGAGAAAAGATTTGAAACAAAGCCCTTGGGAACCCTTATGCATGGAGGGTGGAACCTGAATAATTATTCATCAAAGGAGAATGAGGATTATATACTCTTTTTCATTGACCTCATCGGCTCCCAAGGGCTCAATTAAAACTGCTATGTAGATGACTCACAAATCCATATATCCCGCCTCAGTCTCTCCCCTAAGCTTCAGTCCCACATTACCAATTGCCTATTAGTCCTTTGAAATTGTACATCATGAAGATATTTGAAACTCATGTCCCCTTCTGCTTCTAGAATAAAAATATCACTTCTTTTGTTCAGTATTTAAAACCCTTCACAGCCTTGTCCCACCTCTTTCCAGCCTCATTGGACATCACTATCCACTCCTTCACTCTGTGATCTGGCCAGACTGGCCATCTCTAGGTGCCTTTGCACTACCAATCATGCCTGGAATGTAACCTCTCCTCACCTCCATCTTATAGAATTAAAAGGAGTTAGGTGGTACAGTGGATAGAGGGCTGAACCTGGAATCAGGAAGACCTGACTTCAAATACAACCTCAGATATTTAGTAGCTGTGTGACCCTGGGCTAGTCACCTAACCTAGGTCTGCACTCAGTTTCCTCATCTACAAAATGGGGATAATAAGAGCACCTACCTCCACAGCATTGGTGTGAGGATAAAATTCAAAGGACTTTTTGGAAACCTTAAGCACTATACAAATACTAGTAATTATTATTATTAATTGTTATTGTTATTATCTTCTTTCAAGGTGCAGTTCAAGCAATCTACTGGGTAGGAACTTTCTTGAGCCCTTCAACTGCTGGTGGCTTCCATGCCAAACTGCCTTATATTTAACTACTTTATGTTTAGTTCTATTTATTCTCTTTGGATTCATTCTTTATATGCTTATATATGTCACTGTTGTCTCCTATATTTGAATGTAAATTCTTTGCAAGTAGGGATTGTTTCATTTTCTTTATTTGTGTCCCCAGTGCATAGACATGCTTAATAAACAAAATAGTAATAATGAAAATAAATCGCTTAATAAATGCTCATTGGTTGGTTGACCCATGATAGGTTGAGGAGAGACCAGGACAAAAGTAAAGGATTTTGTCACTTTTTCTTCATGTTTGGAGACACCTGGGCATGTTTGCAAGCAATTGGAAAAGAAGTAGCGGATAAAGACAGACTGAAGGTTATCAAGAGTAAAGGGATAACCAAAAGACAATCTCACAAAGGAGATGGAGGAAATTGATTCAAGGCCTACCTAGGGATGGGTTGACCTTGATAACTGAAGGGATCATCTCTTCTTCTGGGATTGGAATAAGAGAAGGCGCAGAGTGTGAGGGTGATACTTTTCAGAAGATTTGAGCTATAAAAGTTTGAGGAGGCCACTCCAAAGACATAAACTCAACTTTCTCAATAAAGTATGAGGAAAGGTCCTCTACTGAGATGCAGAGAGTAGGATGGTAGGGCAGGTGACTCAATGAGAGGAAAGAAAGTTTAGAACAGGCATTGTGGGGAAAGGGACCATAAGGGAAGAGTATGAGGGTTACCGTGCTGTGGTGAGGTCCCAGTTGAAATCTGATGACAGAAAAATCTGAAATGGGCCCTGTCAGTAACATTGTGTAACTTCTTTCAACACTTGCTCAGTAGATTGTGAATAGGAACAGAGAAGGTAGAGATGATAAGGTTAATTTGGAAAGGGATGAGTATACCTTGGTAATAAAACTACATCCTCTGAGGCTTCAGGCTGATGTGGATACTTAAACAGGGAGAGGAAATGGGGAAAAAATAAAAGCCTCCTTTTTCTACCTGAATATCCAAGCAATTAAATTTTTTCGAGAGGGTGTGGACAGACCTAACTACTGGACAGGAAATCTAAAGTAGAGAGGTGAGATGTGGATTAAAATGAAACTTAGAAAATGCTGTTACACGACATTTTGTTGTGCTAAGATTTTATCTCTACCTATACACAATATACATATATATGCATGTGCGTGTATATATATATGCATATGTATACACATATACATAGTTATTACTATTACTTTTGGGCATCTAAGTGCCTACTTCACATACTTTCGTTATCATTGTCCCAAACAAATGGCTTAATTATGACTAATTTCAAATAAAATTGAAAGTAAACAGAATCCTTAACCTTATTTGCCATTTCTACCTTAATAGGTGAGGTTTGTATAGCATTTTTAACTTAACAAAGTCCTTTCACATACAACAGCAGTGTCAAGTCATAGGACTCTTATTATTTCCATATAAAAGATAGAGAAACTAAGGCACTGAAGTAAAATCCATATTCAAATTCATATGATCACCAACAGAGTTATAACAAAAATCTAATTCTCTTGAATTAGAAATAATCCTATACCAACTTCTCATTTTTCTGAAGAGAGAAATTATTTTTTTCTAGCATTTCATGAATGTTAGACCTTGGCGCATTTCTCAGTAAGGACAGTAAAACCAAAATGGTAATATTTCTTTTTCTCCTATGTTAGTAGGTTGTTGTTGGCCAGGATCCAGTGCTGTAGGGCAAGATTTAGCCCTCAGCCAAACTAAGCCATACATTTTTGGTACATTTTTGGCTAAATTTGGTTTAAATGTCAGGAAGGGAAACAGTGGTATTCTATGATTCACAGCCAAGTAGCATCATTCCCTACTCCCTGGCCATCTTCTTGACAGCCTTACCAACCTCCTTATCCTATATATATACAAATATATACATATATGTATACATATATGTATATATATACATATATGTATACATATATATACATATACATATATATACATATATATGTGTGTGTGTGTATACATACATACATATATATATATATATGTATATTCTTTCTATCACTACCACTACCACTACCACCTCTCTGGCCCTAGAATCTTGATCAAATTAACTTTGTCATTATACCTGTAAAGGGTTTGTCAATCTGTTCTGCCATGGCCCTATTCATTCCACCTATAACCTTCCAGATCAAAATGTTCTTTCCTGGCCATTACTCCATGAGGTGTTGTCTGTCCCTATTAGAATATAAGCTCCATAAGGCAACAACTATCATTGTTTTCATATTCTTATCTCCAGTGCTTAGTTCATTGCTTGACACATAGTAAATGCTTAAGCAGTGGGGTTATTTTCCCCCTTATGCTACTTTAACAGAAGAATATCAGTACAGGGAAAAGGGGGAAAGAACTTTTCCCCAAAGTAGCACCATTCTATATGGATGACAGCCATGGAAGGGGGACAGATACCAATAGGGAACAGTATGGCTGATATCCCCCTACCATTCCTAGTTCTGTGGGGAGGCCAGTAAGACATTCACTAAGCTATACGCTTTATTTTCAGGCACAAAATCACTCGGGGCCCAAACTTACATAGCATTTTACAGAAAGATCTGATATGACACTAATAGGAGATTGACCCATTATCTATCTTCCAAGGGGGCAAGGCATTGGGTAGCCTGGACTTCTGAAATCAGGGTATTTTCTGAGTTGTTCAATGTGGAATGAAGAATATGGGGAAGAGACACAAGAAACTCAACTCTAAATGAACCATAGCCAGCATGTTACTGGGAGGGGCTCAATGTCCAACTTCTGGGTCAAGTAAACATGAGCATACATGCATCCTGAGGTCTGAAACCATATCAGTCAAACTAGCTTTCACAATTAGTATTTAAAAGCTGGGACTTTCCTAGATACACAAGGATCAGTGATGAAATATTTCCCTTCCTGGAAAGAAGAGACAGTGATATAAACAACCACACGCATTAGTAGTAAAATATTAAATGCAATATTCAAATATTAAATATATATTAAATTATTATATTATATTAAAATATTAAAACCAAAGTAAAATAAGAAGATGGGAGAAACTTGGTGGTCATTGAAAATGCTGCATACTTTACAAAATGAAATCCTGCTACTCCTTTCATCTTAAGTTCCAAGACTAGTTCGCTGTGTCTTCCATGTGTGCCTAAGCTATCTCTAATGATGTAGCAGTATAGTTTGTTATCTGAAGAGCAATGGAGAGAGAAGAATTATGTCTAGAAATGGCCTGTGACACATTGACAACAACATATTGTAGACCCCCATCAAAAAAACAAAAACCATAGAAGACATGAAAGAATAAAGCCTTTATTGTTTACTATGTATGTAGCACTGTGCTAAGTACTGGGGATACACATAGAGAAGTGAGATAGATCCTGGTCTCATGGAGCTCACATTCTAATGGAAAACCTTTCTACATAGGTTTCAGCTGCAAGATGTCATGGTCCTTAGGGTGCAGCAGGGAAGCAGATGGTAATGTTCTTCTTTAATGTTATTTTCACTGATACAATCTTATTGGTTTCTGATGTTAAAACATTTGACAGTGCCAAGACCTTTGGTAACAAACATATCTTAGGTTTGCTTCCCAGGATGCTGGTTGTGGACACTAGGCTGGAAGCATTGTGATTCCCAAGGTTCTTGCATTCAAGGTCTTTGGCCATCTCCATCAGGATCTGAAGTGGTCAAGATGGTGACTGGAGGCATGGTGGGCTGATCTGCCTGCTGCATGCTGGTTCATGGTTCTCTCCTAGGGTTATCCTTCTGCTTGAGCGAGGCTGGCTTGCCTACCCTGTGGATGGTAGTTGGTTAGCAGTTGGTGGGGGTGGCTGGTCCCTTCTCCATAGGAACCGCCTGCTGCTTTCATTCCCTGGAGTTCTGTGCCTTGATGATGACATCATCAAAGAAATATAGAACCAGAAAAGGAGGTGAACTCATCATGTAGAAAGAGGGAGGAATAAAACCTGGTCAGTCTGCATGCCTCCTGTGCTATGTAAAGAAATCTGGAAGAAAATCCCCACATGTTAAATGCATCTCATGTGAGTATTTACAAGAGGATCCGGACAAGAGCCACAGAGGAGAAGAATGCATGGATGGGTTGCAATTTGCCCTTTTGGAGGAAATACATACCTCTATGATATCACAGAACCATGAAAATCCTGAATTAAGCCAGAAAAGGTATCTCATTTTTATTAGGTCTGGAAAGTCCTGTTAATACATATGCATAATACACTAAGTCCAATTAATAATTGAACTTCATTTTTCCTGTCTTGAAGGTTAAATTCAGTTCTGTTGGGATTATACATAGGGCAAAGGTGTCCTTAACACATGTAAATCACCACTTTATTCTACTTTGTATCATTTCACAGAACCTCATAGAGCTGAATATACTTGCCTTTCAGAAAACAAAACCAAGCTCCTCTTTTAATCATACATATCTGCAACTTGGACCTATAACAACCCTCAATCTGATAAGCTACCTTAGGTACCAAAACCTCTATTTCCCCAGAAAGCACAAGCAACCATGAGCATGTGGTGACTTCTATTCTGAAGCCAGGAGATAGAGGCAACAGAAAAAAATGTCTAGCACACCAGAAATGGGACAAGGTTTTGGCTACTGTTTAAAGGACTAGTCATGAGACTAAAAAAAGGCCTAGGTGAACAAAAACCCAGGTGAGCCATGTAAGGCTTGGAAATAGCTCTTTTACGGACTCAGAAGGAGGGAAGGAAAGGCAAACTGACCCATCTTGTTTTGCTGCTGGGCCTTTTGTCCATTTCCTTTCTTAGACTGCACAGTGAGAGAGGGCAGCTACAAGGAGCAGCGGGAGCTAGAGATAGCACAAGAGAAAGGGACTATTCAAGAGAGTTCAGTCCTCGCAGTTGGAGAATTCTTCACAAAGGAATGACAACAAATGTGGACTTGAAAGGAGAAAAAGAAATGTGTACAACAATCCGCCTCCTCCAAGGAACCTTTGATAGGCTGGTTCTTACCCGCTGCTTTATCCTTCTTTCTTCCCAAGTTAACTGCTTCTAGCTGCAGCAACTGTTTCCTGTAAGAACCTGTGCTGAATAACTATGAATATGGATCCCAGGAATGGATAGTGCATGCAGTCAGCCCTAAATCAGGCCAGGGAAAATAACCACCGAAAAGGATTCATTTCTGAAATGGCATCAATAGGTGATGTCGAATAAATTGGCTTGGGACTCAGCTGAATTCCAAAGGCCTTAGTGATCACCTCACATTTGATACTGAGATGCTGATTCAGTTTAATGGCCATTTGGGTAATAAAGGACCTAATAATGAAAAAAGCTAAGGGTAGGGAAAAAAGCTTCTGATGATGCTAAAACCGTTTTGTCCAAAAGGGAACTTCAACCCTTAAAACTATCCATTCAATAGATATCGAATTTCAAAATAATTCTGTCCTCCATCCCTCAAAGGTTAGATTAACTAGGTCATTTAATTGTCTTCCTCCTCCCTCCTGGCAACCTCCTTTTTCCTATTTCATGAGGCGTTAGCGATTCCATTTGTAGTAGACAGAACTAAGTAAATGAAATAAAAGTCAGGTCAATTTGGCTACCTGTTATAACAGCTCTAGAAAAACATCTGATAGAGGAAGAAGTTGAAATTTATATAGTTCAGTAAGCCTTTCGATCTTGGCACAAATGATAGTCTCATCAATAAGGTGGAAATATAGTTCACATTAGTGTTATCAGCCTTTTAGAAGTGGCCTGCCATGTCTTCATTTATTTACTCTGGAAATGGAGGTAGGAGAATAGGTTGGGAAATAGCATATCCAATGATCTCAGATTTTTACAAACAAAGGTTGGATTTTTTGCCCTTTAAATACAGGTTGCTTTCCCAAAGCTAATAGTATCATAGAATGTCCGAGATAGGTGCGATCTCAGAGGTTATATGAGATAGCAAACGTGGTGTAGTGAGAGGAAGTGAGGTGTAGTAGTTTAGAAAGAGAAATAGAGTCAGAGATATAGAGAGACAGAGATAGACACAGAGATTCAGAGACAGAGAGACTGAAAGAGAGAGAGAAGGAGGGGAAGAGAGAGAAAGAGAGAGAGAAGGAGGGAGAGAGAGAAGGAGGAAGGGAGGGAGGGAGGAAAGGAGAGAGAGAGAGAGAGAGAGAGAGAGAGAGAGAGAGAGAGAGAGAGAGAGAGAGTGTTTAGGAGGAACTCGTCAAAGGCGAGAAGGGTGAGGAACCTTACAGAGAATTACCCCCAGATTAAGAAGACCACAGGAATGATTGGATGTTCCAGAATGAGGAGGCCATCGGTATTGAGGGAAGTTTCAGGATGAAGCTGTGGTGGGGGCATGACTAGTTTTGAAGTTCAGAAGCTGGAAACAGGTCTAGAAGGGAAATAGTTGAAAGAATGGGATGCTCAGCCTCAAGTAGAGAAGACTAAGGGTGAACAAGATAGTTGTCTTCAAGCATTTTATGTCCTAGTATAGGGAAGAGGAACAAATGAGGTGCCGTAGATCAGAGCTGAGAAGAAGGCAAAATTAGGCTTGATGTAAGTATGAAACTTCCTAATAATTAAAGCTATCCAAAAAGGGAATGAGCTGCTGCTGGAGGTACTCAGTGGTTTTTTTTTTTCCTCACTGGAAGTCTTTTATAAGACTTCCTCTGCTATGTTATGGACTGAATTTTTCTTCAGATATGGTCTACATTAGTTGGCCCATCATATCTGTTCCATCTCTGAGATTCTATGAGATAAGAATATCAGTGTCCCTGAGCCTCAGCATAGCTGTCAACAAAATGGGAATCATAATAATAATAATAATAATAATATTTTCTTCTCCCAAGTGCATGAAACTCAAGGTTGGCTTCATCTCTCTTGTCCTTTGGGCTCAAACCACAGTGAGTTTCCAAGGAAATGCTGTGAAAGATACTGATATCAAGAAATTGTGGCATGCCCATTTGTTCTGGATATTTTCCATTCTTCTGACAACATTCATTGTTCTGAGAAGAAAGACTTCTCAGATTTCAAAACACATTTGAGATGGTTGCGTGTCTCTTCAATTAGGGTAGCTACTGTCAACATAGCATTACATTTTCTAGAGACACCAAGTCCATTCCAAAAGGTGCTCCATTTCACAAAAGATTAGCCAGATTTCCAAAGTGCTGTGTCTACTTTTTTATGCTGAAAACTCTTTCAAGCGATTATTGTTCTACTGTTAGAGCTGATGATGGAAACATTCTTATTTTTGGTTATTTGTCCATGTTTACCACTTTACCTTCTCTATGTTTGTTAGGACCAAACATAATTGAAGCTATAAATGGAGCTACATCTATTTGGGATGACAGTCTTCAGATCCCTGCGAAATCAAGCAGGACAGCTAGGTGGCACAGTAGAGAGAGCACTGGGTTTGGAATCAGAAAGAGTTATCTTCCTGAGTTCAAATCCAGCCTCATACATGGCTATCAAGGCTGTGTGACCCTGAGCAAATAACTTAAGCCAGTTTACCTCAGTTTCCTCGTCTGTAAAATGAGCTAAAGAAGGAAATGGCAAACCACTCCAGTATCTTTGACAAGAAAATCCCAAATGGGGTCACAAAGAGTTGGACACAACTGAGATGTCTGAACAACAAAAACCCACAATCCAGCATGGTAAGAGTTCCTATTCCATTGGCTTGGGAGAGGCCATGACAGGTAGGACACATCTGTTCCACCCTATGAGCTAACTTTGGGGATCGTGGCTGGTCTTATTTAATTTCTCTGAATTTTTTGGCAGAGGAAGAAATCTACAAGAAGCAATAAGTGGAACAAAAGGGGAAAGTATTCCTCTATGCAGATTCCATAAAGATTCAGAAGCAATTTTTGTAGAAAATTTGTTGTTGTTGTTCAGTCAATTCTTCATGACCTTATGGACCATATTGTTCGTGGGGTTTTCCTGGTAAAGATACTGGAGTGGTTTGCCATTTCCTTCTCTAGTCAATTAAGGCAAACAGAGGGTAAGTGACTTGCCCAGGGGCATACAGCTAGTATGTGTCTGAGGTCAGATTTGAATTCAGGTCTTCCGGATGCCAGGCCCATCACTCTATCTACTGAGCCATAGCTGCTTCCTTTATATAAAGCAGAAGATTAAAATCTTCTGTATTATAGAATCAAGCAGTTCCATTCACAATATTTTAATGCAATTACAGCTTGATGCTGCTATAGCTTTTTAAATTATGAAACTCCTAAGAGATTTACCTTCTAGCTGAAATATAGTATTTGTAATAGAAAAAAAATTCTTGTACTATCTGCCCCCCAAAGGATTCATTGAGGAAAGGGCTTGGTAAATCTTAAACTACAATGTTATTATCAAGAATCTATTATTCGAACATGTTTTAGTATCCTATATGAAAGATGACCATGATCTGTCCTTGGAAAAACCCTTAGTGTGCCCTTTTTAAAATGTTAGAATAATTAAGATTTCATACTTACATCTCATCATATCCACTTCTGGATAGGCTCTACAATCACTTTTGAGAAGTTACCATAGAAGCTTGGGTTTAAAGGAGAACAGAGCTAGCTAAGATACCTAAGGGATATGAAGCTAGGACCAAAAGGAAGAATTTCTGTCTAGTTTAATTGGCTTGAGTAGGTAGTCAGGGCCAAGGACAGAATAGAAATGAGGGACAGAGAGCAGGACCAGGAGTCAAACCAAAAGCAAGAAAAACCTTATCCAAATAAGGAAAGATGACTGAGTCTAAAACCTGAATCTGGCTATAGGGAAGACAAAAAGGAAGAATGACAAGGAGACACTCAGGTGTTAACATCAGGTTGTTCCATCAAAGACCATCAGACAACCGGAGGAGAAAAACAGCAGGGTAGAGGGAAATAAGGGCTTAGAAGATACAGTATACACCTGGCTGAATCTAGCTATGAAAGCAAGGATGACATTCTAACTTCAACAGAAAGGTTCACAAGATTTTTTTAAATAATAAAGCCCAAGATTTCAACTTGAGCACTACACTGTGCTTAATTCTCATTAAAGTATAACTTTGAAAACATATTTACAGATGACTCCAGTCCGTAGTAGTCTCTCCCTCCCACGAACTCAAAGTATTCAGGCTTTATGCCACTCGTTGCATAATTAACAGGGTACTCAGAACCCCTCTAGTGTAGCCAGGTTATGAGAAGACCCAACACCATCAGAGATATCTTCTCCTCCTTGTTGTGCTGCTCCCATGGCCTCCTGTAGCCCTAGGCCAAGCAGAACCCATCTAGGCTACTTGACTTCTCACAGGGCTTAGGTAATATGGGAATCACTAAACTTTATTCTTTCCAGGAAGATGGAGGACCATCAAGCCTTCCTAGCTTCTCTCCTTCTATATGCTGAAGACTCCTGGCATTGTAAACTGACCCAACAATATAACCTACAACCACAATATAACTCCTGAGCTTCATTACCCATCCTTCAGCTGTACTCCTAGGGTTTCCTTACCTTTCCATCTTTCCTGCAACTGAATTTTTGATGTACTTTCTTCTTCAATTGCAATGTGAGCTCCTTGAGAGCACGGGCTGTCTCATTTTTTGTATTAATAGCTCATCACTTAGGACAGTGTTTAGAACATGATAAATACTTAAATGTTTTTAATTCATTTGTAATAGTTTTTATCATCATAACTCTCATATAATAATTATGCTTAAGTTTTATAGGTATTGAAGCACTTCCTTCACAAGAACACTGTAAGGTAGGTAGTGTTAGTACATCATTCCCATTTTACAGATAAGGAAACCAGAGCACATAAATACTTAAGTGGTAGCTACATAGAGACTACTGGGCCTGAAATCAGGAAGACTTGAATTCAAATCCAACCTCAGACACTGGCTGTGTGACTCTGGACAACTCACTTATCTCTGTTTTCCTCAGTTTCCTCAGTGGTAAAATGGGGATAATAATGTTGCCTACCTCAAAGAGCTGTTATAAGGATCAAATGAGAAAATATATTAAAGTACTTAGCAGAGTGCCTGGCATATAGTAGGCATTATATAAATGCTTATTTCCTTCTCTTTCCCCTCTTCAGATCCACCCCCTTCCAACCTAAAGTGATTTGCCCAAGGTAAAAGCTAGAAAGTGGCAGTCAGAAATGGAACCCAGACCCAGGCATCATGACAGGAGCAAGTTTAGTGCTCTGTTACCCAAATGTAATAGGAGCAATAATACTCACCTTGCTGATCATAGTTCTTCTAAAATTCCTTCCCAGAAAACCTCTTGGGTCTTCGTTGATCTAATCATCCTGGTTTTCTTACCTCTCCTCGCTGACCCCCACATGCCCATGTAATCTTTTCTATAGATGAACATAATTATTTTATATCCTACATGTTGGCTTTCCCAACCTTTAGTTCATTGTCAATCTGGTTTACTCCACTGGGACTATTCATATCCCAGTCATAGCAGCTAAATCACATTATGGTCTTTCCCCTACATAATTTTCCAGTCTCTGTCCATTTTTCCCTCTCCTCTTCAAAATCGGGGCATTTTTTTCCTCCAGTATCCTCAGGTCCTTTGGAAACTATTTCTACCTGTCATTTACTATGGGACATTTAGTTTTTAAAGGATGACTCCGGGATGTCAAGATATATGTTAATGTATTCCTGATTAAGGACTTCTGTTACCATGACAACCAGACAGCAGCAGCCACAGCAACAAAAACGGGTGCCTCAGAAGTAGCCAGATTCATTTTAGTGCAATTGTGAAGCTTTCTTCTCTTCATCGTTAAGCTTTCACCACAATGTCATAAAAATACACTAGAGTCTTTCAGTTAATTCCACCTATATGACTTCCTAAAATAAAAAAATAGGTCATAAAGATCCTACAACATCCAGGAAAATTTCAACAAATCTTCACTTTAATGCACAAGAAAATCTTTTATAAATGAGGACATTTTTCTCACAACATTGTTAATGTCTCGAATAATAGAAGTAAAACAAAGTTAGAGACAGAAAGCATAGCTATAATGTGGAACATAATCATCAAATGTTTCTCTGAACATGGAACCTCAACGTCTAACCTACACTCCTCCAATCAAGTTAACCTGTTGTAAAAAACTAACTCCAATAGTTACCTCCACCATGGACACCAAGCTTGTCCTCTTTCTTGCTTCTAAAGTATAATACAGGAATTTAAGGGGATCCAGTCTTCCTTGTTAGCTGTCAGACAGAAAAGCTATGTAGTTATCTAAAGATGTCTACCTGCATATCAGAAAATAGTTCTCTGAATGCCCGTATAGGGCAGTGAAGTCCTGGAGCTAACGCTGCATCTTCCATTCCGGTGCTAAGATTTCTTAGGTGATTTTGGTGCTGCAAGGAGTTAAATAAACTTGCGTTAAATAAATTGAATATACTTAGTTCTGCCTAAGTATAAGAATTCAGAAGGACTTTTCAAAAAGATCCAACTCTTCTGCTTGGATGGAATCTCATAGCCAGCATAGAGAGACAACAGCAACATCACCCCTAGAAATGATACTTCTAGGAAGTGACATTTCAGTCCAGCCACTAAGCATAGCTCTCCTATCAAGAATCCTGAAATCCTACAGCTACCATGGAGTGACAGCACCTACATATAAAATCTCGGGAACTTCAATTTTATGCTTTGAAGCAGACCTATTGGCCATATTCTGCTGATGGAGAATGCTATACTGTTCTATCTTATCCATTGTAATAGATCTCTAATTCTAATACTGCACAACCAATCTTACCGGTTTATAGACAAGTCTGTCCTTTTCCTTCTTCAGAACCCCATACTTTTCTACTCTTCATCAACCGTCTTTCTCATTTGGTTTAGCCATCTCCTATCCCATACACAGTGCCCTCTAGAATCTCTGTTCTTTTGTCAATAAACTCTCCTACACTTTGCAACTATTTAACCAACATTGCTTCTAAACATTTCTCTTGAACAGAAACCTGAATTTCCCTTCATAGTGCCAGGAAGTGAGGTCAGCATATGCCTTCCTCCATCTTGCCACTTTCAAAGCAATCAACAATTTACTTTCTCTTATCAATCCTGCTTCTGAGGTCTGTATAATCTACCTATACCATTTTTGCTGCTCTTTTCTCCTGGACTCCAGGTCAATTTTTCACTGATTTTGTATTTGCTTCTTATTAATTCCTTCTTGCCATCTCCTGCCATCACCCTCAAAGTCTTCATTTTGATGAGACAATTGCTCAAATTTTCAATTTTTCAACTATAACAACTGGTTTCTCTAACCCCACTTCATCTACACAGGCAGGGGCACATCTCCAGAGGTGGCGAACCTGCAGCCTTGAGGCCACATGTGGCCCTTTAGGTCCTCAAGACCGGCCCTTTGACTAAATCCAAACTTCACAGAACAAATCCCCTTAATAAAAGGATTTGTTCTGTAAAACTCGGACTCAGTCAAAAGGCCACACTCAAGGACCTTGAAGGCCACAAGTGGACTCAAGGCCATAGTTTCCCCATCTCGGCTTAGATCTTATCATTTCTTGGAATTGTACCACTTCCAAAATCCTAAACTGTGAAATTTCACTCTTTCACCTCATATTGTCATGTCCTTGAACATATCCCTGTTCTCCAAGTCCATTTGCCTCCATACCCATCTTTCATCAGAAATTTTACCACCTTAATGCCTCTGTAGTGAGAATCTTGTGGCAGATTCATGAAGGTCCCCTAAATTTTCAGTGTCCTATAGAACCTAGAATAGGGTTTTGAACACAGTAGGTATTTAAAGAATGTTTGTTGGATGTATGTATAAACAGGAACATTGTCTAATGCGGTTTCTTTCTCTACTCTTTTTCCCCTTTCCTTTTTTCTTTAGGAACCGCATCAATTCCCAAAGTGTTGTCTCTCACCGTATACGTGTAACATGCAAACCTCTCCTTCTGCCATTCACATTCAGTCTAAAATCCCTCTAAGCCTACCTACCTACCTAGCTACCTACCTACTTCACTTCCTACCTACCACTTCAACCTATCCTCATCTCCAAGGCCTATTAATATTGTGCTTAAATCCCTAAATGCTTTTAGCTAGGCATCTAAGTGGCTTAGTAAATAAAACTCTGGGCCTGGATTCAGGAAGACCCGAGTTTGAATCTGGCCTCAGATACTTGGGTAAGTCATTTGAGCTCATCCTGCCTCAGTTTCTTCAACTATAAAATGAGGATTAACAATAGCTCCTACCTTACAGGTAAGCAACGGACATGGAAAATTATTATGGATTAAACTCCCAGATTACTTACAGGGTGGTTATAATGAACAAAGGAGATAATGTTTGTAAAGCGTACATAGTAGGCTCTTAATAAGTGTTTATTTTCTTTTTACTTCACAACCTCTACTTACTATTTACTCCAGAACATATTCTACCACCAAAAAGTGGCATGGGACTTAAACTTTTGTTCTGTAGGGCACAGGGATTAAAGGTTTGAATCTCTCCTATAGGGTTAGATAGTTAAGCATAGAAGGTTGTAAAAGAGGAAACTAGAAGTTAGGCTAGTGACCGTATATACCTAAAGTTACGAGTGATTCGCAAACAGGCCCTTCCCAAGTATAATGAATCATTTGGGGGAACCATTAATTAACAACAACTAAATTATCAGCTAACTTTGAAAGTAGGCAATTATTAGTGAAAAGGTCAGGTTAACTCTCAAAGAAGATACAAAACAATAAACCTAAGAGAAGATACTCATGAAATATGTAGGCCATCCAGTCTCCCTCAGTACAACATCAGGACACTCATAAACAGATTCCCACCATACTTATTCAGTCTCTTCTCCCACTCCTCTCCAACACAAATTCTCCGAGTCAGGCATGGAGCTGGAAGGCATTTTTGAGGTCATCTAACGCAACCCTCTCATTTTACAACTAAGGAAACTGAAGCAGGGAGAGGTTGAGACTTAGCCAGGGGCACTCTGAGATGCAGTGGCACAGTCAGAAGTGGAACACAGATAATTTTACTGTGCTCCACACAGCACGTCCATTTCCTCTTCTGTGTCCTTATACCAATTGTTCTGACTGCATCCAATCCCTACCCCAGATTACCCCAACCTACATTCCCTGGCTCTAATCTCAGGACAAATATCAGGCAATTCAAATATCCATCACCCATCAAAGGCACATTATCAGTTCATAGAGGGGGAGATACATACATTTGATTTCTTTTCATTTTCCTACTAAATGGAAGAGAGATACAATGAGGATAACATTAAAACAACAATAATAATAAACTGATATTTATAGTGCATGAAGGTTTTCAAAGTGCTTCAAACAAGTTTTCCCATTTGAATTTTACAACAACCACATGAGGTATAGCTTTATCAAAATGATTTTAAAGGTCAGAAGAATTAGTTCTCCCTAGGGTAGTAGATTGTTTCTTCTGCATAGCTGAAATAAGAGCTAACAAATAGATCTAGTGATTGCAAATGGCCTCCATGGTTCTTTAATATATGGACCCATCTCTTGCCATTTTCAGATGAGTTCCCCATGAATAAATGGGAAATTTTCCACATTTTAGAAGATTACTATAAGGTTACTCTGGGAGCTTCTGGGTGACACAGTGGATAGAGTTCTGGACCTGGTGTCACAAAGACTCAGTCATTTCCTCGCTGTGTGACCCTGGGCAAGTCCCTTAACCTTGTTTGCCTCAATTTCCTCATCTCTAAAATCAGCTGGAGAAGGAAATGGCAAACTACTCCAGTATCTTTGCTAAGAAGACCCCAAGTGGGGTCATGAAGAATTGAACATGACTGAAATGCTACAACAACAAAAAGGTTACTCTATTTTCACCAAACATAGAAAATTGTGACATAGATATAACTGTAGAGAATTTGGTAAGATTGAAGGAAAATTTTTCTTATTTAAAAGGAGGATAAAACACTGTAACCAGATATAGGGCAATCTCTATATCTAGAGATCTTTAAAAATAGGTTGAACGATCATCTATCTTGTATGATTTATGTGCTCACCTGCCTAGAGGCAGAAACTAGACAAATGACCTCTTAAGAGCCCTTCCAAATCTGGGAGTTTAATCCATAATAATTTTCCATGTCCGTTGCTTCAGCCATGTAACTCCACTACTCTTTTCCCCTCCAAAGGCACCTTCCATATCTAATACTGACTTTGATGTTAAAATATCTCATTTCCGTCAGTTTACTTTCATCTTCTTTTATGTTATAGTAACTATATCTAAGCTCTGCTTGTCTTCTTGCTATCTTCTCACATTATTCTCCCAGCCTTTGTGGCTGTTCAGTCATTTCAAGTCATGGCTGACTCTTCATAACACCATTTGGGGTTTTCTTAACAAAGATACTGGAGTGGGTTTGCCATTTACTTCTCCAGCTCATTTTATAGATGAAGAACTGAGGCAAACAGGGTTAAGTGACTTGCCCAGGGTCTATCTATATATCCATCTGTCTGTATATCTGCCTTTATATCATAATTCAAAACCATTTCCTCTAGGAAGATTTTATCTTATTACCTCCATCCATTTTCCAATACGTTAGTATAGAATGTGACTTGCCTCAAATTCAACCCATTCTTACTAACAAATACGCCTTTTGTGCCCATTGTCTCTTTAGATCTTTGGGTTTTCCTCTTACAGAATATGTTACTTAAAGGTAAGAGTTATTTCTATTCACTCAATTGCCATCCAATTGCCAACATTCACAAACCACAGTGTTGTATAGTCTTTGGGCACTAAAATACTTTTCACACAATGATTGTTCAACTTTCCCTTTAATTTCCATTCTGGGATAAATTACATATCTTAGAACAACTCTGGAAAAAAGGGACAGGGACAGAGTCTCAAAATACTTCCAACCCCCAATTCAGGTTTCAGTGTACCATCCCAATCCTCTTTAATTTAATATGATATTTTAATTCCATATGACAGCTTTCCTCCAGGGTCTTCAGAACATTTCATACATAATTCATTTATCTCACAAAGTCCCTGCAAAGAATGTCTATTACAGTTCTGAGGGCATCACTTCCTTGGAAATCCCAAAGCTTGGCCACTAAAAGGCTCAAAATGTCATACTAGGTGTCCTCATACAGGAGTCAAAATCCCAACAGTAAAATAAAGTCTTACTGTTGTCCTTCCAAGGAGAGGCTTGTGTGATCTAGGTCCCCTTACACATAGTAAGTGCAAAAAATATGCAATGAAAGACTCCATTATTATTATATGGTGAAGTAAGGAAAGAGAGAGAGAGAGAGAGAGAGAGTGTGTGTGTGTGTGTGTGTGTGTGTTTTGTTGCCATCTAAGAAAGACCTCAGAACACTGGGCCTAAGATTATTAACCTTTCTTCTCCTCGTTAAAATTTCACCCTTGCCCTGGGTCAAAGGCAACACATGTTGCAATCCTCCAATGGCTATTCAGAGGCATTGTTGGTAGCTAGGAGTAGTTTTTATGATTTATATACCTGTCCTTTAAGGACTGAATACCAATGTAGGTGACATTAATTAACTCTCTATACCCTCATGAAGGTCTAACATTTAAATGACACTAAATATCCCTATTGCCTATAAGTGAGGGACAGTGGCAGAAAGTAAAAAGGAAATGCCTTCGTTCAGTTTTCAATATTGGTTGCTGCGTGTATTTCTTGTTCCAAGAACACAGAGTGCTTACGTTTCTGTGCACGTCAAACCAATACTGTACCCACCTATATTTATACAAAGCAACACGTGAGGCCATGTCTGATTGCTTTCGGATCGTAGGACACCTGAAAGAAAATGAAGCCCAAATCTCCGTGTAAGACCCCAGGGCACAGCTTGTCCATTGCATTCTTCTCCAGGCGCTTGTTGCTGCTGCCACCACCAACAAGATTAACAAGAAGGTTATATTTAAACTTCCAAGAGGCGCTGCTGTGCCATTATGGGTCTATTTAAAATCCTCTGGGCAGCTGCAGTACATAATAACAAATCAGCAGGAGGGAGGGAAGAAAGGCAGGAGAGGAGATGGAGGAGAGGGGAAAGAGGAAGGGGGGCTGCAAGCAGGTCAGGAGTATCCCAGATTGTTTCTGTGAAAAACTGACTGTCAAAAGATGGCAGGGGGTGCAGTAGAGTTAAAGATGCCACCAGCAGAGTCAGAGACAGAGGGGCAGAGATAGAGAGATGCATTAGGAGAATGTGCAAATAAAAGGCAAGAAAAGGCAAAGAAAAGGCAAACAATTTAAGATCCTGAGATGAAAAAACCACAACTTTTCTACCTGCATAGACTATGTCCTTTTATCAGAAAACATAGTTTCTCCCTAGAAACTCTACCCAGTAGCATGGGCTACCCATCCAACTTTCACAAAGCATAGACGTTAGAAGGTAAAGAAGACCAAATGTGTCACACAGGACAGCCTCTCATTTAACCAATGCATGAAATATTTTCCCCAGTCTCATAACCAGGAAGGAAAGAAGGAAGGAAAGAAAGAAAGAAGAAAGGAAGGAAGGAAGGAAGGAAGGAAGGAAGGAAGGAAGAAAGGAAGGAAGGAAGGAAGGAAGGAAGGAAGGGAGGGAGGGAGGGAGGGAGGGAGGAAGGAAGGAAGGAAGGAAGGAAGGAAGGAAGGAAGGAAGGAAGGAACGAAGGAAGGAAGGAAGGAAGGAGGGAGAGAGGGAGGAAGGAAGGAAGAAAGGAAGAATTAAGCACCTGCTATGTGACAGGCATTGTGCTGTGCAATTTACAATATTCCATTTTATACAACAACCCTATGAGTTAAGTGCTATTATTATCCCATTTTACAGTTGAGAAAACTGAGGCAGACAGAAGTTAAGTAATATTTTTCAGGGGTCGCACATCTAGCAAGTATTTAGGTAGAATTTGAACTCAGATTAAGTGCTGTGTCTACTGTACTAGCTACATACTTCACTAAATGGAAATTCTTATCATTTCCCTTGAAGACTATGTCACATTCAAACAGAACTCAGAATTAAGTGATATTTCCCATTGCTCCCTTTAATTTTGATCTTCAAATCCTACTGGTGTCATCTTTAACTCTACCGCACCCCCTGCCTTCTTTTGACCGTTTTTCACCGAAACAAACCCTAAAAGTTTGCAACTTTTGATAGGTACACCATATCTCTGAAAACAAAATTCATTTTTTTTAGCAAAAGTTTACTTCTATTTGCTTTCAAATTCCAAGGTGCACCACTGCATTTTTTATAATTTAACAGATCTATGAGAAGATAATCACATTCCTTCTTTCTCCTCTACCTGACATAATTTACATCAATAGCACCCATTAACCCTGACTGGCCTCATATAGTTATTTCTTCACACCATTCAAACTACTGATCATTTTAGTGACTCTTGATTGAGTTGCTCCAAGTTGTTGACATCTCCCTAATTTCTCCCCATGAACAGAATGCTTATATAAACATAATTAGTAACCAGTAACCAAAGCCCTGGTAAATTGTACTAAATATAATCCTAAAAAGGTCATCTTCTGGAAGAACCAGGTGGTAGCAATATTCCTGGAATCAACATAAACTCAATTTGCCAACTGAAACTGATACAGCATTCCTAAGGCCCACAAGTTGGTTATATTCAGCACAAAGTTAGTGGAGACAGTTAACAATAACCTGGTTAATTTAGGTTATGTAGGTAGCATTCCAGATAACCCTAACTCTGTCAAAAGCAAACAAACCAAAAATACTCTGAATCATTAGAACTGGCTGTTCTTTAAGAAATCTTTAAAACTCCTGTTCACTTTCTACTGTATGAACACAGTCCAAATGACAGGCTGCCTTAAGATATAAATTTTTGGAGGGCAAGACTGAGAAACAGTACAGAATACTGGAAACAGCAGCAACTGCACCAGGCATAAGGATGCCTGAGTTCTAAACTCAACTAAGTTTGCCACTTAACAACTGTGTGACCCAGGGCAAATTAGAACTTCTCTGAGCCTCAGTTTCTTCATTTATAATATGATGGGGTAGAGTGATTAATTTAACCAACATTTGTTAAGCACTTAATATGTGCAAGAGATAATAATATCATGCCTATAGTGCTACCATGATGAAGGAAAATTGTGTATGTAAAAAGGGTTTTGAAAATTAAAACATTAACAACATGAAATGTGTTATTATTAAGTTCTATGTTCCATGTAGAGTAAATATTAACTATATGATAATAATAATAACAATAATAAACCAGTTGTTATAGGCAGACTCCTCAAGGACTGTGGTTATGTCTTGTACTCCTTTTTTAATTTCCCATAGTACAGCATTCAATACATAAAGCATTCTCAACAGCTGCTTCTGGCTGAGTAAGAGGTAAATGTGGAATAATAGAAATAATTACTCTAACTGAAGAAATAGTAGTACTTTTAATCAGTGTATTAACAATCTATAAATAATATAAAATCTACATAATCCTTTCTGTGAAATATAACGATGATGGGTTTAGGAATTGGGTGCCATATTTTTTTAAACAGAAGAGTTCTCAAAGTGAAAAGACTTAAAAAGAACTAGAGGAAGCAGATGGAAACCCTACTCTGTATCCAAAAAGTCAGAAGTGTGGGGAAATGTCATATCAAAGAGAATTGAAGAGGAATCACTGAATACTTGGAGAAGAAAATCAAATCTGAGATTCTTCCCAACTAAGCAGGAGCTGGACCCTTTAAAGAAAAAATTGGATCCTCTAAAAAAGCAAATGCCTGCTTGTTCCCCAAGGAACAAGGAGATGGATCCATAGTTGCTGTGAGGTGAGAACAAGAAGAGATTAAGTAGTGGTTGATGACTCCCTGCTAAGAGGTACTGAGGCAGTAATTTGCTTACTTGATAACAAGAATAAAGGGACGTTAATTTCTTCTCAGGGAATATGTCCAAGATGCGATCAAAAACTTCCTAAGGCTTATCAAAATGAGTGATTATTACCTATTTCTGGTGATTCATGTGGACACAAAGGAAACTACAAGAACTAACCTAGAAAACATTATTAGAGGTTACCAAGCCTTGGGCAAGAAACTGAAGGCTGTAAAAGCAAAGATGGTATTTTCCTCTCTACTATCAATAAAAAATAGATTAAGAAGAAAAAGGAATATTTGGAAAGTGAATAGCTACTTGAGAAGCTATAGGAAGATGGTGGAAAGGGACGTCACCTAGGATTCATATTCTCCCTTCCAAAATCCCAAATAAACCATTGTAACATCTCAAAATCAGGCCTGTATAACACTGTTAAGAAGAAGAAAAGTGAAGACCTCATCAAAAGGTAATTCTTAAAACCAAAATACCTGATAACCAGCTCACCATCCCATTGCTTATGGCATACCCATGCCTAATACCTATCCATACACTTTAATGTTGGGCTGAGGCAGTTCAGTATTACTCATAAAGGCTTCCATTTTAAATAAAGGTATTTGTAGCTTGACAGTGGAGCAGGGCAGGGGCAGATCCTTTTCCCCAGGTGAATTGAGAAATAAGCTAGCGGTATAAGCAATAAAAGGTATGTCCAACTGCAAAGGTTTCTCAGAATATGCCCCCATTGGTCTCCAAACTCTTTTCTGATCAGGTCCATCTTCCCCTACCCCAGTTCAACTCACCAAGAGACATCATACTAAAACTTCAGAGCAACTAGACTGATAAAAAGTCTTGAGTCCATGACATATGAGGCTTGATCAAAGGAAATGGGCATAGTTAGTCTGGAGGAAGAAGGTGTGAAAGGAAATTATTAATTCTTTGAAAGGCTGTCATGTGGAGGAAGGATTAGACTTGGATCTGGCACCTCACAGCCAAATAAGGAACAATGAGTTAGAAATTGTAAATGTAGGCTTGATGGCAGAAAAAAATCTTAACAATTAAAATTGTCCCAGAGTGGAAAACCTGTCTCCAGAGGTGATGGAGGTCATCAAGGAGGGGGTGGAAAATCATTTGAATATTGTGTTATAGTAGTAGTCCTTTTGTGTGTGGATTGGACTAGGTGGCTGCTGAGATCCCTTCCAATTTTCAAATCCTATGATTTTTAATATATCAAGCAAAAAATTGTAAACAACAAGGAAAAAATGACTATAGGCCCAGGAATATCTGTTGAAGTAATATAGGATTACTCATTGTGTAGGAGAAATCAAAGGAAAATTTTACACACACACACACACACACACACACAGGCACACGTGTGCATGCACACACACACACGTACGTATGTGTGTGTTATATATATAGATATATATATACCCGCAAGATGAAGAAGAGTTGGCTGCCCCAAAAAATGCATCCTGCAAAGCTGAGCCTAATTATTAATGAAAATGATTCAACACTAAACAAAAGGGAAGATTTTGAGTCATGTTTTCAAAAGAACAAAGAGGTGAATAGAGAATTCAATAAGAAAATTGTCCAAACAGGAAAAAGTAAATAAAAACATCATCAGATAGTAATAAAAGCTTAAGAAATAAACTATGTGTACTTATGTGTCTAGAAGAGGTTACAAATTTGGGGTGGGATAATCATTTTTTTACTGTTTGATTTTCTTTCTTTAAAATGCTAGTGCATTGTCACTCTAAACAACACTAAAAAGACAAAAAGAGCATCAATGGAATAAGGAAACTAAGGAGTAAAAGATATCATAAGAAAAGGCAGAAGAATAGTTGAAAGAAGAAGTGAATTAAT
Source organism: Phalanger gymnotis (assembly GCA_028646595.1). Taxonomy (NCBI): domain Eukaryota; kingdom Metazoa; phylum Chordata; class Mammalia; order Diprotodontia; family Phalangeridae; genus Phalanger; species Phalanger gymnotis. Next base: position 161,487,780 of record CM053623.1, on the reverse strand, counting down.
GTTTCATGGAGAAAAGCCTCATTTCCTCATTAAAACACAGTATTATAGGTAATTGTACAACACAGAAAAACTGCTTTTAGTTGGGGCAAGGAGAGGGTGTAACCAGGGAACCCAAGGAAAAACTGATCTATACTCAAGAGGAAAGGTGAATGAAAAGCTTTAATTGTCTCTTTCTGCCTTTGAAGAGGCGGGAGTGTAAGTATAGAAAGGATATTGGGGAACTATTCACAAAGGGAGAAGTGGGAGTTGGGTTGGACCAGCAAAAAAGAAAAATTCTAGTAGCATCTTGAATCAATCCCACAGAAACAGAAGGAAGCAGAAGTGATCTTGTAACGAACTTTCCTGGGGGTTAGATGAAGGAGAGATCAGACACTTGAGGAGATTAACCATTCAAAAATGGGGTCATTTCCTTTCAAAAAGGACTTATTCCATTGTTTGTATTTATATCCCCAGTGCTTAACACACTATCCAGAGAATAGTGACATTTAATACATGCTTATTCCCTTCTTACTGACAAACTAAGAAGAAACTAAGTAGGGAATGAAAAATAGACTAATATCATAGTGAATATTAATGCTAAAGTCTAAATAAAATCCTTACAAGGAGACCACAATAATAGATCCAGGAAATAATTCACTATGACCAACTGGAATCCATACTAAGAAAGAGAGGGTGGTTCAAACCCAAGAAAACAATTAAGATATTTGCTTTTACAAACAACAAAGCTATGAAAAACTGTATTATTGACAAAGTACACCACTAATTTATGTTAAAAGCATCAAACAGCATAAGCTCAAAATGGCCCTTCACTAATATAAGCACACTTCTAAAATCACAACCTTGATACTTCTAAAAGCACAACCCTCCATTATTTGTCATGGAGGAAAAGTAGAACCTTTCTCAGTAAAAACTGGGGTAAAGCAAGTATGTCTGTTACCCCCATATTATACCATGTTTCTAAAAATTTCTATGGCAATAAGAAAAGAGAACAAAATTAAAGATATAAATATTGTCACGGAGGAGAGAAAAGCATTCCTATTTTCACATGAAATGATAGGATACTTAGAAAATATTAGAGAATCAGTGAGGAAAGTGAGATAATTAATAGCTTCAGTAAAGTTTCTGAATTCAAAATATAAAAATCATCAGCATTTCTAGAGATTACTAATAGAATTAAGAAAGAATTAGAAATAAAGGAAAATTCATTTAAAATAAATACAAAAGGTATTCTAAAATCTGGAGTTTACAAATACAAATAAAAACCACTTTTTGCATACATAAAAGAAGAGATGCAGAGATTCTTCACTGTTAATGATTGGGCCATACCAGTGAAATAAAATTATGGTGCTACCTAAATTAAAGTATATATCTAGTGCTACACAAATCAAATTGCCACAACAATATTTTATAAAAATAACAATACAAAAAAATTCAATTGGAGGAACAAAAGATCTATATTCTCCAAAGAAATGACAAAAAAACACAAATTAAGGGAGCATATCATTCTTTATTAAACCTACTATTATATTTTAAAGTATTAACTATCAAAATGATTTGGTACAATTTAAAAATCAAAAAGTTGAACAGTAGATAAGCTATAAGCAGGAGCAATCAAAACAGAAGAACAATGCTTTATAAACCCACAAACACAAATCAGTGGAACAAAATTCCTTTCATATAGGAATTACTGGAAAAGGTATAAAGCAGTTTACATAAATTAATTTTAACTCAATATCTTACATATATATCTATGCATGCATAGATATATATGTAACATTAAGTTCTAAATGGTTATAAGTCCTAATATAAAAGGACATATCATCCATTCCCTTCTCTTCCTTCATGTGGCTACCACACTAATTCAAAGCTTCATCATTACTCACCAGAACTATTGAAATGTCCTCCTAATTCAGCTTCCTGCTTCCACTGTCTCCCTACTCCAATCCACCCTTCAGATAGTGTTTATGGGGTGCTCCTAAAACACATGTCTGACTATTTTATTCCCCTGGTAAAAAAACAAACAGGCTCCAACTAGTCTCCAGGATAAAATACAAACTCTTCTGTTTGTCATTTAAAGGTCTTCACAATCTGGCATCAGCCCCCAGACTTATTACATAGTACTACTCTTTAGTCATTCTATATAGTTCAACCAAACTGGTCTACTTGTAATTTTCTAAAACTTGGCATTCAGTCTCCATGCCCTTGCGTAGGCTGTTCTCCATGACTGGAATGCATTCCTTTCCCACTCCCCCTCTTAGAACCCTGTTTCCTTCAAATTCTTTCTACCTGAAGCTTTTCCTGATTCCTCCCCCAAACCTAGTTTCTAGTGACTCCATCTTGCTCATTGTGCCAAATCATATTTTATTTTCTTTGTATATGTTTTGTACATATCATTTCCCCTTATAGAACACAAGCTCCTTGAAGGATAAACTATTGCATGTTTGTCTTTATATGCCCATCACATAATAGGCACCTCATAAATGCTTGCCGATTGACTGAATATAACCAAAAATGAATTAGGAAAGAACAAAGGTAACTTTACAACTATAGCTAGGAGAAAAATTCTCTTTTTTTAAAAAAAATTTACCTTTTTATTTTGAACTTAATCATCCACAAACACAAACATTTCAATATACAATGGATAAAAACCTCTATTATAAAAAAGTCTTCAAAAAGATGTTTGTTTTGGGAAGAATCATCCATGTACTGGGAAAAAAATATAAACTGAGATGTAAAGGGAAGAATACTTAAAAATACAAGGCATAGTAGAGGTCATAAACAATAGAATTGACAATTTCGACTACATAATTTGAAAGCTTTTGCACAAATAAATCAGGAAGGTAGAATTAGAAGATAAATGGCACCTTGAGAAAATACTTGCATCATGTCACCAATAAAAAGCCTAATATGCAAGATATATAGGAAATTGAAATAAATATTTAATGCCAAGAATCATTCCCCAATGGTTAACTCTCTCTGGATTTTGCCATCATGCTTTAGCAGCCTTCTCCCTCTACCCCTTTCCCATTGGTGAGTACCTCTTGGAAATTCCACTTTGAAAGAAGGCCAGGACAGACATACTTCACTTTCAGGACTCTAACACCCTGCACCTATGCAGGTACCTTTCTTTCTTCCTTTCATCTCCCTTTTGTCATTTTCTTCCATTTGATTGTAAGCTATCTGAGGGCAGGGACTGATCTTTCCCTTTTTGCCTGTTTTTGTATCCCCACCATTCAGCACAGTGCATGGAACATATTAGAGTGCTTAATAAATGTTTGCTGATGAACAGTTTTCAATAGCACTGTATGCTATAAATGACCTTTAGAAAAGTATTACATACAATTAAGAGTTAAAGCAAATGAAAATCAAAAGAACTCTAAGGTTTCATCTCAATGGCCTACAAATTGGGGGAAATGTCAAGATATGGGAACAGTCAAAGTTGGAGCTGCCTTTTGAAAGAGTAGAGCCACAAACTGGTCCATGTTTTCTGGATATCAGTTCATACTTAATTGAGAAAAGTGGCTAAACTTTCTATTACTGTTTGATGTAACAATCCCACTACTAAAGAAAGGAAAGATCAAAAAAGGTCCAAAATACACCAAAAGCAGCACTCTCTGGCAGCAAAGAATTGGTGAGGGGGAAAGCAAAATTGGGTTCTCATCAAATGGCAAATGAATGTGAAGGAGTAATAGCTGAAGTAGAGTGAAATTACCACAAGAACATATTACATTACACAATGAATAGGACAATGTAAATGAAAAGACCACTAAAATGGAGTCAAACTCTCAGCAATTCGAAAACTATTGATAGTCATAGAGAGCAAATAATAAGACATACCTGCTCTTCATGACAGAGAGGTGGGTGACTGCTAGATTAGAGTGATATATATATAAAGAGATATAGATATAGACATATATGTATATATATATATATATAGAGAGAGAGAGAGAGAGAGAGAGAGAGAGAGAGAGAGAGAGAGAGAGAGAGAGAGAGAGAGAGAGAGAGAGAGAGAGAGAGAGAGAGAGACTCTAGTTTTTATTTTTTACAAGAGAATCGTTAATCTAGAAGGGATAGGAGAAGGTTTTTGGTTGCTTTTGGTTTTTTCAGAAATGATTGTGAGACAAAAGGTACCAACAATTTGTTTTAAGAAGATAGTGCTTGAGAAAAGGATTTGTATTTTTGCCCTGACATAAGGAAAAATTTCCCAACAGAGCTATCTAAGAGGAATGGGTTGTCTCAGGAAGGAGTAGTTCTGCCTTCCTATTGGTCTTAAAGCAAAAACTGGATGACTATTAATAAGGTATGATGCTGAAGGCATTCTTGTTCAGCTGGTCTCTACTTATAAACTTCCAAGGAGGGGGAAAAATTCCCCCTTGAGGAGAGCCTAGATAGTATATGAAGTCCCTTTCAGCTCAGAGATACCATGATTCTGTAATAAAATATACGTTAGCCTCAAAACTTCAACGATCAGTGCTATTATATGCATAGAGGTAGGTCTCAAGTAGTGTAAATGATGAGTCCCCAGATGAGGTCACATTATTCTAATTAGCACTGCATATTTCTATTAGGCTGGAAATAATGACCATACTGTACATAATTTGAACTTTCAACAATGCAGGTTCAAATATATGTGATTACTTTAGGAGATTCAATAATCCATTAATTGAGTCCTAGCTATACTTCCTCTACCCATTCATATTAAAAATTCTCCAGTCAAATAATCAATCAATAATATGTAATTTGTTGGTAGTGAATAGTTTTCATGGATTAAAGTGATTGAAAATATTCATTGTCTGATAGCCAACCCATTTGGTGATAAACCTCTCCAAACTTAGCCACGTTGGTCTTTCAGCTGCAGAAACGGTCAGTTGCTAGGCCTGCATTCAAAAACTCTCCAGCTTGGTAAGGGCTGGAGCTCCATTTGGATAACCTAAGATCACCTCCGTGCCATGAAAAAGCATCAGAGCAGATTGGGATAAGGGTAATTGTGAGCAATTAATATGCTAAGCAGTTTGATGACTGCTGTGGAATAGAACAATGAAGGCTGGCAGAGAAAAGAGAATCCTCCATTAAGACATTCATGTAAGATGGAAATAAACATTTTATAGAAAATATTTTATCACGTATATAATGTGTGATAATTTCTTGCATAGCTGGTTATATTTTATTATTTAATAATTTGATCCAAATATTTTATAATTATTAATAATGCAATATGAATTAGGAATATATTATTCAAATAATAAATTAACACTGTTTAAATATAATAATAATGATAATCCTCAATTTAACTAAAGTTTTCCTCAAGTATTTCATCCAGCTGTTGGCATAACCATAGAAAGCTATGCTCCGACACCCCAGGCTCTAGCACGTCCTACAAATTTCAAAAGAATCTGCATGTAGACCCAATGATGACTATATGTATGTCACTTAAGCATCAATCTAGCTATACCTGGAGAAGTTAATTGCCATCTTGGCCAAAGGATGATGGATTTTGTAGCCACAGAAGTTCACCAAGGTGGGTGGGGAGGAAAGCCTATCTACATAAACATGGAGAAGTATGGAATTGTGTCCATGGGAGGAATATTAATACTAATGAAATCATGAATCCTTGAAAATAATAATCCTTCATAAAGTGCTATGCCAATATTCCATCATAGTTAAGTTGTGAAAGGCTTTTCCCCAAAAGGGTTAGCCACCAGGAGACGGATTATTCTTATCCACAATGACCCACAAATATTATCCATTAAGGTGTGGAAAGATAAATATTGGAGGGATCATCCGCACAGATGAAATTATGATGCTGAAGTATTATAAATGTGAAATAGATACCATTAAGCTTGCACAAATACACAAATTACTCTGTTAAGATGCTCCACCATCCTTAAAGGTAAAATGTGCTCTTACTTTCATTTCAGCTTTGTGTTTTGACAGAGAATTAGTAAGGAGCAGGGATAATTAGTGTTAATTATGTTGTTGCCCGCAATTCTTAGAGAATCAGTACCATAAATCATATGTCAGACCATAAGTCATAATTGATATATCTAAAATCCATAGAAATCAGTATGTTCTTTAGTGCCAGCCCCTCAGTTTCTCTTCACAGCCCAAGGAAAAAAATTCCAAGAATTATGTCATTTAGTCAACAAGTATTTATTAATTACCTACTATGTGCCAGGCACTGTGTTAAATTCTAGGAATACAAAGAAAAGCAAAAAATAGTCCCTGATCTCAAGGAGCTCACAATCTAATCAGTCAGACAACATACGAACAATTATACACCAAAAAAGGATATAAAGTACAAATTGGGAATAATTTCAAGGGTAAGGCACTATCATTAAAGGGGATTGGGAAAGGTTTACTGTGGATGGTGGGAGTTTAGCTGAGACTTGGAGGAAGCAAGGGATGCCAGGAGGTGACGAGGTAGAGGGAGAGAATTCTAGGCACAGGGAACAACCAGCAAAAATATAGCGTGTGAGGAACACCAAGGAAGCCATTGTCACCATATCTCAGAGTTTAGGGGAGTAAGGTATAAGAAGACTAGAGAGGTAGAGAGAGGTCAGGTTATGAGGTTTTTGAATCCCTTTTTGGAAGGATTTTATATTTGGTTCTGGAGATAATCAAGACAGATTTTATTGAAGTGATAACATATTCAGAAAATTTCTATTATGCAGCAAATCCCTAAATGTGATTGGGGTGGGGTGATGGAGGACAGGGCAAAGACAGAATTGCATATCAATAGCTATCCACTTAAAATTAACCATAATGGATTAACAGTGAGGGGGTCCTAAACAAAATCCCATCATAGGCCCCTGTGGATCTGCTCAAGTATGACATCATAGAGAGGAGCCCTATATATTCAAGAAGGTTATGCCCTTTCTGTCTCCATCTGCATTGAGGAATAATTTGTCTTCCAGATCCTAGGCACTCAGGTAACTCAGAGTATCCTCCTGGCAAATCATAGGTACAATTCTAATGGAGCTCAGTCTCCCTTGGGTAACCATGTCATTTTAAGGCTAGGTCATATAGTCCCCTCCAAGGTACTAATTCATGTAGGAATAAAAAAAAAATCTTCTTTTACAAAAGAAATCTTTTTATTGAAAAATTATAGTATTTAAATCTCTAAATAACTAAATCCACAGTCTACATAATTCTGAACAATCTACATAATGGCTCACTTTAGTTCTCTTTGTCATATTCAGTCACTGTGAAAGAGATGCTTTTCTGTCCCACCTCCTCTCACACACCCCACCCCCTCCAAACACCCCCACCCCACCAAAGGCACAATCTCCCTTCTGGAAGGGAGATGGAAGCTGACTGTTGCTTCCTACCTCATTCGGGTACTTTTCTGGCCACCCCCTCAGCTTCTGCAATTCTGAATCAGCTCACTAACCACACCTCCGTTTGTTCCCCATAGCACCCAGACTCAGACCCTATCCATGATCTCCTTTTCCTGCACACTGATAGCTTTGCTATCAATCCAGGTTACCCCAGCTCTCATTGAAAACTTGCCTGACCAAGTTTCTCCATCCAACATTTACCTCTGATTGTTCCTCTGACAGTCACTACCCTGCCCTACCCCCTCAGACTGACAACACTCAATTCACCTCGGTACACAAGACAAAGGGCTCACCTTGTCAAGCCTAGGCAAACCTTTTTGAACCCTAGCAGACACTGGCTAAACTTATAGTACACGTGGGAAAGCCAATATCATAGAGTCCTCTGATATCTTTCTCTATTTGTCCTTTTTCCATTCATCCACTATTACAGAGACACTTCTCTGATCATTCCTACAGCTAGGATTGTTCAAATTATATTTTAATCAGTATTAATAATTAATAATAACTAATAATACTGATAATAGCCAAAATAATTTAATCAGTAATAAGTAATAATGCAAACACATGTATGTAATATATTATATGATTATATATTGTTTATATGCATGTTTATATACATTGTGTACGTGCTTGCATATGTGTATATATACATTGTGTATTATGCATATATGTGTATACATATCCTGTATGTGATATACACACATGTATTTAAGCATGTGGATCCAAAACCTATAGTTTACGTAATTGTGAAAAATCTATATAATGCCTGTCTTTAGTTATATGTATGTGTATCTAAACACATATGTAAAACAACTCAAGGCCAAGTATGGACCTATCAACCTCCCCACTTAGAGATTTAACTAATTTTGACATTGAATCACTATGCTTCTATATGTATTGTGCATATTTAAAACCTGCAGTCTACATAATTCTGAATAATCTACATGTCTGCCTTTATCTTTTAGCTATATTTTTACATATATACATAATATTTATACCTTTTAGTTTTATTTATCATATATATGTATGTGTGCATGTATGTATGTATGTGTACACAGACATATAAAATCTTCTGGGTTCTAGAAACAACTATGGATATGACTACTAAGCTGCTGTCAGCGAGCCCTGAAAAAAATTGTCAGAGAATGGAAGAGATGTGTCAGGACTACAGATGGGCAAAATGTCCTGATTTTTTGGAGAGAAGAGAGTAGAATACAAATGACAGGCTGGTAAGTTTGGCTTTGATTTCTGGCAAAATTCTCAATCATATACTGAAGGGATGGTTCATGAGAGTTTAGGAAGGAAAGTAGTGATCACCATAAACCAGCATGGCTTTGTCAAGAACAGGTCACAGCAGACTAATCAATTTCCTTTTTTTTGACAGGATACTAGGCTAGAACACCAGGGGAAAAACCATGCATTAAAGAGATCTGGATTTCAGAAAAGTATTTGACAATCCGACAAGCTATTCGTGACATAATATTTGTAGTGTTTTAGCATAGGGCCTGGCACACAGGAGGCACTTAATAAATGTTTGTTCTTTCCCTTCTCTCCCTATGCTTGCAAGCAAAGTAGAGAGGTTTGGAAGGTAGTGCAGTAATAAAAATTTAACAACCCACTCTCCAGGAGGGAAAAATGTGCACACAAGATGCTTTTAAGGCTAATCTGCATTATTAACATTTTCTCCATCATTTTCTTAAGTCTAAACAATCAACGAAACAATAAATCAATCCCGGATTTGTAATGTTTGCCAATTTCTGAGGCATAAATGCTCATGTTGAAAATGTAACAATTGGCTGACATAAGCCAGGTCGAGCTTGCCCCAGCACAGCCTTGGATACAGGATATGTGATAGTGTCTTTAGCTTGACTAATCAGTTGGACAAGTAGACCCAAAAAACGATTCAGTGTCGAAACTGATTAGGTCTCTAGTGGAGAGTCCTACAGATCTGTGCTTGGCCCTCACTTATTTAACATTTTTATCAATGATTTGGAAATATGTTAAATCTGACAATGACATAGAGGTAGGAAAGACAGCTACAATAGTGTATGATGGTCAGGAACCAAAACGATTGCTATGGGCTAGAACACTGGTCCAGATCTAATAAGGTGAAAAGTGTTAGGGATCAATGTAAAGTTCTACATGAGTTGAAAACAATTGACTTCACAAGAAAAGCTGAGGAGGATAGGACTAAACAATCGTTCATCTGAAATGAACTTTCTATTCCATGTGAATTTTCATTTTTTTTGACAAGGCAATCAAGGTTAAGTCCAAGGTCACACAGCTAGTAAGTGTCAAGTGTCTGAGGCCACATTTGAGCTCAGGTCCTCCTGACTCCAGGGCGGGTGCTCTATCCACTGTACCAGCTAGCTGCCCCTATGTGTGAATTTTTAAAAGGTGACATGGCAACTAGAAAAGGCAATGTTATTTTAGGCTATCTTAAGAAACGGCTGTGTCCATAACTGGGATGTGATCGTCCTCTTGTATTCTTCAGGGTTTATATCACCTCTGGAGTACTGTGTTCAATTTTAGACATTCTATTTTGGGAATGGCATTACCAAAATAGAGAGGTTCTAGATGAGGGTTAGAAAAAGGATAAGGGTCTAAGGTCATGCCATATAAAAACTAGAGGAACAAGGGATGTTTAAACCAGAGAAGAGAAGACTTGGTAGGGCATATGATAACTGCTTCTAAGTATCCTAAAGGCAATCTTGAGGCAGCTACATAGCTAAGCAGATAGAATGTTAGTTCTGAAGTCAGGAAGACCCGAGTTCAAAACTAGTCTCAGAAAATAGCTGTGATACTAGATAAATCAACTAACCTCAGTTGGCCTCAGTTTCAACTGTAAATTAGAGATAACAACAGCATGTACCTCACAGTGTTGTTGTGAGAATCAAATGAGATAACATTTTAAAGCTCTTAGTATAGCGCCTAGTATATAGTAAGCCCTATATAAGCGTGTATTTCCTTTCCTTCTCGTTCCCTGTCAAATGGGAGAAGGATCAGACTTTCTCTGCTTAACTCTAAGGGGGGCGGAGTTAAAAAGAGGCAGATTTCATCTTCATATCATCTCCCTAACAATTAGAGCTATCCAAAATTTGAATAGACTGCTTTGGGAAGTAGTGAGGTCCCTCTCTCTAGAAGTTTTCTAACATGGAATGGAAGACCATTCAACTGGCATGTTTGAGAAAAATTCTCATTCAGTTACTAATTGCCTAGAGGGCATCTGAGGTCCTTTCCAACTTTGATATCTAAGTAGGAAACAGAATTTGCACTCAGAGAACCGGAGTTCCAAATCTAGCTCTGTTACTCACTATATGTGTAATCTTGGAAAAGATACTTAAACCTTTCTGGGCCCCAGAATCCTCGCCTATGAAATAAAAGATTTGAACTTCATGACCTCTAAAAGGCAGCAAGGCAGCACAGCAGACAGAGTGCTGGGCATGGAGTCAGGAAGACCTAAGTTCAAATCCAGCCTCAGACACTTGCCAATTGTGTAGCCTTGAGCAAGTCACTCAACCTCTGCCTGCCTTTGTTTCCTAATCTGCAAAATGAGGATAATAATAGCACCAACCTCATAGGGTTGTGGTGAGGATCATATAATATTTGCATAGAGTTTATTAGCATAGTGCCTGGCAAACAGTAATCACTTAATAAATGCTTGTTCCTTTCCCTCCTGTCCAAGTCTAAAGCTTATGATTCTAAATTATTATAATTGAGTTATAAAAATTACTACATAAGAACAAGAATTTGGAGCTATATGAATTTTTTTAAAAAAGGGCTGAGGGTTTTAGTGGACTGCCAGTGCAAAGCAAACACGACCTTAGGATAATGCATTAAAAAAACATTGTCCAG
>CM053623.1:161459925-161476088 GCA_028646595.1 Phalanger gymnotis | reverse complement strand
GGGTGGGTGGGAAGGGAAGAAGGGAGAGAATTTGGAACTCAAAGTTTTAAAAACAGATGTTCAAAAACAAAAAAAAAAGTTTTTTTGCATGCAACTAGAAAATAAGATACACAGGCAATGGGGCAGAGAAATTTTATCTTGCCTTACAAGAAAGGAAGGGAAAAGGGGATGGGAGGGGAGTGGAGTGACAGAAGGGAGGGCTGACTGGGGAACAGGGCAACCAGAATACACGCCATCTTGCAGTGGTGGGGAGGGTAGAAATGGGGAGAAAATTTGTAATTCAAACTCTTGTGAAAATCAATGCTGAAAACTAAATATATTAAATAATAAAAAAGAAAAAAATATTAAAGGGAAACAAATTCTTAGACTCCAGGTTAAAACTCCTTCATATCTAGAAAGTATTTGTAAATCAAACTTTCAGATAAACATCACAAACAATTTATTGGGCTGTTATAGAAAGGAAAGGGTTAAGACACCCATTGGGTACTGTCCTCATTTTTCTGAAAGTTCAAATAATAAGGTTAAGAGTATTTTCAATGTCAGAAATCCCTAATCAATCAGTTCAAATTCTAATTTCAACAATATATCTGGCTTACCTAAACTTCTCCTGTCATTAAAGCTTATAGTGTTCCTAATTTTTTGCCCGGAAATCTTGCTAATGGTTATGATGTTGCTCCCCAATGACATCTGTGTTCTATTCTATGTCAGAAAAGGTGAGCAATCCCCATATGGAGGCTCCCACACATCTATTGACATTACTTCCTGCCAGTAGAAAACTATCAGTGGATCCTATTGGCCCACTTATTTTTCCCACACATCAGTCCATAGGCTGCCCTTATCCTCTCCTTCACCTCACCCCACATTCTCTTCATCTGTAATCACCTTATTTCCTCCATATAGTACCAGCAACCAAACTTTACTAGGCAATGAAAGAGTCTTGCTAGAACAAAAATTTGCCTCAATTTCAATCAGCAAGAAGGGAAAAAAATGTCCAAATTAAGCTTCCTGATTACTGAAATTAATCTTGTCATTTAGCATCCGTGTTCTACTGAACAGGGCCTTTGATTAGCCTTCTTGTTTGAGAATATTACAAGCAGGCATTTATTAAGTTGAATACATTTTTTTCCCAGACAGGCAACTGGGAGGATGGGGAAGGAAGGACAGTCAACATACGAAAGCTAGCGCACTCAGTAAAGTAGACCCTGACCCTGCCTCTAACTTCTTGTTCCCTAGATGACAATGTAATCCTGGGAACACGATTTAGATTCCTCCCGGTCATCTTTTATAGTTTCTCCCACAGGATGAATATCACCCAACACAGTTACTGGCTATTTATATAAAGAACAAAGAAAGCAGAAGCCATTGATTACTTGAGGGTTTTTTTTAAATTCCTTTTATAAAAGAAATGAGAAGTCTACTATAAACGCAAATAATAATGACCAAGATGTTGAGATGTGCATGTATGAGTATCCTCTTTCTGTCACAGTGATGAATACTGTTTCTTTGTAGTACTAAATTACGGACAGCCCACAAAGAAAGTTGACTGCATCCACCAGAATGCACACATTTTTATACAGCAAAAGGGAAATTTAGTATCCACAAAGTTTGAGTGCTATCACGAGATTGCAGGATTGTGGTCTAGAAGGAAAATTAGAGATCATCTAATTCATTCCTCTCATCTAGGACACTGAGATGCAGAGAGTAGTGTAGTGCCTTGCTTTAGAACCCATAGATTGCATATTATCAGAGCCAGAATTCACAACCAAGAGCTAAACATTCTTGTCATTAAACTCTGCTCTTTCAAACACAAGACGGTTACGATCCCGAAAGAACCCTAGATGTCTTCCCTTGGCTTGAGCCAAATCCCAATTCTGAAGGCTTCAGAAGCAAGGTTGTGCCAACTCTGATGCCAAGGAAAATCTAAGAAGATCTAAGTAAGGTTTGAGACCTACTCCACAAAAACCCCAAAGGATTTCCTAGTTCAATCCAGCTCTTCCATAATTTTCTAAGAAAGGGCCTAGAGGGCTTCCAAACCTTGGGATTCAGGAGATATGTTAGAGGTACCCAAGAGATAACCCAATGGGAAAATATTGTTGTTGTTGTTAATCTGGTTAGTTATTAGGGAGCTTTCATCACACCGACAAACAAACACAATTCTAATAACATAGATCCCTATTAGTTTGGTCGAATGCTAACTTAATCTTCTGGAAAAAGGACCAAGAAAACCAATCCAAGGTTTACAGTCACAGAATGCTGAGGATATATAATAATTAACAAGTGCTAGGAATATAGAATTAATTATCTATAAGATAATGTTGTGATTCAGTCATGTCTGACTCTTCATGACCCCATTTGGCGTTTTCTTGGAGAAGGTACTGGAGTGATTTGCTATTTCCATTCCCAGCTCATTTTACAGACGAGGAAACTGAAGCAAACTGGGTTAAGTGACTTGCCCAGGGTCACAAAGCTAGTAAGTACCTGAGAACAGATCAGAAATCAGAAAGATGAGTCTTCCTGACTCTAGGCCTAGCATCTATCCATTACACCACCTAGCCGACCTTAAAAAATAGCTTTGCAACTAAGCATATAGCTGCTCCCAATTCCTAACTGATAAAATTAAATTCTAGTCAGAGAAACCACACTCCCCAAATAAGCTGAATGTTCCTAAGGAAATATATTATCTAAATGTGACTCACACTAAATGTATAAAAGACGTCGGAAGGGTTTGGTGAAGAGAAAAAAGAATGAGCAAACCTGGAGTAAGAGAGCCTGCAAACAGATCTAGTGGAGACAAAATTAGTAGTCACCTGCTAGATAAAAGATGAGCTCCTCTAGGATAGGGGATTTATCTTACTTATCCTTGAATCTCTACAAGTGCAACCCATTGTTCATGTTGGGGTAGGGTTGGAGTGGGATGGGAGGAAAGTGATAGAATAGCATTTAGAGTGGCATACAGCAGTGCAATGGAGGGTTGTCCTGCAAAGGTTATGGAAGCTATGAAGGCTTCTGAAACATCAGTCAAGTAGATTCTAGCAACACCAATCCCAGCCAATGTGATAGAACTAAGCCTGTGACAACAAGAATAGCATAAAGTTTCAGAATGACCCAACTCCAACTATAATGGTAATCAATTTTATTTTGCATAGAGGTGGTAGGGGCAAGTGGTGCTCCTTTCTGTTCTAACACCACAAAAAGGCAAGTTACTTTAAAAAATCACATACTCTAAGATCTCTCACTACTGGAAATGCTTCAGTTTAGGGGTACTTACTGTCTAGTAAAGTGACCCAGCCACAAGGGTGTATGAAGTAGACTAAAGATACAGATGCCAAATATGTTATTTTTACATTTTTAATGAGTCAATATCATGTATGAGTGGCTGTAGGTAATAGTTTTATGGTGATCCAGTTCAAATGCTTTATTGGTTGGGTTTTCCAGGATGTGTTAAGACAGCTCTACAGGATATTTACTTGTAATGTGGAAATTTGTTGTCTGTCAGTTCAAGAAAACTTCTTGTATATAATTCTAGCCACCAGATTGTGTCTTGCTAGATTTTAAACTTTTATATTATGCATTGATGTCTTGCACAGTGTCCACAATTTCCTTGTATAATCTACATGGATCCTTACCCTATGCTCCTTAAAGGTAAACTTTCTGTAGTTTCTGGTAGAAGTGATCTAGTCTTGAATTAACATTATAAAGCCTTTCATTTCCACAAACAAATCAGCATACATTCAGCCATTTATTCAAAAGTTCTTTGTGGATATATCATTGTCCATGTTCACGTAAGTATCATTCTTCAAAGGCCTTTTGATTCTACTTGTATTGTAGTTACTTCATGAGCTATATCTGGAAGTAAACTAATTTTGTTACACTGACAAATGCAACAGCCTATAACTTTCAACATCTCTTATTCTTTTGGTTGTAAAGTGATGTTTGCTTATTCCAAAAGTATTTCTATAAGTTTTTTTGATTTGCTTATCATGTCCTCTCAGAATGTCTATCAATCATCTTCCTCCTTTTGGGCATGGAAGTATTCATCTTTTTATAGCTGCCTAAAGATATTAGACCCCATGCTTTTTGTTAATACTGTTTGAATTTTTGTTAGGATACTTTCCAAATCTTTTATCATACATTTCATTGTACTGAAAGTATACATTAAGACAGACAATTCATAGGTGTTTATTACTTATACTTGTTCTTCTTATTCATCTTTGATTTCAGGTTGCCAGAAAGTCTCTTAAGGGACTCAGCCACTTTATTGATATGTTTATGCTTCATGAGTCATTCTTGGAGGAGACCTACCTAATTTTTTCCTTAGATTTAGATATTCCTTACATTTAGATATTCCTACAACTGATGTCTCTCTTATACTCCATTCTCACACCAGCACCAGATAAATATTTCTTATACTTACATCTGATTGTAGGTATTTCCTTTATTCATTAGTTCAATGTGACCTCTAGATACAGATTCAAAGCCTTCATTCTCTAGCCTTCCTTGGCATACATTAAGAATTTACATTTCTTCAGTCTAAAACTATGTTGGTATCACTGGAGAAAGATGCTATACAGTGAATGAACATTTTAATATGTTTGTTTGTTTTTAGTAGTGCTATATAGCTTAATGCCATCTATATACTTTAAATGATTGATACAACATTTGGGATTTAGCACTTTTTTAATTTGGAAGTCACTCCTAGTTCTATAAAGCTGAGAGAGTAAAAGATTTAAGTCTAAGCAGAACCATAATGATCTTAAACGGTATCCATGAAATCACTATTATTATTAATTATTGTTATTATTATATAGTACCACCTCATAAAATGAGGCTGAAAAAAGATGAAGCACTTCAAAATCTATAAAACTATAGACTAACATAAGACATCAGTCATCTAATTTCCAAAATCAAAGTCTGCTAACATCTACTCTTTCTGTTTTAAAATCTATGTAAAGTAGAGGGTCAATCAATAAAACATGTAGTTCAAGGGCAGCAAAGGACACGGCATAAATTCATTTTCAGCAGAGTCTGTACATATTGTGCAAGAGAAGCAGGTTGTCAAAATGTACAAACAACAAACCTACTTGTTCTCCCTCTCTAGAATTTATTTACTTCTCTGTCCTAATTAATTAAGGTCACATCCCAGTAACACTAATTATTCTTGGAAAGAATTACAAATCACAAGGCTGATAATGCATGTATTCATGTGCCTATGTATTTTTGTGTACTGTATTTTCAGATCATTGTGGACACTAATTCAGAGGAGAGAGTCGGGGGGGGTGTTCTAGGCTTTTTTGAGGTGAATGTGGGAAAGCTAGTCATAGCATCGCTTCAATAGAAAGGCACCAAAAGTTGAAAATGAATACACTATATTCTTTTCCACCTTCACACTATATGTCTCATTGATTGAATCACATGAAGAAGAGAGAAAAGGAAGGGAAAGAAAAGAAGGAAAGGACTAATAAGGAGAAGAGAAGGAGAGGGACATGAGAAAGGACAAAAGGAAGAAGAGGGAAAGAGGAAGAAGAAATGTTGCAAGGAAGGTAAAAGAGAAGTTTGAAACAGGACTGGAGAATGGCAAATGTCCCAATTTTCAAAAAGGGGAACAAGCTTGACAACATTTCTCATGCTTTTTGGAAGTGAAGGTAAAGAAATGTAGGCTGGATGATACTATAATTAGGTGAATTTGAAATTACTGAATGGCTTGACTCAAAGAGTAATCTTTAATGGTTTGATATCAACTTGAAAGGAATTTTCTAGTGGAGTGCCCCAAGCATCTGTGTATGATTCTGTGTCATTCAGAATTTTCATCAATAACTTGGATAAAGATATAGATGGCACACTCATCAGATTTTCAGACAGCACAAAGCTAAGATATATAGCTAATATTTTAGATAGTAGAATTGGGATCCAAAAATTTCATAGACTAAAACATTGGGCCAAATCTATTGAGATGAAATTTGGTAAGGATAAATGTGAAGTGTAGATTTAAAAAAAAAATTAACTACACAAGTACAAAATGGGAAAGACTTGGGTAGATAAGTTTGTCTGAAAGAGACCTTGAAATCTAAATAGACTGCAAGCTCAATATAAATTAGCAATGTAATATGTCAACAAATAATGCAAATATAACCCTAGGCTTCAATAAGAGAGGGATTACATCCAGGCCAAGGGAAAGAAACATCCCACTGTACTTTGTCCTGGTCCAATCACATCAAAATCATTAGGTTCTAAATTTTAGAAAGGATGTTGATCAGCTGAACAGCATCCAGAGAAGCACAACCAAGATGGTGAAGATGATGGTCTCAACATCATGTCATATGAAAATTAGTTGAAGGACTAAGGATGTTTAACTCAGAGAAGAGAAGACTTAGGGGGACATGATGGCTATCTTTGAAGACTTAGAATGATTTTGCTTGGCTCAGAGGTCAGAACCGGGAAAAATGGGCAAGAGGCACAGAAAAGTTTTTCAATTTGATGTAAAGAAAAACTAATTAAAAGTTAAAGATATCTAAAAGCTGAATTAGATGATATGGGAGGTAGTGGGCTTCAAGAGAAGACCCAATGGCCATTTATCCCATATGCTATAGAAGAGAATCTTATTTAAGTATGGGTTGGAATAGATGGCCACTGAGTTGTCTTTTAAAACCGACATTCTGACACTTTAACTTTTAGATGAATAACTTCGTATCCTTTCCTCAAACCCTTAAGCTATCGAGGCTTTTTTTTTTACTTTCAAAAACTTCAAAGAAAAAATTCACAAGGATATCCAGTTTCCCAATACACTGATTGTTTTTTCTTTATCAAGATGCCTCTAAGACTTTAGAGGAGTTGCTTTGAATCATAATTTTTATTCTCTCAAATATGAGCATTTTCATTTTTTAACATTCATGTAGAAATTCTTCCAGATTCCTAATTTTCTAACCTGAATTCTTATCCCTTTTTTCATCCCCTGCAGTCCTCCACAGGTATTTATCTTTATGTTCGTGTGTGTGTCTTCCATCTGGCACATCATTGTACAAACATTAAGCTCTTTTTTTAAAAAAAATACAGGAGAGGAAAAGAAGAAAAGAGACAATAGGACAAGGGAGGGCAAGAACGGACAAGGGAGGAGAAGGTAAGGGAGGGGAGGGAAGAGGAGAGAAGAGGAGAGGAGGAGAGGGGAGAAGGAGGGAAGGGGAGGTGAACTCACATGATTAAATATATTCTTATATTTAGTTTGTTAGATTTAATTAATTGAGCCTGAGATAACAACGATACCAGAATACATATATATAATATATATATATATATACACACAAATATATATATAAATGTGCACATATATATTCTGTACTTGTGTCCTATTATATATAGTAATATATCACTGTTATATATTGTATGTATGTATATATATATATATATATATGCAGTTATATACATAATGTTGTTGTTCAATCACTTTTAAGTCATATCCAATTCTTCATGACCCCATTTGGGGTTTTCTTGGCAAAGATACTGGACTGGTTTGTCATTTCCTTCTCCAGCTCATTTTGCAGATGAGGAACTGAGTGAGGCAAGCCAGGTTAAGTGACTTGCCCAAGTCACACAGCTACCAAATGTCTGAGGCCAGATTTGAACTCAAGACGATGAGTCTTTCTGACTCCAGGCCTTTCACCCTATCCACTGTGTCGCCTAGCTGACTTGAATATACACATATAAGTATAAACATACTCTCTCTCAAAGAAGAGCTCTTCAAAATAAAAGATGTGAATGAATTTAGCAATGTATTCCAGCCCTGAATGCAGTATACACCATTAATCATAACAATGCAAGCCATTACTTTTGACACCATAAGACTAAAGCAATTTCTAAATATCCAAGGATATACATACAACATTCTCCAGAAGAAAATGGTGAAAGTAATTAACGGTGAGTTGTTTATGAAAGAAGGAAAATGAGTTCATTGGAGGAGAAAGATGGAGGTATGTATAATTGGGAGGAAATTGCCTGTTTATCATATCCTGTACTAGATTCTAAGTTCCTTGAGGATAGGGACAGTGAGCTGAGATGTCAAGAGAACAGATTTTTGTGACCGTTATTCTGATTTTCCTAAAGGAAATCAGGGCAACCAATTAAGGAAGGAGAAAACATGGTATACTGAAAAAAGCACTGAATCTGGAACTGGAGGACCTCGGTTATAACCGTGGCTCTGCTACATGCTATCTGTACGATATTGGGAAAATCACTTTAAGCTTAGTTGATGAACAAACAAGGTAATATGTTCAGTGAAAATAAATTGGTCAATTGCAAAGATATAAAAATTTAAAGGTTTTGCAAAAACAAAACCAAGGCAGCTAATATTAGGAGGGAAATGATTAACTTTGCAGTGAGTTTCTCTAATAGAGGATTCATTTCCAAAGAGTTAATTCAAATTTATAAGAATAAGATCCATTCCCTAATTTTGAAAAAAAGATTATGAACTGGCAGTATTCAAAGGAAGAAATCCAATTTGTCAACAACTCTATGACAAAATGCTACAAATCAGTGATCGTTAGAGAAATTCAAATCAAAGCAACTCTGAAGTTCCATCAATTTTATAAGGATAACAAAAAAGGGAAATGACAAATTGCAAGGGCTAAAAGGAAACAGGGCAGTGAATGCCTATTAGTAAAGTTGTGAATTGTTTCAGCCATTCTGGAAAACAAGTTTATGTCCCCAAAGTCACTAAACTACATGCAAAGCCATTGGCCCAACAATACCACTACTAGCCCTATATTCCAAAGAAGAAGAAGAAATAGATTCTTATGAACAAAACCACATATTACAGCTCTTTTTGTAGTGGCAAAGGACTAGAAACTAAGACAGTACACATCAATTGGGAAATAACCAAACAAATTATTGTATATGAATATAATGGAATATTATTGCCCCCTAAGGAATGATGAAAGAGATGTTTTCAGGGAAACCTGGAAACACTTGCATGAAATAATGCAGAGTTAAGTGAGTGGAACCAGAATAATTTATACAACAATAAAAATATTGTAAAGACAAACAATTTTGTAAGTCTTAATGTCTCCGATCAATGATACGACCAACCACAGTTGCCAGGTACTAAAAAGGAAGCATGCTACTCACCACCTGGGAAGCGGTGGACTCAAGATGAAAATGAGACAAATTTTTGGATATGACCAAGGTGGGACTTTTTTTTGCTCGGCTATTATAAGAAAAATGTCTTGTACTCTGGCCTCAGTGATTATAGATGTCCCCCTCACACCTCTGACTTTTTTTGACAATTAATGAGAGGCAAAAAGAAAACTTAGACATCTCTACTGAAGCAATTAATCAATCAGTGAAGGCAATTTAATTAGGTGCAAAAAATTTTTTGATATAAGAGGAAGGAATGAATAACATTAGATAAAGTTAAATGATATCACACAGGAAGTGTGTTGGTATTGGCTAAAGAAACTCAGTCACACCCTGAAGGTTTTGCCAACCAATCAGACTCCAAGGATTCAGGTGGCGAATGAAAATCTGCTCCCCTCCCCTTCCCTCTCCTCAAGCAACTCTTCTTCTAGATTGAGCTAGAACTGTTCCTCTTCTCACTTGCCACCAGAATTCTTGGGTTCATTGTTCACCCCCTACACCTCCCGAGCAGAAGAAGACCTTGTGAACTTCTAAGGGCCAGGGGATTTAGGCTTTTTCAATAGCATCCTAGCAGTGTGCCCAGAGCTTCTGTGTTAGAAGCTTAGGACAAACTAGATGCACTGAGGCTAGATACACAAAAACATCTTGAAAATATGACAGAGTCCAGGAAAGACATACCGTGCCTAAGAGGAACTTCATGAGGACCCCATGGAAGGGAGAAAAGGATTTCCATCCTCTACAAGCTGGGACTCTTTTTCACATGTTCTCTCTAACCTTGAGCTCACTTTCCCCTTGATTCTACTTGTCCTGGTAGAAGAGTGTGGCACAGACTTTTGGGGAGGGGTTTAATGGCTACTCTATATCATCTTCATAAATACTCATTTCTAAACACTAATTAAGCCTGAGTGGGTAACTGATGTCAAATGATAATCGATGTGCAAGACATACAGGGAGTTAGAAGAGGGGGAGAAGAAAATCATGAGCTACATACATCATTAGAAATACATCCCCCCTCAGGTTCTCAAGATTCCCTAGAATCATAAAGAGAGATGGAGCCAGCTCTGGGGACCCAGCCTGCCAGGATAAATGGGGGTGGAGAGAGGAGCTCCAGGGAAAATGGTATATTGCACATGTTTGTTACAAGGGTTTTCTTTTTTCTTTTCCTTTTTTCCAGATGGGATGAAGGGAAAAAAGGGAGGAGAGGGGGAAATGGGGCTAGTATCACCACTATCTCCCCAAAAATGAGAAGAGATCAGAAGGAAAGCCAGAAGAAATCACAAACAGGACAAGCTTTGAAGGTTACACATTGAATTTATTACATAATTTAAAGAAAAGCAAGTTCTACAGAACAGATATGTGCAGATGCATGTACAAACTTCTTCATAATGTATATGGAATCATTTGTTTAATTTGGCATTTGTTAAGAATTTTTTTTAATAAAAGCTCAGTTAATCTTTTCTCAGTCTCAGTTTCCTCATCTATAAAATAAGAGCATTAGACCAAATTATTTTAAAGGCCCTTCTATCCCAAGGGTTGTGATATTAATGTTAATCTTCATATCCCTCATAGAACCTAGAATATAGCCTGGCACAAGAAATGTCTGTTGAATTGAAATAAATCTAGGGTGACTCTATCAAAGAAGAATTCATGTCCTAGAAAAGAATCGTGAGGAGTATTTTTGTGAGAATGTAAAAAGGAAGAAAAACTCTATAGCGGTGGTTTCCAACCTTTTTGAGCAGAACATTTTTTAAAAGTCAAAACGTTTAAAAGAACCCCACATGACAGTTTTTCTACCATTTCTCTTGATTGGGAAGATATGATGACAGTACTTGGTACATAGAGATTTGTGACCCCTTAGGCATCCCATAACCCACATGTTACAGTAGAAAGCAGTGCTCTCATTCACATCAATTCAAATCTAGTCCATTAATCAGCATTTATTAAGTGCCTTCCAAGTTCTAAGCACTGTGATAAGTTCTGGAGATATAAAAAAAGCAAAAACAAAATAGTACTTACCTCAAGGAGCTTACATTCTAATAGGAAAATGAGATAATCAAACAGATAAGCGTATGCAAAATATATGCAAAGTAAATTTAAATTAAGTAATTTCAGGAGTGAGGTGGAGAACACTAACAATCAGAGGACTAGGAAAAGCTTCCTGTGGGATGTGGCACCTGGCATGTGCTTTGAAGGAAGCCAAGGATTCTGAAGTTAGAATCTCACTTTTGCGTTTGAATCCCCAGCACTGCATTTGGCACATAATAGGCATTTAATAAATTCTAGTTGATTATTGGTTTTTCCAGGCGATAGTAAGCAGGGACAGGGAGACCATTCCTAGCATGAGGGGCAGACAGGGTAGATGGAACGTAGTGTGCAGAGAGTAGAAAGCAGGCCAGTTTTGCTGCAACCTATGTGCAGGGGAATTAATGTGAGATACATATGGAAAGTCAGCATGGAGCCAGATTGTGAAGAGTTTAAAATGCAAAACAGGAACTTACAGTGTATCCTATAGGTAACATGGGTAACATAGAGCCAGCACAGATTCTTCAATAGGATGGTGACATGATTAGACCTGTGCTTTAAGAATACAATTTTTTTTCATGTCTCTGGAGGAAAGGAAACAAGTACTTATTAGGTTCCTACTACGTGCCAGGCACTATGCTTAATGCTTTACAAATATCTTATCTGATGTTCTAAAAAACCTTGTGAGGTAGATACTGTTATTATTTCCATATTACAGCTGAGGGAACTTAGGCAAATGGGGGTTGTCCAGGGTCACACAGGTAGTAAGTGTCTGAAGCCAGAATGGAACTCAGGTCTTCCTGATTCCAAGTATGCTTAATCCACTGGTCACCTAGCTGCCTAGGGAGGAAAGATTGCAGTCAGAAAGACCCGTTTAAAAATTACTATAATAGGCCATGTGCGAAGTACTACGAGGGTTTTACTACCCTTATTCAGATCATTCCCAGTCTCATTCTAGGTTTGTTTGCCACTCTCCTAACCCATTCCACTGTGTGTCTTTCAAAAACATCACTTTATTATAAACAACCCACTCCAGTGTTTTTAGACCCCTTCAGATTAACTGAAACCTGATTTTTCCTTAAGTACATACTCAAAACCTCCTCCCACTCACCCTGAATTCTAAGATTCAAGAGTTCCTATTTCTAGACCATTCTTTAGTCACCATCCCTGAATTATCTTTTTTTAATCCTGCAAAGTTCAGATAGATAGATTATGGAATTTCAAAGTGGGAAGGGTCTTTGGAGTCTATCTGATCCAATACTTCATTGACCAAGAATCTTGTTTTACATTATCCTGACAAGTTGTTATCCAGAGTTTACTCTAGGAAGGGGGAACTCATCGCTTCTAAGATGACTAGTCCATTCTACTTCTGGATGGGGCAGCTAGGTGGCACAATGGATAAAGCACCAGACCTGGGAATTAGGAAGACTCATCTTCATGAGTTCTAATCTGGTCCAAGAAACTTACTCGCTGTGTGAGACCCTGCGCAAGTCACTTAACTCTGTTGGCCCTGTTTCTTCATCTATAAAATGTGCTAGAGAAGGATATGGCAAACCAGTCCCAAATCTCTGCTGAGAAAACCCCAAATCAGGTCACAAATGGTTGAAAAAGACTGAACAACAAGTAATTTTCACTCATTGCTTTGAGTTCTGCCCTCTGGGGCAAAGCAGACAACAAATATTAAAATTCTTGAAGACAGACAGTTATAACATCTCCTTTAAATGTCTTTTTCTTCCCTTCCAGTTCTCAGCTTCTGAAAGTGGCACAGATCACATAGAGTACTAACCTCCTTTCCACTCTATCACCAACAAATCGATCTCACTGAACTCAATATCCATTTTGTTTTTTATTCTGAATTTAATAAATACCAAATCAAATTTCTATTTCCAGATTTAAGTAGAAGAGAATTGTACATGAAACTGCAAAATTCTTGATCCTCCTTTCATGTAATAAATTCAACATGAAACCTTCAAAATTATCTTATTTGTGTTTCTTTATGATGTTCTGGTTCTTCCGTATATTTAAAAAAAAAAAGCTTAGATGACTCTTTCCTTTCTTTCTTCTTTTTGGTAACCCTGTCACTAGATTCTGCACAGTCACTATAACCCAACTCCAATTCCACCACCCAAAATTGAAAAAGAAAAAGAAAAACAAGACTCTTTTAACATATGTTCAATACCGTTTTGATGAATATCTAGCCTCATGATTAATGTAACTTCTTCAACACCAACAGCTTCTATTGCCTTTCTACTTCAATATAACCTGAGTAGCTGAATTAATGCAGTAGATAGAGTGCTGGGCCAAGGGTCAGGAAGATTTGGGTTCAAATCCAGCCTTAAATACTTACTAGCCATGTGACCTCAGGAAAGTCATTTAACCTCTGCGTGCCACAGTTTTCTCAACTGTAAAATGGGGATGATAATAGCACCTACCTGGCAGAGTTGTTGTGAGAACCAAAAGAGACGACTTTTGTAAGGTTCTTATCACAGTGCCTGGCACTTAATAAATGATTCCTACCTTTCCCCTAACCTCAGCTGGGCCCTAACTCCTGTTGAGGAATCCATCTAATTAACTTTTATTAGCTTCATATTATATCCCTCGCAGATACCATTCCAAACTTTGTCCTCTTTCCTCAAGCTCCCTAACGCCATTCATCCCAAACCCCTACAATCACAGCAGATGTCCTCACCTCTTATTTTACTGAGAATATGGCAGCCATCCAACAGAGCTCCTTCATCTCCTTTACATTTCAAAATTTTCAGTATTTCACTCTTCAGTATTCAGTGTTTCATCCTCAAGGAAGAAGATAAATCCCTAATCCCAGCCAACATTAATCCTTCCCTATCTTCCTTTTACCATGTCGTCCCTTGGCTCTATGTTCCTTTGACCTCCAACCTCTCCTACATCCATCCTCCAGAACCCTGGTCCTCCAGTCATCTCTTTTCTCTTATGTTTCTATGTCTCTCACTCCTTATCTGTCTAAAAACAGGTCTGTTTTTCCCAATACAATAAACAACTTTCCCTTCTATTTCCCCAAGCTGAGATAACTTTATTGTCCCTTTCACTGGGAAATGAACTGAAAGAGTAGTTCACATTTGATAAGCCCACTTTCACATGAGATCCATTAATTAAATTTAGAGCTAGAGGGAGCTTAGAGTTCATTTAGACCAAACTCATTTAACAGATGAAGAAAGTGAGGTCTAGAGGAGTTAAGCGACTTGACCAAGTTTATAGGAAAGGTATAAAGCAGAACTGGAATTGTTCAAACTCTTGAAATCTGTAGTTTCTGTATTCACTACTCTAGTGAAACTACTTTTTCAAAGGTCATTTATGACCTCAGCTGCCAAACACAAAGGCCTTTTCTGCCCTCATCTTCCTTTAATTTTCTGATTCATTTGGCATTTTGGATCATGCCCCTTATTTACTGATACTCCTCTCTCCTCCTTTGACTTCTATAATACCTCTCTCTCTTCCCATAACCCATAAGCTGCCAAATACAGTCAATTCTCCTGCAGAAAAAGCCCAACATCTGCCTCCTTCTATCTGATGCTGCTAACACCAAACCTAGTCCAGGTTGTCATTATCTATTATCTAGAGCATTAGAATCACCTCCGAACTGTTTCCCTCAGCTTTATGCTTGACTCACCTTCAATCCTCTCACAACACATTTGAATTAATATATTCATTATGGATACACTTGATCATGTAACTCCTCTATGCACGCACACACACACACACACACACACACACACACACACACTTCAGTGACTTCCCACTGTCTACTGAACAAAATCCAAAGACTCCTTGACCTGGAATTCAAGGTCCTTCACAATCTGGTACTCTTTGCCTTTACAACCTCACCTTTATATTACTCCCAATCCAACAAACATATTTGTAAGCAGCTATAAGATGCAAGGCATCATGCTAGGTAATTTGAGGAACATCAAATATTGAGAGTTTGAAAGAGAGTAATGTGTACGGTATAAGCCTGGTAAGGTAGGCTAGAGTCAAATTGTGAAGGGCTTTAAAAGCCAAACTGAGGAGCTTCATTTTTTTGTAATTAAGATTTTTTAGTTTTAGTTTATAACACTCAATTCCACATAATTTTGAGTTCCAGATTTTCTTCCCCCTTTCCCCTCCTTCCTCCCCAAGATGGCATGGAATCCAATACATATTCTACATATAACTTTGCATCGAATTTATTTACACAACAGTCAAGTTGTAAAGAAGAATTATGACCAATGGAATGAATCATGAGAAAGAAGAAACAAAAACAAACAAAAAAGGAAAAACCAAGGGGAAAAAAAGGAGAGTATATAGTGTGCCTCAATCTGAACTCAGACTCCATAGTTCTTTCTGTGGATGTAGATAGCTCTCTTCATCGTGAGTCCTTTGGAGTTCTCTTTGAACCTTTTATTGCTGAGAAGAGCCAAGTCTATCAGGGTTAGTCACCACAGAATCCATCTATCTGTGGTTGTGTATAATGTTCTCCTGGTTCTGCTCTGCTCACTCAGCATTACATCACGTAGGTTTTTCCAGGTTATTATAAAGTCTGTATCTTCCCCATTTCTTATAGCACAACAGTATTCCATTACCTTCATATACACAACTTGTTCAGCTATTACCCAATCGATGGGCATCGCCTTGATTTCCAATTCTTTGCTACTACAAAAGAGACGCTATAAATATTTTTGTACATATGGGTCCTTTTCCCACCAGCGTGATCTCTTTGGGATACAAACCCAGAAGTGGTATTGCTAAATCAAAGGGTATGAACATTTTTATAGCCCTTTGGGCATGGTTCCAAATTGCTCTCCAGAGTGGCTGGATCAGTTCACAACTCCACCAACAATGTAACAATGTTCCAATTTTCCCGCATCCTCTCCAGCATTTATCATTTTCCTGTTTTGTCATTTTAGCCAATCTGACATGAGAGATGTGGTGCCTAAGGGTTGTTTTGATTTGCATTTCTCTAATCAGTAGTGATTTAGAGCATTTTTTCATATGCCTATAGATAT
>CM053623.1:161443360-161459425 GCA_028646595.1 Phalanger gymnotis | reverse complement strand
ACAAGGGATGGGAAAAGGGTGATAATTCAGCAAAGAAGACAAAGAAGGATTGACCAGAATCCAGTTCTACTGGAGGTAGAGCCAAGAAAGGAAAATGTCACAAAAATCCCAGGAGAGAATATACATGAATAAGGGGTGGTCAAAAGTATCAATTCCTGTAGAGTAGTCTGGAAGGATGAGGCCATTTGCTTGGGTCATTAAGCTGCCTTTGTTAACCTTTTAGAGAGAAATTTCAGTTGAGAGATGGAATGGACTGAGATATGAGTGAGAGGAGAAGTAAAGACAATATGTTTAAATAAGTTTTTCTAAGATTTGGTTGAGAAAGATAAGAGATATATATAATAATAATTTAAGGCATGGTAGAGCGAAATGAAGATTTTTGAAGGATGAATTGGTTTTGAATATGTTGGTAGGAGGCAAGGGAGAAAGAAAGGTAGCAAGGGAGACATTGAATGTTAGAGAAAAATATGGGATGATTTGTAGGGGCAATCTCCTTGAGGAACCTAGAGAAGATAGGACCTAGGGCACAAATAGAGGAGTTGACCTTGGTCAGGAGAAGGATCACCTCTTTATCAGTGACTAGGGCAAAGGAGAGAATAGGAAATGATGATGATGAGGATGAGGATGAGGATGATGATGATGATGATAGGACATTTGGGGATGTGGGGTTGAGAGGGAGAAGGAGTTCATGACAAATATCCACTATGTTTTCAGTAAAGTATGAGGTAAGGTTCTTGCTGAGGGTGAGGGGAGAAAAAGCAGTGTTGGAGTTTTAAGGATAGAAGAAAATGTTTGGAACAGAAACTCTGGGGAATGAGGGAGTCAATTAGGTCAAAGTAAATAAATTACTTTATTGTCGTGATTTCCAAATTGAGCTTAGATAACTTAAATTTTAGTGAAATTAATCAGTGCAGTTGTGTGGTTTCATCCAATGTCATTCAGTGCCATTATAAATAAGACAGGAGAAGGCAGATCAAGTAAGGAATGAATGATTATTAAGTGCTTTAAGTCAGCTTCTACCAAAAATGATGTGTGAGAGAGAACATATATGGAGGGGTTTTAGGATGGAAAAGTAGTTCAAGGAAGCATTTTTTCCTACTAAATACAGTAACAATATGCATTAATCATTTTTTCCTTGAGGACATCAGTGTGTTGGTCACACATGTCAGTAATGGAGGTATTTGTTATATGGCTAAGAAGGACACTGACAGTGTCAAAACTTCAAGTTATATAAAGTAAGATATGCACTAAGTGAAGTATGGATATCCTATATGCCTGGCTGTTTATAGTTATACTTTATATTAGTAGAACCTCTAATATTTTTATGACTAGGATTTGCAGTCTATACAGAAGGAAAAGGGGAGGCTTGAATGTTATATTTCAAGAAATCATAAACTAAAATCACCTAGAACCAGAACGTAAAGAAAAGGTAGGAAGAATCCATTGACCACCACCTTAAAAGAACTCCAAAAGGAAAAGTACTAGGAATATGATAGACCAAATCCAGATCTCCTATAGCAAGGAAAAGATACTATAAGCATCCAGAAACAATTATTTCAAATACCAAGGAATTTGGTCAGGACTACGTAAGATGTGGTAGCTTCTACTTTGAATGAGAGGGGATATTGGAATACTGAAAGGCAAAACGATTTGTCTTACAATGACAATAATCGAATATAATACTATAAGGGCAAAAAAGGAGAAATTTTAATGAATTAGAGGACTTTTATGCATTATTGATGAAAAGACTAGTCCTAAGTCAGAATTTTGAAACACCAACCTATGAGTTCAGTGGAACCTGGAAAGGGAAACTTATTTGAGTAGTTGGAAAGAGCTGTGTGATCATGTAGTGTTAACATTCTACTAGGGAGAGAAGAAACAAGTGTTCCTCGAGATCTTTAATGTCTTCCAACCACATTGAAGGAGTTAAATTTAAAAATATAGGACCTAGGGATGGTTTGGCTCAACTTTGAGAATGTAAAGAGAGAAAAGAGAAGGCAGAGGGAGGAATACAGTAGTGTACAAAAGAGGAAGGAGGGATTAGAATTCGTTCCTTCTCATAACTGGAATATATGAGAAAAAGAGTAAAAATGGGCAAATATGCATTAGATGAATTTCATTCTTAAGTGGATAAAGAAAGGTTGAATAAACACACAGGCACATACAGAGAAACAATTTTATGTAGAAATACATCAAACCCAATAGGGAAATAATTGGAGATGGATAGGTGCAGTTTAAGAGGGAGGGAGTAATCCCAAGCAAAACAAACTTCCTGATCCAGAAGAGGAGTTTAAAAGGAGGGGAAGAAGAAAAGAACTAGAATCTAATTTGGTGGTTTAGATTGCCTTTTAGACATTTGGGGAATATGTGAACAAATTGTGGTGGATGAATATATTGGAATAATATTGTGCCACAAGAGATGATTTCAGAGACTCCTGGGTAATACAAACTGATAAGAGAGTAAAGTGAGCTGTATGAGGAGAGTGATTTATACAAGGATGATAGCCTTGTAAAGAAAAACAACTCTGAAGGACTTAACAATTCTAATCAATAGAATAAATAATATGTCTCCAGAGGACCTAAGATGAATCATGTTACCCACCTCCTGACAGAGAGGTGATGGATACACGGTGCAGAGATATATACTTTAGGACATGATTACTATGTGGATTTGTTTTTTTGGACTATGTTCATTTGTTATAAGGTTTTTTCCCTTCCTCTTTCTCTCAGTTTTTAATTTGGGGAAGAGAGGATGGAAACCAGGGAAAAGAAGTTAGCAAAACTGATACAAATTCCCTCTCACAAGCTGAAACAAAAAGCAAAGAAGGACATTTTAACACTTAATCTTACAAAAAGAACAGAAGGTAGCTCAGAAGGAAGCACAGATAAGCAGGACAGTTTTGAAAGTAACATAAAGTTTAATATCTATATCTTTCAAAAAGGTCTCTTATGGAACAGAGATTCATGGTTTCATAAAGAATCCACCTTTTTGTTGCCTGCTGTGTGTATGGAAATACTATTTTTTTGCGTGTGTTTAATTTTGAGAGAGAGAGAGAGAGAGAGAGAGAGAGAGGGAAAGAATCCTAGTTAGGTAGATAATATTCCTCTTATCTTATTGCCATGGCCTGGCAGGCCATGAGTGGTATTTTATGTTCAATTTTGTGTGCCACATTTTTAATAAGCTACAGAAGAGGATGAATAGAAAGTTGAATGGTCTTGATAGCAGGTCATTTTTTTAAAATTGATTTTTTTAATGAACAAACACAAATTTTCCTTCTATCTCATCTTCCATGCTAGCAAATTGAAAAAAAATCCTTATAAACAATATGCATTGTCAGTAAAACCTTTTTCACATTGGACATGTCATATATATTATATGTATATATACACATAATACATATATATGCACATGCATATGCATACACACATATATCTCATTCTTCACCCTGAGTCCAGAGGCTGGTAACATGCCTCATTATTGGTCATCTGAAATCATGGTTTGTCATTGTTCAGAGTACTCACGGCTTCCAGAATCTGTTTTTACAGTGCTGTTGTTATTACATAAATTGCCTTCTCGTTCTTGCTTCATTTGTCATTAGCTCATACAATTCTTCCTAGGTTTCACCAAAATTGTGCCCTTTATGATTTCTTATGGCAAAAGAGTATTACATTACATTTGTGTATTATAGTTACAGCTATTCCCCGATCGATGGATACCCCTTGGTTTTTAGTCTTTGCTGCTGCAAAAAGAACTGCTCTAAATATTTTTGTACATATGGATCCTTTTCTCCTTTCTTTGATGTCTTTTGGTTATAGGCTGAATAGAAGTATTGCTGCATCAAAAGACGTGCATAGTTTTGGGGTATAGTTCCACATCACTTTCAAGAATGTCTGGACCAATTTTCAACTCAACCAACAGCACATTAATGTGCCACAACCCATATATCACACATAATGGGCCATCAATAAGTATATAATGATTACCACACCATCTTCTAAAATTAATTTTGACCCTCCCCACAAGGTTCTATTTGGTAAAAAAGACAAGAAATGGTGCTGCCAGTATGTTCTGATGTCACTTAACCCCTTCTCTTCTTATTCACCCCACTTACTTTATGAGACCCTTATCACAAAATTAAGAAAATAACAGATGCGTGCCTGGAGAAAGCACATGAATAGCAAAAGGAATAGAATGGTAAGGCAGAAAATATTAAGTTTCTCTTTGTCTCTACGGCTTGCTTTTCATTAAACCCACTTTTGATTTATTTTATGTCCAAGGGTTTATTTTCATTACTGTGATTGAGGATTTTTATTGCTTCACTGCTTCCCATGTTCTTTCTGTAGAGTGGAGAAAGTAAATAAAGCTTGGGAGAAGTCAGATTTCCTAGAACATTTTTTTCCTCTACAGTTTGTTAAAGGTCTTTCCCCTTTACCTTGCTTGGCTTGGTAGAATTATAATGCATTTAAAACTGCTCAGCTCAGTGCATTTCAGTGTAACATAGGAAATTTGGAGACAAAGGATCTTAGTCCTAATTTCAGGTCTGTGTGACTTTTGATAAGTCACTGTTTACCTTCCAATCTCAGTTTCTATATCTGAAGAATGAGGGTGGTGGACTAAATGTTCTCCAAGGTAATTTCCCATTTTAAAATCTCTCACTTATAATTGTATAACCAGATGAATTCTAAACTTTCTTCAAATTCACAGAATCTCAGAGTTGGAAGGAAAATTGGAGACCAATCTATTTCAACCTTTATGTGAACAGTAATTTCCCTTTACAGCATCATTAACAAGTAACCACCAGTGTTTCCTTGATGTCCTCCATTGATGCAGAATGTGTAGGCGGTATATATACCTTATGGTAGTACAGTCGACAAAGTGCTGGGGTCTTCCTGGAGTCAGGAAGACTTGAGTTCAAATCTATCCTCAGATACTTACTACCTGTGTGACTTTGGGCAAGTCATTTAATATCCATCCATTTCAATTTCTTCAGCTATATAAGGGAGACTAATAATAACACCTACTTCTCAGGGTTGTTATGTCCTACAAATTAATTGAGGTTAGCTCTGTCCACTTCAGGGTAACACTAATTATCATCTGTAAGGAAGGTTTTCAGTATAGAGAACCTAAATCTCCCCCTACAATTTTTACACATTGCTTTTACTCTTCTGAGTCATTAAACAATTTTAATCATATCTGAAGACAACTATCGTGTCCTGCCCCGCCAGTAGAAGCTTCTCATTTCTAGACTTAATATTTCCAATTCCTTCAACTGATCCTTATATAACATGATTTCCAGTCTTCCCACTGTCTTGTGCCCTTCTCTAATGCTTTGTCCTTCCTAAATAATGGCACCCAGAACTGAGTAGAATGCTCTGGATAAGGTCTGATGCAGGTAGGTGTATAGAGTGTCACCATAACCTCTCTTGTTCAGGACACTCTGACTCTTATTGCAGTGGAAGATGACACTCACTTTTTTCCCCCTGCTATCTCACTTGAACAGTTATGGTGAGAGGTGGTGTATGTAGAAAACTGGTGTCCAGAGTCAAGGTTAAAGTCCCATCTCTAAGGCATACTGAATGAGCAAATATTCTGGGAAAGTCATTTGACTCTGTGCTTGAGGGTATCATCTATAACTAAAGGTTGCAGAACCATTACTGATTTTCATTGGCAGAGCGAGATAGAGATAAGGATAGAGAAGTCTTAGCAAGGCTCAATAAGGTGAACTGACTCATCAGGGTCATAGCTCATAGTCAAAAGTGAGATTTGAACCCAGGATCTTTCTAAATTCAGTACTTTATCTACTTTGCACACCACATTGTCTCTCAAAAGCAACCATTATTTGCTCTGAATTTTTCTATATTTGACTTTTCCCAGTATTAAAGATTTAAA
The DNA here is from genome assembly GCA_028646595.1 of Phalanger gymnotis. Lineage (NCBI taxonomy): Eukaryota > Metazoa > Chordata > Mammalia > Diprotodontia > Phalangeridae > Phalanger > Phalanger gymnotis. The sequence goes on along the minus strand of CM053623.1, from coordinate 161,453,535 downwards.
GGTAGAAGCTGCTATTGCCTCAGTGTCAAAAGTCTCAGAAATTTGATTTGAATGGTTGCCCAACCTGAAGGCCCATACTGATGAGCTTTATTCTGATTTATAAAATTAAAACTCAATCTATTATAGTTACCGCTCTACATTTTATTTTTAGTGGATTGAATCCATCATTACCTCTAAATCCTATGACCTGGACTTGCTTTGTTGATTTGAGAAAGCCTTTTCAGTACCTCCCAACACCCTTATCATCTCTGTCATGTCCCCCAATCCTAATTCCTCCATATCGTGCCTATTTTCTGCTGGCTATCAAAAAAATTCCTGTTAAGTTTTAAAATAGTAATAAAAGTGACAGGTATCTACATTTGAAAAGTAAGGGTGATCAGTGGGGGCCATGGCCAGTCATCCTGATCCTACATCTTGCCATTGGACTCCCATGACTCTGGAGGAGAGAGTGGGGCTGATGACTTTGCACAGCTCTGCCTCACTTAAATCCAATTCACTTGCAAGTCAAGACATCATCCCCCTAATGTCATTGGTCCTCTTCAATAATGAAGGATGAACTAAAACAACAAACAACAGCAACAAAACAGGAGTGATAGGTCCAAAGTTAGTATTTACTGTCTCTATTTGGCATTGGAGAAGAGAAAAATAAGTAAGTAGATAACTTCTTTCTTTGTGGACATCTCTTCATCTTCCTGTCTTTCTTCTTTTTCTTTAAAAATGAGATAGTGAGGGAAGAAAAAAAGGAAAAAAAAAGGTACATGATAAATTTATTATATATTTTAAAGTAATAGTAAGTTGTACACAATAGATTTGCACTTTCATGTATAATTATCTTTTCCTTTTTCTATTCTATTAAGTTATGGAAATGCTTGTATTATTTCCTAAGTTTGGAATGAAATAAAGAAAAATTTTTAAAAAATGCTGGTAGAAAAATGAGCTAGGAAGAGGTGGTAGATAGAGAGAGCTTATCTCAGAGCCAGGAAGGCCTGGGTTCAAGTTCTGCCTCTGAGACATCCTGCCTATGTGACCTTGGGAGAGTCAATTAGCATTGCAGCGATCAGGTCAATTCTCCCAGACTAAAAGTTTCAGAGAATGTGTAGACTTGTATATTTAGTGAGGAGATTCCTCACCAGGAACTCCCAATGCTAATGACATCGCAGGTCTAGTTCCTGTCCTTTACTCTTAAAAACAAAAACAAAAATGTCTTGTTGATGCTCTTTTCAAACCAGGATGTTACTTCCCTTACTCTCTCAACCATCCTTATAACAAAGATGTTGTTGTGGTTGAGTTGTTTCAGTCCCATCCAACTCTTCATGACCCCATTTGGGGTTTTCTTGGAAAAGATACTGAAGTGGTTTGCTGTTTCCTTCCCCAGCACATTTTACAGATGAGAAAATTGAGATAAACAAGGTTAAGTGACTTGCCCAGGTTCACATAGCTAGTAAGTGTCTGAGATCGGATTTGAACTTAGAAAGATGAATTTTCCTGGCTCCAGGCCCATGCTTTATCTGCTTTGTCACCAAGTTGCCATTGACAAAGAAGTACAGTTAAGAAAAAGAACTCAGCACATTAGTGGTGTCTGACAACATCTGCCTCATTCTGCTACTCTAGCCCACCATCTCTTTGATGTCATTCAATATTGTTTTCTTTACATTATTGTTATCACTTGTTTTCCTTGTGCTTACTGCATTTTGTAGTGTACAAGTTCAGACTTGTTTATACAAGTTTTCCCAAGTATCCAGTAATTTTTAAAAAATTAATTATATTTATGGTGTAATAACATTCCATTAATGTTCATAGATGACAGTTTGTTCAGCCATTTCCCTGACTGAAGGACTTCTACTTTCTTTCCATTTTTATTTGTTGCTATTACAAAAAATGTTGCTGTAAATATTTTCACATCTATGGGATCTTTCCATCTTTGACCTCCTTATGTGTACATGCTCCATAGTAAAAGCTCTGGGTCAAAGGGGTGTCTAGTTTGGTGACCCTTCTAGTCTAATTCCAATTTGGTTTACGTTGTTGGATTACTTCATCATACCATTAGTGTACCTGTCTTCCTGCAGTTCCTTTGACATCTAACATTTTCATCTTGTGTTTCCTTTGCCATTCTTTCCTCCTCATACTTTGTTTCCTTTGTGGTTATTTGGGTTGCCTTAGGAGCTTGAGTTTCTGGGAGTAGGAGAAGACCTCAGGGTTGCCATCCTTCTCCTTCTCTTAACTCCTCAGAGTAAAGAAATTAAGAGTAGCATGAATATTTGAACCAAGTGACTTTTCTTTTTCAAGTGAATATTTGGGGTTGATGATTTTTATACTAATTGATTTATCCTCAATTAATTTGTCTTTCATTCTTCTGGCTACATTTATTATTATTATTTTTTACTTTCCTTGCTTCACACTTGGTTTTAATGGCTAGGATTTTCCCTAAATGAGGTATGAATTTGAGTTTTGGTTCCTCAGATTTTAGGAATAATGTGACATTGCACTTTCTGTGTTTCTGCTGCTTATCTGCGATTCTCACACTGAGGTAACAATTCCTTCCAGTATAAGCCCTGCCTTGCCTCTAGGCTTACAAGTGGGATAAATAAGACTACATGAAGAATTTGGCACCAAGGATACAAAATAAGTATAGCATCAATAAACAGACACAAAAACGTCATTGTGTGTTTGCCCAGTTGCCTTCTTGGGGCTGTCTTTCCATTCCAGGGTCTCCCATCTATCCCTTCCAGTCCCTCCCCATGCCCAGCCCATTTGCAACTGAGCAGAAGACTCTCTAATGCTTCTCTTTGAAGGACTTTATAAATGTTATCACATTAATTGTAACCTGTGTCAATTTTTAATTAAAATATAAACTGGTGCATCAGAATGATAAAGGAATCAATATTCTTATATATTCACCATACAGACAGTGCCCTGCTTATGTTTTCTTGATTCATACTGAATAATTCAGCCTTCCCTTTAAAATTTCAACAAAAAATAGAATAATTGCTACTATAATACACAAATAAAAATGAATCATTTGACATTCTAATCTTACTTTCCTCCGCTTGTCTAGCTCAAATTGACACCTGCTTCACCTTTCATTTCACAGAATCTCAGTAACGTACAGGGCAGAAAAGAACTTCAGGACTGTCCCCGGCAGAGTTTTGACCTGTGCTTGAATCCTGTGCCTTCTCTTACTTATCTCATTATCTTGAGAATTTTTTAAGAGTAAGATATAGTGTGGCATAGTGAACATAGTATTAGATTGGAAACCAGGAAGACCTGGACTCATATTATTTCTAGCATCATGTTACCTCTCTGAACCTCAGCTTCCTCATCTGCAAGATGGGAAGAATACCTAATACCCATTTCAAGGGAGAATCAAATGAAAATGTATGTAAAGTATTACATAACTATCAGCAGTTATTATACTGAGGGAAAATCACTTCACTTTCCTGGGCCTATGCTTCCTCATCTGTAAAATGTGGTTAACACTTAGTGTCTCTCTCATAGGACAGGTATTTATGTAAAGGCACTATGTTAAGTATCAGTAGTTTATTATTGGATTTTCCAATTGGATTCTCTGATTATTATTGGAGAAAAGTAACTTTGCCTCTCTGGGCCTCTGTTTTCTTCCTTGTAGAATGAGAGAGTTGGACTATTTTATTGCTAGGGTTCATCAAAGTGCTAAAATTCTGTGACTAAAGAACTTGATTTTTTTATCCTATCTCCCTACTTTAACCCCTCTTTTTGCTTTCTTTTATCATGGAGAGGTTACCTTGAAAAAGTAAAATACTGCCAATTGTTGAGACTTCTCCCCTGGTCCTTTGTACTCACCATTTGCTCTGGACTCTTCTCCCTCTCTTTACTTCTCTTACTTTAAATTATATTTAAATATAATTAAAAGTAAATTAAAAGTAAATATAACTAAGTTATATTTATTTCTCTTACTTTAAATTATAGCAGTTGACCTCCAAATGTTTTCAATTACATACCTGAATCACTGAAAACATTTTGAACTTGTACCTCTAGTAGATTTATATTTTATTATGTTATATACATAATACAATATTTTTAATGTGCATATGACATAATTTTATGTTATATATACCACACAATTTTATTATGCTATGCACATATTATTTACATATTTGAGCCTAACATTATACATACTATAAAACGTAGATAAAAATAGACATTAAGAGATAGAGATGACATAAACAATATTTGAAAATTATTTTACATCGCATTTTTAATAGTAAATAGAAACAATGTGGCATAGTAGGTAGAAATGTGTCCTTGGAGCCAAGAAGACCTAGGTATGTGACCTTGGGCAAATCACTAGTGCCTAGTGCCCTGTTGTTTTCATTGTTATTCAGTTGTTTCTGTAATTTCTGGTTCTTTTGTGACCCCATTTGGGATTTTTTTGACAAAGACACTGGAGTGGTTGCCATTTCCTTCTCAAACTCATTTTACAGATGAGGAAACTGAAGCAAACAGGGTTAAGTGACTTGCTCAGGGTCACACTGCTAAGAAGTATCTGAGGCTGGATTTGAACTCAAGAAGATGAGTCTTTTTGACTCTAGGCCTAGAGTTCTATCCACTGAGCCACTTAGCTGCCCTATAAATCTATGTTTTTTACAGATCATATAATAATGGACAAGGTACTCACTTGTATTGGTAGGGGGTCTTTCTTCACTTGTCAGTTCCCTGTAGCAATCAAATCACATATCCAGTTTCTATCTCTTTCCTTATTAATGATTCGTAGCAATAGAACTGCTACTGGCCTAGGGGGAATACAGATGCCCTCTCCCAGTAAGAGGAAGAGGCAACTAAAGAGAAGGCCTAAGCTCTTTCTCATACTCTAGCTCCTTCTTTTGTTCCCATCTCGGATTCCAGACAGTAATAATTTGAACGGTATGAATGGTGACATCTGGGTTCTTCCCATTGGGGAGGGTGTATAATGTAGATCAGGTATAGGGCAACTAATTATTTCCTCCACATTAAAGAATTGCTGAAAACACCTACATTTGTAAATACCCCTGACAAAGGTTTGAAACAGGAAACAGTAACCTATAACTCCTATCATGTTCTATGAAACCAGAGGTTGATACTTAAATCACAAGATATTTAGTAGGACTATTGAATAGGTTTTTCACCTTTGCCTTAGCTCTGAGTAGGTGGGCTTTCTTGTCTTGTAGCCAGCTTTTTTTATATGTATCCTCCTTCCTTTTCTGCCCTCTGGGAGGGGGTCAAGGAATTGCTCTGTCAAGTTATATCTTCTAGCACTTCAGCTCTGACCTTGAGCACCTGGAATTGGCCCAGTTCTGCTCTACCCATGTTCCATGGGGTGTGCTCTAGTAGAGAATATGTGGGTATGTGTGTGGGCTGACATGATTACCTCCTTTACCTTTTTCGCTCTCCTTAAAAATATTTCTAAATTCTTCTCCCCCCCCCCCCACCCTGCCCCTGTATTTTTTCTCAATACCTATCTAGGGAAAGAATGTAAGGCTGGGTCTTCTGATCCTGTTGCCTAGGTAAGAAGAGTGTGGCCTAGTCATGAATCAGGCTGAGTGGGTAAGGGAAGAAGCAGGAATCCTGCTGCCTCTGTGTGAGAGGTAAGGGAAACCTTGGGACTGGGACATGCCTCCCTGAATAAGGGGAATAGGCCTGGGTCCTGGGACAAGCTACCTGGGCAAGGGAGGGAGAAGGTACTTAAAGTAGGAGTGGGGGCCTGAGATAAGCTAAGCAGGCCTGGGACCAGTCTGGTGCTGCAGATCACTGGCTGCCTTATGGTCCCATCATTGTCCTGTTCAGCTGTACTCAGAATGCCTCCACTTGCCTCTCCCCCCTACTCTCCTCCCCCAAGGTTGGAAGATTTATATTCCTCTTATTCTGCTGTTCCTCCCAGTAGCAACAAGCTCCTTAAATTGAGTCCCTCCTTCCCTTTGGGGTGGAACTTTTTGTCTTCCCCCAAACCACTGTGTGTTCAAAGCGGCAACATAACAAAGATGCCTCTCCACTCCTGTTCTAGGTGGCAGCTGGTCATTCAGGGTGGTCTGTGATCACTCACAGAAGGTGCCTAAGTGCCATTGGCTAAATTCCTTCTCCTTTTATTTGTAAATGCACAGTAGTCCCTCTCAGATTATTTCAACGCATGACCCTGACCATGAGGGTGGTGGGTTTCTGTTTGAGAGCAGCCCTGCCTGGATCATGAGGATGGAATGCAGTCCCTCTTCCAGTTAGGTGATCTTTCAAATGACATCCCTGGAGGTCATTTCATTTACACCTGGAATGCACACATCTCACTTGAAAGCACTGAATTTAGAGCTCCTTCGCAATGATTCTCTGCTCCAAGTTCAATCACTTAAGCTTTTGAGGTTAAGAAGAGAGTTTACCTTTTCGGTGTCTTAATTCCTAGGAGATTAGGATATGTTGGGTGTGCTTCATGGCCTCATGATCTATACTGTTAAAATCATGAGCATCTGCTGATTAATAGGATTCTGAACTTTTGTGACTGACTTGCTCACAGATTACGAGAATATATGTTTATACAGACAGATGCTAGCTAGTGCATTACTCCGTCCATCACCTTTTTAACAGGATTACAGAAATGAAAAAGTGGGACACAAAGTTTTAATAAAAAGAGCACATATCTCCTGTCAAGTATTTCCATACATTTCTAGAAGGCCTTTTCTCAAGATTTTGTTTTTAAAAATCATGAGCCTTGAGACAGAATTCAGAAAAAAAGCTGTACCTATCTCTGCCTGCTTCCTCTCTGTCCATTGCTATGTGACAGATTAAAGGGGATCACATTTTATCTTCTAATTGTTAATTAAATACTTCATGTTTCAATGATAGGTGTTCCAGATAAACAAAGGAAGATTAAAAAAATATTGTGTGGGATTATTAGGTTCACTTTTAAAATATTTTACTTGGCATGGATTTTATTTTACAATTTTAACCGTAGGGTATTGGGCCTTAGGTTTTGCTTTTGTATATGAGAGAAAAAAACATGTTAATTCTTTTCTCATTTCTCAAAGACATTAATGTGTATTAATATCCAAGCAAGAATCTGGTTAGGCCCCCACTTTCCCAACATACCCTTTAATCATTTGTGAGGGGGGCTGGGGCGTGTGATGTGGAGGTGGGTGTTGGAGAGAGAAAGGGAGAAAGATGCTTCAGTTTCAGAGGGGCCTGGAGGCACAGATTCACAGAGAGCTGTTTCCATGGTAGTGCTATGGAAACTAGTTTCTGTTGCTCCCTCCTTCTTAGGTTTGAATTTCAGTGCTTCATATAGCTTTGGTTCCGAAAAGCCAACCAGGTGCCCTATCTGAACAGAGACTGTCTCCGTAACCTCTCAACACCATTGTTCTGGGCACCTAAGATTGGGAAATTAAGGGGTAAATAAAAAAATAAGTATCTGGTCACCAAACTCTAGAAAGAATTCTGAACTTTTAGCCCTAACTCCCCTTTGACTGAAGAAAAAAGTTGGTTTAAAACTTATTTGTCATTTCCATATGGCTTCTGCTCTTTCAGAGGCTCTCTCTTGTCTACACGAAGATCAAATTTCTTTCAAGGCTGACCATAAAGGTACTGGGTGGCCTTTCTAATAAAGGTTATATTAACACCCCTGCCTCCCCTTAATCCAACATTTTAGTCAAACCAGAGTATTCTATGACCTATGAACTTTTCCCCTTCTTTCCTACTGCCATTCCTTCTATTTCTTCACCTGTTGAAATGCTATTGATACATCCTACCTAGATTTATCTCATACTATTCTTTATGAGAAAATGGAGAGATATGGGTAGATAATACTACAGTCTGATGGGCAGAGAAGTCTTTGGATGGCTAGACTGAAAGTATAGTGGTGAATAGCTCATTCACATGTTAGGAAGTTCCCAACCTGATATCTCAGAGAGCTCTGCTTGTTTAACATTTTTATCAGTGAGTCTGATAAAGGGATAGATAATATCTGATCATCAAATACACTGATGAAACAAAGCTCGGAGTGATAGCTAACATACTGGATGGCAGAGCTGGGATCTGAAAGAATTACTAGGTTTAATTTCACTAGGTGAAATCCATTAGTGATAAATGTTAAGTACTACACTTGAATATAAAAAGACTCACCTTCAGAAATATTAGTTGGGAAGACATTGTTAGCCAACAGCTGTTCTGGAAAAGATCTGGGAGTTTTAGTGGACTGCAAGCTTGAAATTAGTCATCAGTGTGATGTGGCAGCTAAAAATATCAACGTGATCTTGGATAGCGTTAGGAAGGGCATAACCTTTAGGAATGGAGAAGTGATAGTTTTACTATGCTCTGCCCTCAACTGACCTTATCTGGAATACTGTATTCAGTTTGGAGCACTATGGTTAAAAAAGTATATGGATCAGCTAGATAGTGCCCGGATATGGTGGTAAAGAGCTCAAGGTCCATGTCATATGAGGACTGGTTGAAGGAACTGGGGATGTTTAGCCTGGACAAGAGAAGAGTCAGGGTAACTCAAAGTAACTTGATACTTGCTTTTCTATATTTGAAGAATCGTTGTGTGAAGGAGAGATTAAGTTTGTTTAGTTTATTCCCAGAGGGTTGAACCAATAGCAATATGTGGAAGTTGCAATAAAACAAGGCTAGGCTCAATGTCAAGAAAAAACTTCCAGACAATCAGAGCTGTCCAACAGAGGAATTAGCTGCCTTGAAAGTGTGTGGGTTCTTTTTCCTTAGAGATCTTCATGCAGAGACTGGGCCACCTCTTACTGTGTATATCACAGTAGGGATTCATATCATATAAAAATTGGACTAGATGAGGAGTTAATAAACTATGACCCAAGGGCCAAGTTCAGTCCTAAACCTATTTTTTTTTTTGTTAACAGATATTGTAAAAAAAAGTGATTTTTTTTATAAGCGGGAAGAAATTTGTAAAAAAAACTATTGTTTTTCTTGACCCCCAAACTAGAAAGCCACTGAGATCCTCTTAAACTCACAGGTTCTATAATTCTATGAATTCCTATCCAAATGCAACTGAAATTTCATTTTTTAATGAAGCCTTCCCTAATTTCCTAAATTGTTAATGACCCTTTCCCCTTTGGTACTCACCTAGCACATTGTTGGGTGTGCTCTTCTAATATTTTATCACGGATTACTTTGTATTAATCAGTAAATGTATGTAGCAACTCTCTGGCCTTTTTCTCTCAGAGTGAGTCTGACTACATATATCCCCTATATATCCCCTAGGGTTCTAGGGGTATACCTGTAAAGTTCAAGAAATCTTTAATTAATTTTAATTAATTACATATAATTAATTTTAAGTCACCATTTCAAAGTGTGGTCCCCTTACTGTCAGTCTCCAGTAATGAAGCCCCAGTTCCATTCAACCAACTAAGATTAATTAGCATTTACAAATGGAGATTTACTGTGAAGATAAGAACAGAAATATAAACATTTTCTATTCCTCCAACACTTGGGGGGAGCATTCTTTCCTGTACCACCTTGGTTCCTGGGTAAACGCTAATTGTTAGGAAGTTTTCCTCTATGTTGAACCTAAGTCTTCATCTCAGCAGCTTTGACCCATGACTTTCATTTCTGACCTCTGTAGTCAAGCAGAATAAGTCTAATATTTCTTCTAAATGATAGCTCTTTAAGGACTTGAAGACATCTGTCACAAGCCTCCTAAATCTTCTTTTTAGGCTAAATATTCCTTGTTCAGACCTCATATGTCGTGATCTGGAGACCTTTTACCACACTAGTTGCCCTTCTCATCATTCTCACCAATTTGTCATGTTCTTCCTAAACAGAAATGCTTTCTTTAAGGCATCTAGTGCCTTGGATATGAGCTTCAGGTGTGTTGGATAGAGCTGGAGTTAGAAAGACCTGAGTTCAAATCTGGTCTCAGACACATATTAGCCGTGTGACCCTGGGCAAGTGTCTTAACTGTTTTCTTTCTCATTTTCCTCGTGTGTAAAATGGGGACAACAACAACACCTCTCCCCTCCCCAGTTATTATGAGGACTAAATGAGATAATATTTGTAAAGTTCTTTGCGAACCTCACAGTGCTATATAATCCCCATCATTATATTATTGTCATTGTTATTAATTATTATTATTATTAGTAGCAAAATATAACACCAAAAACTGAACACAGTGTTCCAGATACAGGCTGAACAGGAAAGAGTACAACAAGGTTCTC
>CM053623.1:161417294-161442860 GCA_028646595.1 Phalanger gymnotis | reverse complement strand
TGTATGTATGTATATATGTATATATATGAATGTACATATATGTATATGTAGCAGATTAGGAAGTGACTCTCCATTTGTAGCAGGCTCTTTAGGAACTTCCACATTCACTTGTAGGTCATCTTTCAACCTGCTACTTGACCCATTACTATATTTAATTTTGTCATCCCTAATAACCAATCTATTGAACATTATTTATTTAATATAGTGGAAAAACCTCTTTCCCCATATACAATTGTTTATATCTCTACCTATCAAAACATTCAATTTTCTAGGGATAGCACAATATCAAAGTTACTGGCTATGTAATTTATTCACAGCATGATCATAATAACACAATTATATCAATAACAACTTACAATGTTTTAGCACAGACAAGAATCACTTTTAGCCATTACTCCAACTATACGACTTCTGACTTCTGAACACATAGTTCCACCATTCTGTTTACTGATGATACCAAATAAAGTTTCTTCTCAATAATTCATTTCATCTTCTTTTCAAAATAAAGGTTAAAACAGCTCCATCAAGAAAGAAGACTTCTCCATCTTTTTTGTCTCTGTCTCCTTTTCAACAGGAAAATAATCTCTACAGCTTCTCTCGAGACATCACTCTGAAGTCTCTCTTCAGACTAGTTCTTTATAAAATATCCTTTAAAATGTTTCTTTTAAGAATACTGGTTCATGACTAATGTGGAAGTGTTTTGCATAACCACATATGTATAACCTATTTCAAATTCTTGCCTTTTCAATGCAAGGGTTGGGGGGAAGAAGAAAAGGAGAGAATTTGGAATTCAAAGTTTTAAAAATGAATATTAAAAAAATTTTTACATATAACTTGGGGGAAATTAAATACTAAACGAAGAAAAAAAGAATACTGGTTAAAAGAATTCTAGCTAATGTAGCAGGGAGGCTCTGGCTCACTCTCCCAGAGCCAAACTATCTTTAGCTGTCCAGGTTGTAGGATACCCTAAAGGGCTGGGGTAATTTCTCTCTTCCATACTAAGGTCAGCTGAAACCCTGGTAGGCTGTGTTTCTTCCCACTGTTATGTGTCTGCGAATAAGTCTCAATTATATTTAACTACTTAACATCAATTAGCTTTTACAAAGGAATATTTACATTGAAGATACATCAAGAACAAATTCCAAACATTTCTTTCCAATACCTTGGGGCCATAGTCTTGCTCCAGGAAAAGTAGGCTCAATTTAGCTCAGCTCCTACATAGCACCAGTCCCTCCAAGTGTGAGTCCAAATGCAGCATCTTTGCTGCATGAGTACTTGTCTCAGCTACTGCTGGACTAGAGTAGTCCCGAAGGTGACTCTCTTTGCTCCCCAGAATACTGATTCTGGACTTTCTGCAATAAGGCAATAGTCTATATGGCCTGGATTCCTAGATTTCTATGACTCACTCTCCTGACCTTTAGAAACTCACAAGGTTGGAGAATCCATTCCCTTTACCTAGAAGAGAAAAGAACAAATGCAAAGACCAAGAATTGGTAACTATTTTTCAGGTTCACATGACATCGGATGGTAGAATGCCCCAATGTCTTCTCCTTTACAGTATAGTCTCTTGCCAGACTCAAAAGAGTCAAACCATCAAGAACAGAGCAGCTTGAAGAAATAAGGCAAGAGAGATATGAAGGCAGTGAACAAAGGCTTTTTTAATGCCTCCATAGTCTCCCATCTAAAAACTTTGCATTCACTGAGTTGTTGGCAAAATGGAACCAGTTTCATAATGTCTATAAATGTCCCATTCTCTCCAAGGCACTTGCCCTACAATGACTTAAAAGTCATTGTAACTCCCCCAGAAATGAGCTCCCTAGCTTCTCTACATGTAAACGTTTCCTCTGAAACACTCTGTGCATCTATCAAACCCCAATTACACAATAAAGTTGTCTTATCCTCTTTCTCTTTTCATAGTTTCTCTTAAAATATCTCTATTAACTCTTTCTACTCAGTTATATCAAAAACAGCTACCTTCCACTACCAGATTCAAAAAAGTCCATTTAGCTTTTAAAGCTACACAAACAGCAAACATATCCTCTGTAGGAGAGGCTTTTGAAACAGTACTTACGTATACTTTTAATCAGTGCTGGGATTCAACCAGTTTGCACTGGTTTGGGAGAACTAGTACCCAATTTTAGGTTGAGTTCAGCTAACTGGTTGTCAGTGGGGGTGGGGTCTGCGCCCACCATGTCAGCAGCGGCCATGGCAGTGCATCAACTCAGTTCCATGGCAAACCCGTTGTTAATTTCTTTGACTCCCACCACTGTTTTTAATACTTAAATTCTTTGTATCTTTTAGAATATGTGGAATGTTTTTTTCTCCAAAAACTAGCCAGTAGAAGAGTAATCCTCCAATAATCATCCAGACCAGGTTGATTCATGTTGGAGAAACTTTAAAGCATAGTAGCAAAGCTCTTAACATACAGCTCTATTTCTTCTCTATAACCATTGTACCATTCTCATACTAGGGAACAGCTTCATTCTGTCTGGTTAATTTGGTAAGAAAGAGTCAAATTTATAAGACTGAAAAAGGCAGCTAAATGGCACAGTAGACAGAGTTCCAGGCCTGGAAAGACTCATCTTTGTGAGTTCAAATCCAGCCTCAAACACTTGTTAGCTTTGTGACCCCTGGCAAGTCACTTAACTCAATTTGTCTCAGTTTCCTCATCTGTAAAATGAGCTGGAGAAGGAAATGGCTCCAGTATCTTTGCCAAGAAAACCTCAAATGGGGTCACAAAGAGTCAAACACAATAGAAATGACCTAACAACAATATAAGACTGAAAAGGACAGTGAAATTATTTAGATAGAAGGAATGAAGAAGATAGAAAGGAAAAAGTTTCTGGAATAGTGAAAAGGGTCCTAAGGTTTATCACACAAGTCTTGTTTGGGGAGCCTATAACTGGCTAATCTATGAGGCTAGGATCTTCAATTGCAGGGAAGCTGGTTTCAGCTCAATAAAAAGAATATTGCTTTCTAAAAGTGGAATAGGATATCTAAGAAGGTGGTGAGTTTCCTGTCACTGGAGGTCTTCAAAAGGAGGCTAGATTAACTCTTGTCAGAGATGTTGGAAAAGGGATTCCTATTCAAGTGTTTTTAGACTGAATGGCCTAGGAGTTCGCTTCCAACTCTGAGATCCTGAATCAAGACGCTATGAAAGTTGAGAATGATGTGAACATTAACTTAGAATTTTTATAATCCTTTGTATGTGAACAGAAACATGCTGGTGTGTTCTTTTTAAGAGTTTTGTTGTTGCCATTGCTTTCGACAATGACAATACTTCACTGACTTGTTAAATTTATTATACACTCTGGCCCCAAGTCATTTTCAGCCATAATCATATATAGTTAGGCAGCCCCAAACTTCCATTCGTGCTAGTTTTATCTTCCCTGGGCTACTTCATTTGCCTTAAGTGAATTTCATTTCATTGGCCTCTAATACTTCCTCCAGCTAATCAATATTTTGATCTTGTTTGCTGTCATTTCTAAAAGTAAAAAGAGCCCTCTTGGTTCTATGTGTAAATCCAGGATAACCCATATTTTATGTGACTATTGTGGGGAAAGTGCTTTTGAAAGCATGTGAATTATGACTATTATTACTGAAAAATCAGCACACAATTTTGATACACATATAATTTCATATGTAATCATGAGGAAAAAGCAGAAACATACAAATTTTCTATAAGAAAGCTCCTTAGAAAATCCTGCCTGCTCCATGTCCAGGGCTAATTGGCTCCTACATTTCTTTACCTTGCATTGAGGAGGCACTTAATAAATGCTTGTAGGAATAGACTGAAAATGAGAAGAATGCTACAAATACTTAAAATGCCTCAGCAATTTATATACTTTTTGCACTATGCTAATTTGCATCTTGCTTGGCAAGCATTATTCCTGATTAGAATTAAAGCTCCCAAAGACCAGGGACCATGCCTTTTCTAGCTTTTCTTTTTCTTTTATAAAACATCTTCTCATTTTAACAGATATGTCCACTTGGCATACAGAGTGTGCTCAATGTTGCTGCCTGACTGGAACCTACATTTCTCCCAGCAACCAGAACACGGATGCATAGGACTTTGGGAATATTTTCCAGCCTAAACAGAAGGAAACAGAAGGAAGCTTTCTTTGTGCTGCATCTCTTTGTACACCTCCTCCGAAACCCCTCATGCACAGACCAGCTTCCACACCTACAGATGGTCAGAGCCTTCCCAGGCACAAAGAAAGATCCCTTGATACAAGTCTCTAGTCATTTATTCATGCATCACCCTTCTAAAAATTAAATCTAGGGTTTTTTTCTATATTATTTCTTTAGGGTATCAAGCAGCACAGGAATAAAAGCCTTGCTACAGTCAAGAAGGAGTATATTTATCATTTCTCCTTTGTCAGTCCCATAAAAATCTTTTTTTGAAAGAGATTATAATATACAGCCTTTCTTAGTCCCACTTAATGCTAGTGCTCTGAGATTACTCCCAAGTTATGTGGTGTATATCTTGTTTGTACATAGTCATTTACATAGTATCTCCTCCATTATATTGTGAACTCCTAGAGGGCAGTGAGGTAGTGACCAGTTTTTCCTTTGTTTCTTTGTATCTCCAGCACTTAGCACAGTGCCTGACACATATTAAGTGCTTAAGAAATGTTTCTTGACTTAACTTGACTATAGCAAAACCACATTATAATCAGTACACTCCAACTTCAGACAAAAATAAGAGTATGAGTACGTCCCACAACAACTAGCTGGTGGAGCAGTGGATAGAAAGCTGGGTATGGAGTCAGGGAGGATCTGAGTTCAAATCTCACTTGAGATCCTTACTAGCTATGTGACCCTACATAATTCGCTTAACCTCTGTTTGTCAGTTTCCTTAACTGTAAAATGAGAATAAGAACAGCCCTTACCTTGCAGGGTTTTTATGAGGATCGAATGAGATAATAATTGTTAAAATGCTTAACACAGTGCCTGGCACATAGTAAGTGCCACATAAATGCTTGTTTCCTTCCCTTCCCAACACACCAACCTCTTAACCATTCATTGAGTTAGCTGGCTTGTGGATCTTGGGGGTGATGCTTTCCTTGAGATAATTGCTACCAACAATCTTTTCAAGGATCTGGTCATGATTGGCAGTTATAATAATTATAACAAACCCAAGGGTTTTAACTATAAGGTGATGCCACAGGTTTGTACCTAGGAATTAGTACCATTAGCAATAAAGGAGCATGATTTGTCAAAAAGCCTGTGATGCCAGCTTTCTTCCCTCAAATAGAGCATCAAATGTTCTATCTCAGATAGAAAACTACAAATGGAATGGCCTGAGAGAAAACGTTCTCATTCCAAACCAATTACCCACTAGCAGTTCAATTAAATCACAACTAGATCCAATTCACTATAGCCATCCCTCCCCACCTCCAAGCAAAAGATCAATGGGTTCCCTCAGAACTCCAGGACATACCCCTCCACTATGCTGGGTCACTCGCATCCACCCCTGGCAGAGGCCAGAACACATAGACTGTGCAACAGTGGAAATGAGGAACAAAGCCAGAACACATAGACTGTATTACAGTGGAAATGAGGAACAAAACACTGTAGGGGTAGGTCTCCTTGGAGGATAAAATACTTTAATGACTTGTTCTCAGAAAATAGTAATAACTCCATGGCTCTGAAGAAGCCCTGAGCAAACTAAGGGGCTTCAGACACAGCAGCACGACATGGTGAATAGAGTATTAGATTTGGAATCAGGAAGCCTAGCTCACATGTAGACCAGCTGTGTGATTATGGGCAAATTGCTTAGCCCTCTGTTTCATTGCTCTCTAGGCTCCATTCCTGACTCCCCACCATGACCTACCAGTCTTTTTACCTTAGAAGTTCACCCACCCCCACTCTGATTGGTGTGTTTTCCCACAATTTCCATTTTAAGGAAAGGTCCCAAGCCAGCCATGTTCACTCCTTTATTCCTGTCTGGGATTTGCTCCACACCCTTTGAACTTGTTTCTCCACCATACCCCCAGTGAGTACCTTCTCCTCACCCTCTACTCTTACCCTATCTCCACTTTTATTCCCCATTAGAGCATAAGTTCCTTGAGGGAAGGCATTTTCTTTCTTTCTGCTTGTATCTGTATTCCCAGTGCTTAGCACAGTACCTGGCACATAATAAGCACTTAATAAATGTCTTCAGAGTCACAACATACTCACCTGTAAAGGAGATATAAGCAATTATGCTACCTATCTCAGAGGGTTATTGTGAGACTCAATTGGGATGAGGCAGGTAAAGTGCTTCACAAAAATCTGAAATTGCTTTTTTTGTTTTTATAATGGAAAGGACTTAACTTGCCTTTTTTAAGGGGGGAAGGCAAGGTAGTTGGGGTTAAGTGACTTGCCCAAGATCACACAGCTAGGTCACACAGCTAGTGTTAAGTGTCTGAGGTCACATTTGAACTCAGGTCTTCCTGACTCTAGGGCCAGTGTTCTATTCACTGTGCCACCTAGCTGCCTCTTAACTTGCCTTTTTAAAGGGCCAGTATGTGCCTTTGAGATAGATGATGCCCTCCTACCTAATTAGCCCTAAATCTATGGCCCTCTTCCTGTTGTTTCTAGATGTCAGAATTTTTGATGGGATAGGCATGACAGTACTATAGCCAGCAGCTGTGTCCTTGATCACAAGAAGGAACCTTAGATGTCATCAAGTCTAAATTAGCTAATTTTACGGGTGAGGAGACTGAAAGGTTAAGTGGTTTGCCCAAAGTTATATGAGTAGTGAATAGCAGAACTGGGATCCAAACCAACCCTTTTGAATCCAAATCCAGTTTTCTTACTGCTATAGTCATAAGTGCTCCTGAGGCCAGGGAATTTATTTGTGCTAGGGCTCCATGAAGGCTTCTCCCTCTGCAACTGTTGCCAATATAATACATACAACATAACACAGTAACTTCATACATCCTCTATTAGCAATATCGTACATGATACATATATTATACTACAGGTTAAGGCTTGGTTTTTCTCTGTAGCATTGTGACTCATTTTAGCTGGTACTCTCCCACTATGACGTCCCAGATCATGCTTGTATAAAGTCAGTCTCACTCATCGCTTTGCTTCTATGTAGTTTTTCCTCCTGTAACAAATTATCCTGTACATGTTCCTACTGAACTTAAACCTGTTTATATCCACCCACTTTGAATTCTAATTCTGCCTTCTGAAGTGTTAGTCACCCTTCCCAGCTTAATGTCATCTGCAAACTTAACGAGCAATTCTATATTCTATCTTGCAGATCATTAATGAAAAAAGTTAAGTAGTCTGGACCCACAACAAACCCCTGAGAAATCACCTCCACTCAAAGCTCCTTGATGGAGAATAATCACTGATAACAACTCTGTGTACAACCTCTATTCAACAATAATTCTAGGGAAAAGAGGAGGGATTCAACCTTCCTTGTGTCATGTAGTCCTTTGGCAGACTTGCTTATAGATGTCTACTGAGAATAATGTTTTAATTTCGCAGAATAAAATACATAGGATCACAAAGAAAACCAATTCTATTAGAATATAGTTATAAAAATATTTCTAAAAATGTAACAAATGCCTGGAACCCAGGTTAATAACCTCTGATCTAAATCATATTTTCTCAGGGTTTCAGGATTCTATAGGACCAAAGCAAAAATCTTGCAAAAAATGAAAATGAAATATGCTTTCCCTTAAAATATCATTGTATTTAATCTTTTACATAAGATTAAATTATTCTGACAAAATGTACTAGTTTAAGAACCTAAGAAGACTATTAGAAAGGATCTCACCCCTTTGAATATTAAGTGTTTGATCTGTATTGAACATTCATGAGAAATGTTAGTGCTAGGAAGGGGAAAAAATACACAAGTATTTTACCTAGCTACCAAACATTCATTCACTTATTAACTTACTGGGTATTTTATAACACTGCTGAATGTCATATTCTCTGTCTTCATGGAACTTAAAGATGATAAGACACAAGCACAGATAAGTTTAATGCTCCGTATTATATGACATATGTATTAAAGTTGCAAAACACAGTCAAGATTTTCTAAAGGGAGGTAACCAGAATGATTAAGGGATTTGAACTGTTAACTAATTTATAGAATTATGAAATGGAGGCAGGCATGACAAGACTTCAAACAATGTCATACAACAGTTTGAAAGGAAATGGTCATGTATGGCCCAAAGAAAATGAAAAAATCAAAATCAACTTTGGGGGGACATTGGAGCTTTGCTCCTATATCAGATATCTGGAAGGTTGCCAAGTTCAAGTGGTTACTCTGCTTGACCCCAGATGAAAGAACCAGAGATAATAGCTGGAAGTCATAACAAGGCAACTAGGGAGAGTGCAGAACTTCCTAACAATTGTAATGGACAAAGGATGAAATGGACTTCTTCAGGAGACAGTTCTCTGCCATTGGAGGCTTTCAAAAAAGGATGAATAAAACATTGGCAGGAAGCTTAGAAGGGATTCAGACTTCAGGTAGGGGTTAGAGTAGAAGTGTTCAGAGGTTTTATAAGATTCTATGTTTCTTTGATAATAAAAATGACGGTAGTGATGATGATGATGATGATTCACATTTAAATAAAAATTTTCATGTTTGCCAAGTGCTTCTCTAACAGCCATATGCACATACATACACAGACATATTACATGCATGTAATATAGATGGAGAGAGAGAGAAGGAGAGAGAGAAAGAGAGAGAGAGAGAGATCATATAACTCTATATTTGCCGTGCCTCTTTGCAAAAGAAGACTTTTCAGGGCAGGCACAAGTTGTGAATTCTTCCAGGCTGACCACTGGACCAGTACAACTTTACAAAAATGGGTAGCCACAAATCCCTAAGTCTGTCTGAAATGTATAAAACTGTGCTAACATGCAATGTTGTCACTTTTATGTGCCTGCATATTAAATATTTATATGGTGGCCATAGTATGATGTTGTCCAAAACCTCTCAGAGCTAATATTATCAAAATGTATTTTAGCATACTTCAAAAACTCTGAATAGGTCAAGGACGTAGAACAGTTTCTCCTCGTTATCACCTCAGTAAGAGACCCTGGCCGGGATCTGACTAGGAGGCTTAATATCCAACAAAGCTTAATGACGTACTAATGAAGGGAAAACACTCCATTCTATTTGGGTCGTTTGTTCAGAATGGGTTCAGATCTCAAGAAGTAAACTATTCTTTGAAACTGGGCTCTTTTTCCCATTGGTGGAGACCCTGGGAGGTTAGAAATTTGTATATGACCTGCATTACTATGTATATACCATTCTTGAACATCAGCATACCACTAATCATAGATAAATATCGAAAATTAAGCTCTGTTGCTCTCTTTACAGATTTCCTATATCTCAAGCCTTTTTTGTGACTTCAAGTGGGGTTTAGAGACAAGTGTGAGATTAAAGACCCACCATCAATTGATCCTTTGATCACTGTAGCAATTTTAGTCAGATAAAAGTCTTTAATTAAATTTGCTTTATATTTGAATTCTTATTATAAGTTAAATAATCCCTAAGTCTTCTATGCATATATAGTCCCATAATTAATTCAGAGCTATTTATTTTTATTCTCCTCTGCCACATTCATATAGCTACTTTGGGATTATCAGATATGACAATCTCAAGGAATCACTACAGACTGCATTTAACATATCTAATGAAGAACCCGGAGGTTCAGCCTACTAATTTCTTTTTCCCCTTGACCCTCACATGTGCCCAGGAGGGTAGTCAGTCTGGTAATTGTCTGTACCAGGCACCATCTAGCATCAAATTGACAGCCCTATGAGCTCAAATTTATGCACTACAAAAAATGGGAGCTCCTAGACACTCCCTTAACTGTGGTCTCTTTCCTAGCTTCTGTTATTTTAAATAAATTAAAAAGATATTTTCATGCCCACTATGAACAAAAGACATAATATTTAGCACTGGGGATACAAAGGTGAAAATGGCCCAATTTATGGCATTCAATTAGGAGGATAAGATATGTATGTAAGTGCCATACTACAAGATATGAAACTTAAAACCATAGTCTTAGAGGTGGCAGGAGCCTTAGGGGTCACCTAGTCCAACCTCCTCAAATTATAGATTAATTAACTAATCAAAAAGCTGCCAGGCACTGTGCTAAGTGCTTTACAAGTATTATCTCATTTGATCCTCACAACAACCCTAGGAAGCAGGTATTTTAATTTATCCCCCTTTCACTGTTGAAGAGATTAAGGCAAACTAAGGTTAGGTAGCTTGCTTAGGGTCAGCCAGCTAGGAAGTATCTGAGTCAGAATATGAACATAGGTCCTGACTCCAGGTCCAGCACTCTAACCATTGAGCTACCTAGCTGCCTCCGGAATATATTATTCCATTCCCTTCTGCTCTTAGTGATCAGTTCAGTATGGTACAGTACAGTACAGTTCAAATTTCCTTTTCTTTATATTTGTAGGCCTTTCTCTTGTTTGCTTGCTGAATATATTTGTCGTTGTAATTATTAAATATAATCACTATGTATCTGGGTATTTGAAGTATACATATATATATATATATATATATACGTATATATGTATGCATGAAGTATATATGTATATGTGTGTGTGTTTTCCCCCTGAGGGTAATCTGTGGATTCTTTTTATTTGTGCTTTGTTTTCTCTCTATTCAGAAATTCTGAGCAATTTTTAAATTCCATGCATGTGCTGTGGCATACAGGTTTTTTGACTTAGCTTTTCTTCCAGGAGGTCTACACTCTTTAATTGATCCTTAAGCAGCCTGTCATCGAAGTCAATATGTTTTGATAATATAGAGATCATGTTTTCTTTTAATGTTATGATTTTTTACTTCTATTCTTCTAGCCTTTTTTTTTCAATTCAGCACATTGTATTATCAATGTGTTGTCATCCCTTTCTATTCTTTGGAGAGACTCACCACCCTATATTCAAGTTTTTCTATTTTGCTAATTATTTCTTCTATGCAGGTCATAAATGTTTTTATTTGTTCCCTTTTAACTTTTTTCAAGGTTCTGATCTCTCTTTTGAACTACTCTAGAAAATCCAAATGACATTTCATGACCTGTTTTAAATCCAAAGGGTTTTGTGTTTCATCATGTATTGGTTCAATTTTCTTTGTTTTATAATATTTATTTAGAGATTTTTTTTGCATTATTTTTGATGTTTAGTTACTCATCTTCCCTTGTGATTAGGAGATTCTCTGTTGATTTATCTGCTTGTTCTCTAATTTTGAACTGAGTTTTCTTCTTCCTGTGAAGCATTGATTGATTCTAGTCTTTTTCCCTTGCATTTTATGTTCGCTCATTTTCTGATTCCTTCCCCTTTGATGGTGAGTTTACTACTGGAACTGAACTTCAAAGCTGTCAAAGCCTCCTCTTAGAGTGACCAATTTACTTTTCATTAACCTCAGTCCTTGCCCTAGGTAACTTCTTGGGGACAGGACTAACCCTAGTAGGGTGCCAATCCCATTTACTTCAGGCTGGGATCAAATCCATTAACTAGTAAGCAGCCCTAGTTTCCTCAGTTCAGCCTTCTCCCTCTTCTTCACCCTTCTTCAGCAATAGGCAAAGCTGAATTCTGCTGCTCGTTGTAACAAGAGACTAGGTTGATAGTAAAAGAAGGATGTGCTGGAAAAGAATGAAGCTTCAGCAGAGAAATTGTTGGAGGGGTCCCAGGACATGAGCCATGGGAGTCAGAGAGTGGAGGTTGGAGGTTGGGAGGTTGGGTTAAAAGCTGAATGAGAATTGTAAAGATGTTTTCTCCACTGTTACTTAGTTAAGCTTCTTGGTTTCTTGGTCTGTAGAAATATTGCAATTGCTCTGTTTCTAAGGCACAATTCCTCTTCAGGTGTGGCATGGAGGGAGAGTGTTGAAAGTTAGTTGGGACTGAAAATAATTCCTAGTCCTCCATCTTGTTGGTTATATCAATAATTGCTTCCCCCGACTACTCAGATGTCTTACTTTTCTATCCTAAAGCCGTCACCCACACATTAATTTTCTTTCTCCTCCTCCTGGGAGTCTAACTTTCTCCAGCGAACAACAATGCTACTGTCTCATCACTTTGAGATTGAAATGCTAGAGGGCTTCATTAAAGGCAAGCAATCTTTGCCCAAGCTCTGGGTCTATATGCACTGGGTCAAATCTTACTAATTTCACCAAAAAATTACTATAATTCTGTGTATTGTTGTGCCCTCACCCAGTTTAATCTAGAAAACCTTCTGAATATTGCCCTTACCTAAATCTTTACAGTTGCGGATAAAGAGAAAATCCAGATCTCATACAAGCACCCAGGATAACAGTGCAAGTATCAGATATAAGCCTTGATTACACAACACACACACAAAAATGCATAGAATAAAGACCACAAGCAAATAAATACTAGTCCTCTGTGGGCATAGAAGACTCATAATAGTCCCCCCAAAATCAACATAAATTCTCTTTCTCCAATAGGTCCAACTCAGTAAGTTCTTAAATCCCCTAAACTTATTGTGAGACCCTGATGTTGGGGCTCCCCTTGGAAGGGAAATATATTTGGGTCTGCTGTGTAGTTAACCTCTGACATGCCTCTGAGCTCCATTTTCATCCCACAAAGTCCCTCTGAAGGTTTGGATTCCACAAAAAGGGAAGCATTTTCTTTACTTTGAGATCAAAGGACAGCTCCTCTGCTACCCCATTCAATGGCTTTCCACTGCTCATTCCATGCTCATTCCAATACCCAGAGATATGTCAAAGAGACATGCTGCTCAAAAAACTGGCTTTTCTCGATAGAAGGCCAGATCTTCGAAATCTTGAAACTGGGGTTACCCTTAAGGATTTACTCCCAATGTTAGCACTGCCCAGGAAACCCCTTTTCTCTGTCTAGGATGCTAGATTCTGGGATCACACCACCTAGGATAATTCTCTTCAGCTAGCTACAAGTCTGAGATTTAGGAAAATATTGTCTAGGAATTCTACTCTTGGGTCACATGAGTGATCACATGTCTGTCTTTGCTATACACCTCTCCAAGAACACTTAATACCCCACTATTGAGCTAGCTAGTGTGTTCCCTTCAGCCTAGACTGCCATTTCTCGAGCTGATGAACAGAAAATGGCTGAGGAGAATGATCAAGTCCATTCTTAGGGGCCATAAACTTTCTTCTCAGCTTTTTGTAGTAGAAAAGGGAACCACTCTCTACCCCACATAGGGCTTCACTTTTAGCTCTACTGAGCTTCAAAACCTGTTTAGAGGAAAAGAAAAGGGGGGAGAGAAAGCCAAAAGGGTCTATAGGCTCCCTTTCATAGGTGGCTCATCCTGAAAGAGTCTGGTCTTCAACAATAGAAGCCAATCAGTTCATTTTTAGAACTACTCTATCAGTGAAATTTGTCCTCTAAGAGGTTCCCAGGGGCACTGCTTAACTAGATATAAAGTCCCATTGATAGGCTCACTAACTTATAAGCTGATCAAGCTGATCACAGGTTTCCTTTTACTTTAGATATAGAGTCAAGAAATCACCATAGTTCATATCAATCAACAAAAATTTATTAAGTGCCCATTATGAGCCAGGTATGTGCTAGATGCTGAAGATACAAAGACAAAGAAAGAATTAAACAATCCCTCATTCAAAGAACTTATATTCTAAAAGAGTAGACAACAAGTATACGCATCTTAAACGAAGAGAGACTCTAGATAAAAACAAAGTACATCCCAGACATGGGAAATAGTGCAAAAGTAAGGAGGTTAGAGATGGAGTATCCTTTGTGAGGAATAGAGATAAGGCCAGTTGAATCGAATCAAGAATATGTGGAAAGCAGAGGATTCCAATGAAGAGGAAAAGACAGGTTTGGGTCAGGTTGTGTGGGGCTTTATAAGCTAAACAGAGTTTACATTTTATCCTAGGGGCAATTGGAAGTACTGAAGTTTGTGTAGTAGCATATGGTCAGATCTGCTTAAGAAAAATCACTTTAGCAGCAATGTGTAGGATGTATTAGAATGTGGGGAGAGTTGGGACAGGGAGAACAATATAGGAAACTGTATAAAACCTATAGGATACTATATAGGAGACTATTTGGGGCATGAAGTAATGAGAGACTGAATTAAGGTAGTAAATGTGTCCATGTATAAAAGGGGTCACATGTAAAGAAGAATGGCAACAGAACAGGGGGGCAAAAGATTCAAGGGCAGAAGATAGTGAAGAGTCTACATGGATACTAAATGTGGGATTGAGGCTAGAGAAGAAAAGTAATGGTAGAGCAGAGATCATGGCCTGTCAAAGTATTGAGGAGGTGAGAGAATGGAAATATCAGTGAGAGCAAGGACAGGTATAGAAGAGATAAAATACAAGGAGAGATGAAATGATCTGACTGTACGGGCAGAAAGAAGAATGTTGCTGTTTCTAATTAGGGTAGTATAACACTTGTCAGTAATTACCAGAACTAATGTGTGACCATTGCAGGAGTAGCATGGTAAGGAGTAGGTTATAGAACTTTAAAAGGTTGAGGAAATAGGAGATTAGGGAGTTTAGGAAAACATCTATATTCATTTTAAAAGTCCCCTTGTATATGGGTGTATCAGCAAGGCAATAATCACATCAGCGATAATCGTGAATATGCCTGTGTAGTTCTGTATCACAAAATATAAGAGACTCTTCATATAGAAGGGAGAAGAATTAAAACATTTATTCAGACACCAAAGAACCAAATCCCAAAACCAGTAAGTCCAACCCATCCAAGTAGCAACCAAATCCCAAAACCAGTAAGCCCATTTAATCATCGTAGCAAGGAACTTAAGACACAATATCATATTGTGGAGCCTCAGCATCTCATTAGCCTTCCCCCCTGCTGGGGCCTTCCCACAAACACTCACAAATCCTAGCTCACTCCTTGCCTGTGTCCTTCTCCTCCCATGGTTCTAACATGCTTTGAGCACTTCCTGCTCTACCCTTCCAATTCCACTCCTTCAGCAAGCACCTCCCTCTACATGTGACTTAGGCTTCCTGTGACATAAGCAGGTCACATGGGCCTATTAATGGGTAGGAAGGATCTTCAAATTTACATTACCACTACAAAGGGTAGAATTTGTTGAGGAGTGCAAGATATGTGAGGCAGATGCTGAACTCTTTGAGAAAGGAGGGAGGATATGATGATGTCATTATACCACAGCCTCCTTAATTTTGATTGGGTAGAAAATTATAATAGCTCATTTTTCATTTCTTCACAATATCCGTCTACATTAATACACCTATTGCACATAGAAATTGCCTAAAGAAGTTCTCTGTCCACGATGTGGCAATCTATTCCCTCTACATCCTATGTTTTTTAATGATTCTTTACTCTGCAAAATCTCTTATATGTATTATTAGGAAGAAGAAGTTGCCTCTAGTAATAATTTTAGAAATAGCGAGAACCTTTTCAAAAACATTTCATCTAGTGGCTTATCTTGATGCATAAACTTTCACCATTATGACTCATTCTTTTAATTTATTTTTTAGTCTGCCAGACTAGCATAATAAACTAATACTCCTAGAAGAAGGTAACACATGAAACTATTTAAGCCCTGCTTAAGTAACTTTTAATTTACTTAATTTAAATTAAATTTGCTTAAGCTTAATCCATTATTTAGGGCAGCTAGGTGGCATAGTTGATAGAGTGTTGGGCCTGGAGTCACAAAGACTCATCTTCCTGAGTTCAAATCCAGCCTCACACACTTACTAGTTGTGTGATCCTGCAAGTCAGTCAAAAGGAAATGGCAAACCACTCTAGTATTTTTTCTAAGAAAACCTCAAATAGACTCATGAAGAATCAGACATGATTGAACAACAATAACAATTCATTATTAATTAACAATTTAGCAGGTTTTTAATAATAGCAGTTTAATAATAAGAATACATAGTTCTTATATAGAGTTTAAGATTTATAAAGTGCATTACATATATTTGTTTTGACCTTCACAGCTCCCTGACATAGATGTTATAATCATCCCAAGACAAGAAAAATGAAGCTACAAGAGATTAAGTGACTTACCTAGGATCATGCAACAGTAGGTAGGATTTGAACTCAGGTCTTCCTAATTCTAAATCCAACACTGTCCACTGTGCCACCTAGTTGCCTTATCAGTTGTTACTTAATTTTAATTTATTCCTTATTACTACTTTAATAAGTTCTTAGTTTTTTTAAATTGCTTTCTAACATAGCAATTAAAAGCAAGAACCTATAGGAATGGGATGCAGGATATTCTAGTTTTGATAGGGGATTCTTCCCTGGTGTCTTGGTATCTAAATCTCTCACATCCCTTTAAAAAAAAATATTACCTATGGTAGCTAGTTTCCTAGCTCATCCAAAAAAGCTGGATGGAAACACAAACACCTGGTACCTCTACTTCCACTAGTCTGTCTTCTTAACATTTTGCGATCTGGTTTCCTACTTCATCACTACACTGAAACTGATCTCTTCAAAGTCACCAGCGATTTCTTAATTACTAAAGCTAATGGATTTTCCTCAATTCTCCTCTTTCTTGACCTCTCTTAGCCATCTAACAATGGTGACTACCCTCTTCCTTTTGAATGCACTCTTCTCTGGGTTTTCATAACACTTTGCTTTCCTCATCTGTCTGACTTCGTGGTCTCCTTTCCTGGATTCAAATATATCACAACCACTAACTGTGAATGTACATCAAGGCTCTAACCTGAGCCTCTACATTCTGTCTCTCACTTAGTGACCTCATCAACTCCCATAGGGAATGCTTAGCACAGTGCCTAGAACATAGTTAAGTGTCTAAAAATTCTTTTTTCACTCCTTCCTTCATTATTTCCTTCCAAACCTGACTGCTCCTTCTGCAGGAGGGGTTTCTTGGTCCCTATCCCCACCTCCACTTAGCCGTGCTTTCTTCACCAAGGTTTCCTAGTGACTGATATGTATTTATACATGCTATCTCCCCCATTAAGTTATACATCCCTTGAGGGTGAGAATTGTTTAGATTTTGCCTTTATATCACCAGCATAACGTGGAACATATAATAAGCCCTTAATAAATAAAAGTATATTGATTAGGTGATAGAAGTCTTAGGTACCAGGTGCTACCAATGGAAGGATGGTTTATGTGAGACACTGGCGTATTCTTGCTATTCTGGCAGCAGCCTGAGGGCCCTAGGCACCTGAAGACATTAAGAAGTATTACTATGTTTGATTAGGCATGAAAAGAAGAAGTGTAAGGGCACTAAATAATGACTTTAGACACTTGATAATATTTTCAAGGGTCAACGCTAGGCCCAAGGCTTCTAGAGATGTCATGTTGCACTCACTATGAATCTCTTAAGGATATGGAAAAGGCTTTCCAAGGCTGTTTTGGCAATATCTATTATGGCAGGAAGAAAAGTCTTACTAAAGCGCTCTCTGTTCTCTTGCTTTTACCTTGGCTAAAATATATGGCCTTTTTTCCCACGATTGATATAATCAGAGAGAAGATAGGAGTGAGAAGAAAATTAAGATGAATAAACCAAGATAGTCTCTACACTCTCATATCCTTCTTTTAAAAAAAACCCGTGACCTTTAAGTCTTGTTCCTGAGTTTCAGTATCTAATTTAAAGACCAATTAACTAAGTTCATTTGAATCACTTGAGCATATATTTTGGTGCAGTGGAGTGGGGGTGGAAATCAATTGATTTAGAGGCAAAGGCCTTAGGTGTACATTCCAGCTCTGCCACTTGCTGTCTGTGTGATCTTGGGCAAGTCACAACCTCTGAGTGTCAGTTTCCTCATCTATAAAATGTGGTAGTTGGATCTACCTAAAGTCTAAATTCCTTGAAGCTCTAAGTGTATGATTTTTTCATATGACTCTCCCTCCCAAAGTAACAAATGAACCTAGAATCATGGAATCAAAACTTTAAGGAATTTAAAAAGTAATCTAGTTAGTCATCAAGCCTCTTTCTCACTTGATACAGAAATCCTTTTTTATGTCCTTGGTACTATTTGTCCTATATCACTATTAGTGGTACTATATGTCCTAGCCACTACTTGAATACTTCTGTTGCCAAGGAACTAACTACCTGATATAGCAAATGCATTCCATTTGGTGACAGTTGTAATTATTAAAACAATTTTCCTCATGTTTAAACAAAATCAATCTCCCTTTACAGAACTACAGAATCTCAACATCTCAAAGTTGAAAGGGTCATCATAAGTCATCTAGTCAAACATATTCCTAACCAGGAATCCCTTTTATAGCATCTCAAGCTTGTCCAGTCTAACACTGAAGAAATTCAGTGACTAGGGGTTTTTTGACGGTTCTAATTATTTGGAAGCTTTTCTCTATCAGAAGAGAAATCAGCAGTTCTGAAGTTTCTCACCCATTGGTTCCAAATTCCATTCTCTGATACTAGTCTTGATAGCTTTTCGAAATAATACCCATAACATTATTTATTTTTCACATTGATTAATGAAAATTCTCTCTGACCATGGAAAAGGCTGAGGAAAGTACCAGGACCAGACAAAGAAATTATGGAGCCTCCAAAGGCAAGTTAGCTAACTGAAGTGTGATTATTCACTTTCCCCAGTCTACCATGGCAGTGTCCTGCACAGGATAGACATGTAAAAAAATGTATTAAATTGAATTGTTCTATTTACCAGAAGAAAGAAAGCTTACCCACAAAATTTATCCTACTAAAAAAATGTCTTTTCATTTTAACTGCTGCTTGATATAATCCAGCTGAATGTACGTGCTGAGGAAACAGGAAAGGAAAGCAGTTAGAGAAGACGCGAACTAGGACTTCCTTTGACCTCTTTCTCCACCTGCCAGACTGTTAAGAGTTCTACTTTGAAGGAGAAGGGAATAAGCATTTATAAAACACCTACTATGTGCCAGGCACTGTGCTAAAGGCTGTTTACAAATACGATCCCATTTGATCCTCACAACAATTCTGAAAAGGCTGGACTAAATTTGAAGATACATTTCCTACCCCACATGAAGAATGAGCCATAAACCCCAGGATAGCCATGGAGTCACCCCAATGTTATATGTCCTTATGTGTTATGGACCTCTTGAACTATTAAGTACCCCCTATCACAAGAACATTGTGGCTTCCTTTTCATTTTCTACTACTGATCTAATCACCCTGGAATTAGTGGTTCTGATGCCAGAAGGAACACTTCAAATCAACCTGATTTGCCCAATGTCTGTTCTATAACAACCCACTACCAAATTCCGATTTTGTCCTCCTTTATTGCCTCTTGTTTTCCTATTCCTCCACTATCTCCTCCTCAAACCATCTTTATTGAGTATTTTTGAGTGTCGTGTGCTAAGCTAGAATATGATTCAATCTTTATAGTCTAAAACTAACATTTGACAGATTGTCAAATGAAGGAAAAGTATTTTTAAGCACTTCCTATGTGCGAACCATTGTGCTAAAGGCTAAGGATACCGATAGAAAAATAAGAAAATCCCTGCTTTCAAGGAGCTCCCCATTTTGATTATGAGTTCATCTACACTTGATTGGGAGCTCCCTGAGGGCAGGGACTACCTTTTACCTTTCTTTGGGTCTCCAGCACTTAGCACAATGACTGGCACACAGTAGGTGCTTAATGACCGGCTGACCTTACATTCTGATGGGGGAGAAAACACATAGAAAGGGTTCCAGGTTTGACTCAGATTGAAAGATCCCATGTTCTTTAGGTTACAGCATCAAAGCACTTGGTAATGCCTCTTTTTCCAGTGATAAAATCATATCTGTTTCTGATGTTGAACCATTTGATAGTGCCAATGACTTTTGATGGTAGGAACTTTCTTTTCCCAAACTTCAGTAGCTGTGGCTACAGAATGTACAGGTATAGTTGTCAGACTGCATCTCCACAGAAATTACTTCAAGCTGTGAGGGCTGAGCTGGAAGCAGGAAAGATATTCTGGGAGAGGCTGCCATTCCCTGGACTCCTGTACTTACCTGCCTGCTGGTGGCAATTGTTCAGTAGTTGTTTTTGCTGGTGAAGAGGAAAGCAGACCCCTTCTCTGCAATTATTTCTCCCCTTAATAATTGCTGTGGGAAGCTGGGATGGAAGCAGGTCTCATGGTTTGGGGGGCATTGCTTTTCCCAAGGCTCTTGGATTTAGCATCATGGGCTATCTTCATCTGGGTCTTACTCCCTAACCAGTGGTTAGCTTTTCAAGGAGACATCTTTGAGAAACAGCAAGGGCATACACACAGGGAAAGGTTGCTATACAACATCTTTTCTCTTCAGAAGTTTGCTCCACAGAAGGGTAAAAGGAAGCAGCTAATAGGGAAAAACTAGCCCTCCACCAGGGGAATACCACTTCTGAGATGTCAAAAACTAGCAGAGTCATATACAATATACTGTACAATGAAAACCAGATTACTCCCCTGTCAATCTAATTCCCTCTCTTCTATCTTCTCATTAACTTCTTCTTTCCACTATCTCCTTACCTTCCCAAATCACAAATCTTTGCTTGTCTAAAATGTTACCAGAGGTGCTTTTCACCAGAAATGGATACAAATATGTAATGTGGAATGCTGAGGGGAAAGAGTTTCATGGCAAGGAGATGAACTGAAGCTATGTAGCAGTCCAGGTGTTGGAACCATAAAGGCAATGAGAGTAATGAAGTACAGATGGCAGGCTTCGGAAATAGAGTAGGCAGCCAGAGTAGGAGGCACGAGTGGGTGGTGGCAGCAAGCAGGAGCTGCATTAAGGCTCCAGTTCCCCACAGAAGCTTGTTGTCCTGGCAACATGATGCTGGAAAGGCTAAAGGGCTGATACTTCCCCACACCTCCATGAATTCTGTTGCCTAGGCAGCAGAATACATGGGGAGTGTTTGATTCCCCTCTTCCCCCAACACACAGATTTCTCAGGATCCTACTGCTTGGCAGATTAAATGTGATAGGAACCCTAGAGTCAACGTAAGCCTTATTTGCTGGCTACTGCATTGTGTTAATGACCACCCATATGTGCGCCACCACCCTCACCATCCACACATGATGCATGCCTCTTTGCTCCCACACCTACTTTACAGCCTTTAGGGTTTTTTCCTTCCTAAATTTTGTTTGGGGTTCTTTTCCTTGATAAATTTTGTTTCAACACATCATACAATACCCCACCAAAATTCACAAGAGAATCCCCAATAATGTATAATACCTGAAAGCAGTTAGACAAAACAACAAAAAGAGGAACTGGGACACATAACACCTTCAAATTTAGAATTTAACACTTTCCATTTATTAAAGAAAAGAAATGTGTATTTTATAAATTAGTAACAACATTGTTCTGTGTGTTTATCTGACTTGTCGCTATTGAAAGAGGTCTTCAGTAGTAGTGAGTGTGTGTTCTTGTGTCTCAGTTTTATTTATATCACTTCATACAAGTCTTCCCATTTTTCTATGAATTATTTAAAGCATTGTTGCTGATGGTATAATCTACCAAAATCCTACATGAAAATTAGTTCAATCATTTCCCTCAATAACTGGGCACAGAGATTCTTTCTGACTCTTCTATTGCAAATGTTGCAGCTATGAATATTCTCATATAGATAGCTCTTGTTTTAAGTCATTTCCTTGATGCACAAAGCCAGTAGTAGGAATGTTTGGTCAAGAATAATTTTGTAACTTTTCTTGTATAATTCATTTATTCCCCTGAAATGATTGAGTCATAAGTAACAGAAGTAAGTTAGAGTGCAAGTTTGTCATCAAACTCTCCAACTTTGAAGTTTCCTATCTTCTGCTACCTTTGCCCCCAGGGCATAGCACAAGGCTCTAGCACATAGTAGGTGCTTAATAAATATTTGTTATTTAATTAAAAATTTGATTTTACAATTTAATAGCTGTGTGGCATTTAAATCAGAGCAATTTCAATTTGCATTTCTCTGATTGTTAGTCGTTGTAAAGCATTTTAAATGGATATTGATGTTTTGCATTTCTTCCTTGGAAAACTTCTTGATCTTATCCTTTGACCATTTAATTATTGGGAAATATCTCTAAAATTTAAATATTTTGTCAGTTCCCTCTAGATTTTAGACGTTTTCACAATAATTTTTTCTAGTGTTTCTTCACTTTTTATTCTAGTGGCATTTATTTATGCAAAAGGGTTTTTTCTGTAATTGAACTTATTTACTTTTAAAATATTTTCTATGTCACACCTACTTTATAATTTCAGTTGTGAAATGTATAACCTTTAATTCTCTACTTTTTAATAGTGTCACTTTTACATCTAATTTGTTTATCCACATAGAATTTATTGAAGAGAAGTGGAAGACTGTGAGGTCAAAATATGATCTACACCATCAAACGAAGTTTCTCCATGGGATGTTTTTGCTTAATCATTTTTCTTCATCAAAAGGAAAGGTTCAGTCAGGAGGATTGGGTAAGAAATGACTGTGATTCAAGAAAAATAACATAAACAAAATACATTAAAATGAAAATAAAATGAGGTGGTTAGCATAAATTACTTCTAAGATCTCTTTCAGCTGTAAATCATACAATCTTATGAGCTATGATCCTGTGTCATACTCAAACGGAATTTTAATAGAGGTGTTTCCAACTATTTCCTTTCTTCCTGCTCACCTTCTTCCTCTCCCCTTTATATAAAGAGACACCTTTGCTGTCAAAGCAGAACTCTCATCAGTGGATGACAATGAGGGCAATGCCTAGTCACTTTCTACATAACCAAGCATTTCTGAATTAAACTAACTATGCAATTATCCAGCCTATATTTTTCTATATTTTCCATAAGAAAAGCAGCAGAAAAGCCTTATTTACCAGTCCAGTAGCCCTGTAAAAAATGAGGTTAATATATAATTACCTATTAGAGATGAAGCCATGTTGCTTCTCTGTGGTCATTATTTCTTTTCTCTAGATATTCATTAGCAAATCTTTTAATAATGTTTTTAATATTTCAAGAAATCTTCATTTGTTATGGAATTCCAATGTTTCATTTTGTTGGATTTACCTATCTCTCTTGTGAAATCAAATTACCTAATGGCTTATAAGTTTTGGTAGAGCTTTTTTTCAATCTTTGTCTTTTAGTCAATTTTTCAATTCTTTTTTATCTCATCGGTTTTCAAAACTATTCTTTTTGTGTTTGGCTTATTAACTTAATGATTTTCAGGGTTTTTTAATTGAATGCTCATTTTATTAGTTTTTTCTCTTTTGCTAATATAAGCGTTGAGGGATATAAATGTTCATTGTTAGTATTGCTTACTAGTATACCATAAATGTTGCTATATTATCCCATTATTATCATTCCCTTCAGTATATTTTTGTTGTTTCTACAATTTCTTTGACTCATTCATTTTTGTGGGTACTATTTTTAGGCAACATTTAGGTCTATATCTTTTGTGTAATCTTTTTTGCTAATTACATGTCTATTGTATTACAATATGTAAAAAATATGACATTTATTTTTCTTTATAAAATCATCATGTCATAACAGGTAATCAATTTTTGTGCAAATTCCATGGAAATCAGAATAATGCATGTGGTTATCTAAGATTCATTCATATGTCTCCACAGATCTATCATACATTATTATTTTGTTTTGTTTTGGCAACCCTTTTGCTTAAGTCTGTAATATTCTAACTGTCTCTTTCAATTGTATTTGTTCATGTCTGACAGAGGAATGTTAAAGTCACCTACAATGATCTTATACAATTCTTTCTTCATTTCCGTGGGGTTTTTTTTCCTTTAATAACTTGGTTGCTGCACAATTTGGTGCATGTGTTTTTAATACTATTAGCGTTTGTCTTTGGTGTCTTTATTCACAATATAATTTCCATAGCCTTGCCTTTCCATGGTCTTGCATTGACCAAAATTATGACTATAATTCCTCCTTTCTTTGGATTTAGATTAAGCTTAATATATTTTATTCTAGCTTTTCACTTGGAACCTGAATAAGTCACTCAGAATTAGATATGTTTCATTTAAACAGAAAAGTGTTTTGTTTTTTAAGCCATCTTATTATTTTATTATTGTTATTTTATTTTGTTTTATTGTGTTATTATGTTATTTATTATCAATTTTGTTATGTTATTTTAATTGGTCAATTTATCCTATTAATAATCAAGGTTATAATTCTTAAATTTCTAGGTCAGTGGATGGCTGTGACTAAAGTGACTAAAGCTGTCTCCTCCTAAGAGTATAGAAAACATGGGTAACCTTTATGCCCTGGTAACTGGACTGATGAAGTAATAGACAGAAGGATTTCTCAATTTATCCCTTTTCCTCTGCCCTGCTAAAGATATCATACAGGGTGAGTCACTTCTTTCTATGTATCCCTTTAGTCCTCAAGATAATCTAGCTCCCTCTGTTCCTTTTATGGCAGTTTTTCCCTAAAAGCTAGCTTTTATGTTTTCAATAACCCTTATTAAATAAACACTAGATGATAATATCATACATTTAGAGCTGAAAGGAACTTTAGAAACATCTGGTATAGTTCCAGGCACAGAATCAGGAAGACCTGTGTTCAAATACTGAGATTTACACTTACCAACAAAGTCATGAATCTTTAAGCCTTAGAATTCTTATCTGTAAAATGAGAGATTTAGATTATATGGCTTCTAAGATCCCTTACAGCTTTAATTATACGAGCTCCTTCATTTTATAAATGAGGAAACTGAGGCCCAGAAAGATTCAGTGACTTGCCCAGAGGTGAAATGACTGCCCAAATAGCAGAGGCAGGATTTGAACTGAGGTCCTCTGGCTTCAAATTCGGGGCTTTTTTCACTATGCTTTATTGAAAATTTACTCTTTACCTGTTCAAGTCTAGATCACCTTCTTAAATTTTAGCTGGTTGGTCAATTTGCTACTCAAACAGCAAGTTTTAATCCAGATCTGGATTTCTCAAAAGGAAAAAAATTCCACTTTCTAACTTCACTAAAGAAGTGCCTTTTTATGCTAAATTTTAAGTAATTCTTCAGTATAGGCCAATTCCTTTGTTTTTTTTTCTTTCTTTGAGGAGGGAAGGCAGAGCAATGGGGTTAAGTGACTTGTCCTAGGTCACAGCTAGTCAGTGTGTCAAGTTTCTGAGGCCAGATTTGAATTCGGGTCCTCCTGACTCCAGGGCTGGTGCTCTGCTCACTGTGCCACCTAGCTGCCCCTGTTTTGTTTTGTTTTTTTTCTTATACTAAATTTCATCTTTTACTCTAATTTCTGATCAATGAGTAGTGTTGTAGAAATTGAATACGGAGTTTTGGTTACAAAAACTAATTGCTCTTGGCTATTTGGAAATTTCTTTTTTTAAATGAAACTCAGTAACTATGTTCCTGAACCAGCTAATGGTAGGGTTCCTCTTTGTCCTGTAGATTCCATAGATTTACATTCTGTAATAATTTTGAGCAATTTTCTTTTATGATTCCTTAAAATGTACTATCCAAATTCACTTTTTTGTATGTTTATGGGATACTAATGATACTCTGACTGTCCTACTGAGTTCTGTTCTCTCTCTTTCTGCTGGTGAACCTTGTGCTTAGGCCTAAATTATAGATCTGACCATGCCACTCCCTTTTAAAAAATTAAACCACTGTTGAATACTGCCTTTATCATAAAAGAAAAATGCTCTATTTAGCATCTAAAGCCCTTGACAATATGGCTCCCGCCTATCTTTCCTTCTTTTTTTTT
>CM053623.1:161384846-161416794 GCA_028646595.1 Phalanger gymnotis | reverse complement strand
GAAGGTTCTTCTTGGCTCAGTGACCAATCTTCTTTTGATGCATCCCTTGCCCCCTTCTGCCACAGGAAGCAAAGAATTGCTCTTTATTTCTAAGAGCCATCTCCCTCAGTGTTGACTGGAGCCCAAGTGGCCCATTAGAAGTGACCAGGAAGAGTAGTTTAGCTCCACAAATATTCAATGGGGTGTGGTATAGCCAAAACACATCAAGAAGACGTGAAGGTGGTACCACGATTATGTGCACCTTACTATTTTATAGGAAAGCAGAGGCAGAGTGATTTCCCGAAGTGTGCATGGAGTAGAGTATAAACTGGCTTTGGGGTAGTCAGTTTTGCTACATTCGAAACTAGATTAAAGGTAATGCTGGCTCATAAAGAGCCTTTAAACTGAGTCAGGATCTTATATATGAGGAAATACTGTGTCTAGGCATATGATTGAGAGTATAATCTGCTTGTAAAGAGATTACTTCCCTATAAAGGTTTAGGTTGAT
This sequence comes from Phalanger gymnotis, assembly GCA_028646595.1. Taxonomy (NCBI): domain Eukaryota; kingdom Metazoa; phylum Chordata; class Mammalia; order Diprotodontia; family Phalangeridae; genus Phalanger; species Phalanger gymnotis. The sequence continues at coordinate 161,416,307 of CM053623.1, read as the reverse complement.
GTCTATAAGACTAGGTGTCCTTCTGTGTCCAGAAACCTGAAAAGGAAAACTCTGAAACGGGACTGCATAACCTGATGTACTATGAAGAGCAATGATTGAGAGGCAGAGGGACTGGCTTTTCTAGGTCTGCTCCTTATTAACCATGTAGCCATGAGCAAGTGACTTCATTCTTTAAGCATCACTTTCCTCATCTATAAAATAAAAGAATTTGACTAGATAGGCTCATGTGTTCTTTTCAGCTATAAATCCTATGATCCTGTGAATATAGGGGAACCAGAAAGGAACCAAAAGAGTTTTTCCCTTTTTTAAGGGTTTTTCTGAAAGCTCAGGAGAGGCTTCAGTGAGGACAAGAGAAAACCCTTCTGGGAAGAAAACAATGAAAGGATTTCAACATGAATTCATTATCTAGATATATCCAGGCTTTGCAAATCCCTAGTCTCAGGTAACCTAAACTGATTATAAATAACCAGTCTCAAAATAAAATGGTGGGGCAGTGATACATTCTTAAACTTTTTTGATCACTGCTTTAAATAGGCTTCCGTTACAAGTTCCTAAGAGAGTATTTCCTTGTTTTATCTTACCTTTTGCTACAGGTTGTTTTTTCTTAAGCAATTGAAGACATGTTTTCTACTGGTGCTCACCTTCAATTCCACTCACATTTATTAGGGGCCTAATATTGCAAATGGTCAAGGGAATACAAAGATAAATAAAGGAAACTGCCTGCCCTCAAGAAGCTTACAATCTCATACAGAAAAACGGGTTGACAAATAACTGTAATACAATGCAAAAAAAAAAATTCAAGGTACCAGAATTGCTCAGGGGAAGCAAAAGCCACTTTTGGCTGTGAGGTTACTCTGAGGCTTCATGGAAGAAGTGAGTAAGATTAATTATAATGATAAATAACTGATATTTATGCAATATTTTAAAATTATCATATTTGATTAAAATAAGGGATGCGAGAGAAATAGAAAATGGTCATTGCAGTTACAGGAAACAACATGGACAGTGAGTGGAGGGGAAGTATGAAATATCTGGAGGGTAATTAATCATTCAGTTTGGCTGAAACATAAATTATTGGATAGTAAGTAACCTTAGATTAGGTGAGAAATGCAGATTGTAGTCACATATCTGCCTAGGAAGTTTAGGTTTTATTTCATGGACAATGGGGAGCCAATCAAGGTTTTTGAGCAGTGGACTTATGCAGCCATTACTGTGCATTGCTTTTGAATAGATGTATAGATAGGTCGGACTAGAAAAAGTGAAACTACAGACAGAGAGACCAATCAGGAGGCAATTAAATAACACTTTATGTGAGAAGTAATTAGAGCCTAAATTAGGGTGATGATAGTGGGTGATGCTTGGGTGATGGTAGTGGGAGCACAAATTGACAGCCTTTAGTGATTAGTTGTGGGAGGTGAGGAAAAGGGAAGAGGCAAAGATAACACTGAGGTTCAGAGCATGGAAAGCTGGAAGGATGAATGGTAGTGCCAGAAATAGAAATTAAGATGTCAAAGAGAGTATGGGGTGGGGATGGAACAGGAGAAAGAAATGATGAGTTCAGTTTTATCCATGACTATGTTTGAGGTGCCAAGGAGACTGCTATTTCCAAAAGGTAGCTTCCAGTGCAGTTTGGGAGCCCAGGACAGAGGTCATGAATAAAGATATAGGTTTGGAAGTCATCCAGATAGGCATGACAGTCAAAACAGAGGAAGAAGATGAGATCACCAAAGGAGAGAATGTAGAAGTAGATGAGAAGAAGGTCAAAGACAGAACTTTGGAGAAGGCCTATATTTAGGGAAGGGCAAGAACCAAAGGTGCTGAGGAAGAAAAAAGAGAGGAAACACTCAAAGAGATAGGTGAGATATCGGAGAAACTCCATTATTGAAGCCAAGGTAGAAATCATTTATAAGAGGTTGTAAAAAAATGCATATGAGGTTGTTAGTACCCTTTGACATAGCAGTTTCACCAGATTCCATAGAAAAGAAGCCAAGTTACAAGTGGTTAGGAATTGTCAATCTCCTAAAAGAGACCAATCGTTCAATAAATTTGGCGGTGAATAGGGACAAAGGTGAAACAATAGCTTGAGAGTAGTAGAGTCAAAGAAATGTTTATTTAAAGCAGAGGAGACTGGACATAGAGCAGGGGTGGGGAACCTGAGGCCTCAAAGCCACGTGTGGCCCTCTAGGTCCTCAAGTGTAGCCCTCTGAGTCCAAGTCTTACAGAACAAATCCTGTTTTAAGGGGTTTTGTTCTGTGAAGTTTGGATTCAGTCAAAGGGTTTTTATTTTCTCAACACTAGTAGCCTCTCTAGCAGGTGGAGACACAGGGTAGCTATCCACCACTAGGTATGGAGCAGTGTTGGTCCATAGAGATTAGCAGCTACATCTAAAACATGCCAGGTCCACCTGCAGGACTCTTAGCTTGGAAGAATAGTACCTACCGTACAAGATTGTCCTGAGGACGAAATGAAGAAATTGATACAGAGCACTAAAACCTTAAGCCACTATAGGAATGTCAGCCACTGTTATCTAACTGGAGACCTAACTATAAAGGGCTGCTGTAGATTGAGAGATTTCTTCCTAGTAATTCTGCAGCAATAAAATGCATGTTCAAGGTGCACGTGAAAGAGACAGAGACTGTGCTCCTTCATGATGTGGGAAAGCAGCCACAGGGTATTGGGGAGCATGGGCTGGCCCATCATGGTATCATATTCAAGACTAGAAGGGAGCTTAAAGGTCACTGATTACAGCTGTTTTATTTTGCAGCTAAGAACATCTTTGGATGTTAAGTGACTTGACCACGGAGCCAGGATACGAGGACTTTCTGTACTTCCTCAACATATACAATTGACTTAACAGGATATCCAGAGGGGGTGTCTATCACCAAAATATTTCCCAAATCTATTTTCTCCTCTATTCCCACTGCTAGGGAAATAACCTCCTAAAATAATCCTGCTTCTACTAGCCCCTGCCACCACTCCTGTTGAAATATCTTTCATCTCACTGCCATACTAATCTTCCCTAAGCATAGATCTGATATATCCTTATGTATCCCAGGTTCTGTGCTAAGCACTTTACAATTATTGGTTCATTAGATCCTCATAACAACCCTGGGAAGTAGGTGCTATTATTATCCCCATTTTACAGATAAAGAAACTGAGGCAAACAGAGTTTCCCAGGATTGCAAAGCTAGTAAATGTCTGAGCCCAGATCTGAACTTGAGTCTTCCAGAGTCTAGGCTGAGCACTCTATCTACTGTACTCCTCTCCCCCACAAAAAAAGTAAGCTTTCTATTTTTTTATCAAGCATCACCTAAAATCATAAGACTTGTTTGGTCCCAGAGAATGGAACAATGAGTAAAGGGTAGAAGTCAAAAGGGTGCAACTTTAAGGCTTTTGTAAGAAAGTTTCCTAACAATTAAAGCGATGGAAAAATCGAATGGCCACCTCAGGAGCTAATGGGTTCTCTCCCCCACTGGAGGTCCTCAGAGAAAGGTCAGATCACCACTTTTTGGATTTCTTGTAGCAAGGATTCTTTTTCAGGTATAGGTTGAATTAGATAGCAGCTGGGGTCCCTTACAAGTGTGATGAACCAGCAAAGTCTCTCTTTTAAACAACTTTCTAACTGCACTCAGACTACACACTTATCCTTTTATACAGATGTGGTGTTAATACATTTGTGTGTTTGATTAATCTATTTATTTGCCCAAAACATTGAATATATCTGTTTATTCAATACATCAAACAGATGATTATTTTGGGTGCAGGAGAACCTTTGGGGGACACAAAAGTAGCCTCATATTTGTTTGACTGTTTACCACTTGTGTGACCCATCCCAGTTAAAGGAATCTCCTCACAAGTCTCCTAAGTCATCTGTCTTAGATTGTAAACCCATTGAAGGCAAGAATCATGTCTGTTTGGATCAAAGGGCATAGTGGATTTCCATGCCATTGTGCATACGGACCTTTAACAAATACTCTGTGATTGTTCATATTAAAAACTAGAATTAGAATAAAAAACATGCTCTCTTACCTAATTCCTATCCTTTACCCTTTACCCCTTACTTTATTTTCTCTAATGTATAATATTTTATCTTTCCCCAATTCCATGTTAGAGCAATTTTTTAACATTCATGGGTATTTTAAGTTTTGAGTTTTACTGCTTATTCTTAAGATGACTTCCACAAGCTCTAGTAAGTTTCTTTTTTTTTAATAGAAAAATTTTATTTCTGTTTTTGAGGTTTTTATATGATTGTTTATTAGTTTTTAAACTTGCCCAGGGGGTTATTTCTCAGAGATTGAGGGGAAGATTGCTATTTGACACAGTGAAAAATTATTTAAGCCTGAGGCTGACTTCAAAATGTTGGTTGCCATAACTCTCGGCAGTTTTTGCTAGAGAGGCAGCTCTCCCTTGTGTGTTTCCTTTCCTTTTGAACACTGCTGTATAAGCTGCTTCCTATTATTGAGGGATTGATTATTCAGTCTGTAGTTAAATCAGGCAGTGGAGTGGAAAAGAGTCATTCATGAAGTCAGGGAACAGGTTCAAATACTGACTGAACTACTTACTGGCTGTATGACCATGAATAAATCATATACAAAGAAAATGAGCTATTAAGTAAGAGAATCTCAGAATCGAAAGGAACCTCAAAAGGCATCTAATCCAGAGGTGACAAAGTCACTACTCCCTGTCCTTAAACTGCCAAGAAAAGTCCTAAGTGCTGCCTGAACCAGATTAAAATGTAATACAGTGATGTTTTTTAAAGTAAATAAAAATACAATACAACATAATGGTAATTTATGATTTAATAAGTCAATATGTGCCCTCAGGGATCCTTTCTATTTGAGTTTGACACCACTAACCTCATCCATCCTGCACGTGATAAGGAATACTTCCTATAGCATCCCTAACAGAGTCTTCTTGCTCCCATCTGAAAATATCTAGTGAGATGGAGGATTCACCATCTCCAAAGGCATTCCACTGGATGTTTGAATAGCTCTATTGTTAGGAAGTGTTCCTCTAAAGAGATGAAATCTGCCTCACTGTAACTTCCACCTCTGGTCCTTACTTCTGATCTCTCTGCCTGCTCTAAATAAAATAAGTTTAAACCCTACTTTATAAATAGTTTTTCCACCATTACCAAGTTTTCTGCTCTATCCAGGCCAAATACTTATATCTTCTAAGGGTATGGTTCCAAGTCCCTGTCCTTACCTCACTTTGGACGTATTTCAGCATAATAATATATTTTGTTTTTAGAAGGTCTCTCCTAAATAGGGAAGCCATGACTTTTTGTATGGCCCTATCAATACTATGGACTTTTTTTAATATAAAGGTCATTGGTTTTTTTTAAGACTGGAGGTTTTTAAAAAGGTTTTTATAGGATATTTTGCTCAAGGATAAAACTGGTTGGAGTTAGGAACCCACAGGGGCAGTAAGAGTCATCAACCACAAGCTTTAGCACCAGAAGAATCTGGTTTTCTGGGCCTGATCCCACTCTGTATATCTATAAAAGCTTCAGTTAAATGCCTTTCTATAAATCAAAGGTATGAGGATGAGGTATGTATGCCTCTGAACTACTTCCAATGACTCTGTCACTAGTCAGAATCAGAGCAAAAGGGACTCAGGTATTTCTTAGAACAATTGAGACATGACAAGCAATCTGGTATTTTCCATCACAACAAAAGGTTAGCAGAGTCAAAGGGTAATTGATTGACAAGTTCTTTCCAAGAATGGTAGTGTTGTTTTGATTTTTGTTACAAAAATGGGATGGGGAGAGGAGGATGTCTCATTTGGACAGTAAGTCTTACAAGTAAATTTCCTTTTCTCATCTCTAATGTGAACGCTTGGTTTACCACACAATCATTGATTTGGAGAAGTACTTGCCACCAAATAAAGAAAATGAAATGGATAAGAGAGACTGAATATGTCTCTTCTTCATTTTTAAAGTCCACAAATCCAGGCAGCCACTTCCAATTACTGCAGTGAATGATCCCAATTTACCCACTCAGATTAAATTACAAGGACAAAGAAATCACAAGTCAAAAATTAAAGAAGACAACAGAATTTGGTGGATCTCACATAAATCAAAGAAGCTCTCTCATCAGATCAAACATCTTCAAACTCCCCTGACTAGAGAACCCCAATATTTGAAAGGGTCACCCACTGGGGATGCTGCTTGTCTGCCTTAACAAGAGAACAAAAAGAAAACATAGCCTATATCTTTCTGGGCAACTAGAGTTTGTCTCTGGGAGGCCCTGAACACAAATAGCAGCCTTGGAATAGTAAGTATGCACAAGGTTGTCCATCTTGAAAATTGCAAAAAAAAAAAAAGCATTCACTATTTGGGATCCTGATTTCCTTGACGCGAGTTAAGAAAAGGTTCTTAGGACCACTTGATATACCAACCTAGTAACTAAGCATAATGGTAAATCACCTTGTGATTTATTCCTTCACTGGTCCTCACTCAATATATTCTGCTTATATGATGACATTAGGTTCCAGGAGCAACAGAGAACTAATGAGAGCTCCTCCTCTTTAGTGATGTTCCAACTAACATACAACTGCTCCAGAATATCTGGAATCCTGCACAAGATAAATCTCTGGGTGAAGTCTCTAACCAACCATCCAAGCATAATGTAGAATTTCTAAGCTTTCTAAGGCCCTTGAAAGTCTAGGTTCTTATAAGTGTGGCTAGATTTCATTTCCACAAAACAAATATCCTTAAATTGGTTCTAAACCTTTTGGTTATTTTGCTGCTATTGTTGTTGTTACAAGGTGGGGGTCAATAACGGAGGCAGGGGTAGGGATAGGAGATCTAGAAATGACTGATACAAAGACAAAAGCCATCAATAAAACTGCATTTTTTAAGTTTCCACCTTGGAAATCCTTTCCAAGTACTTTTCCCATCCTTGTGCCTTTGTATACCCCATGTTCAAAAACATTCTTCTCATTATCTGATACACAACATTTCTCACCAATTCAAGATGGAGTTCAATTAGTTAGCTCATTCTCCAAACCATTAGCATAATCCTGGGCCTACTTCTCCTCAAGGTGCTCTTATAACCTTTACCAATTAATACCTTTGCTTTCACTAAGAATTAATGCCACGTCTCGGCATCAAAAACCCAGTTTTACCTTGTCTGCCATTATCATAGAGGAGCCTCCATGGATGCCCAGGATGGGAGTGAGGGTCTGGGCTGAAATGAAATCAAGGATCTGAGCGATGGCTTCCTGGTCTGTGTCATCAGCAAACACCACACCCTGGATCTTGCGGTCCGACATGAGATCACAGATACGAGTGATAATGCTCTTAGGGTCAGTCTCATTCATGGCTACTAGCTCCACGCGAGGTACCACAGAGAGGTGATGGAAATCATCTTTCTCGTGGGCGTCCTTGATAGCCACCTCGTCTGAAGTGCCCACTAGGATGACAGCAATACCAATGCTGGGGTGACTCTTCTGAGCACGGGCCTTGCTGCCTGACACTGCTAAGACAGCCAGTACTAACCAGAACTTTGGAGAGTAGCACTCTGTCCTGGGCCTCATCTTCAACTCTTAGACTCCCTGAAAAGATAAAAAGAAACAGAAAAAAAGAAAAAAGAAGTTAAAAGAGTCTCCTTGCTGCATCATGCTAATTGTGATTGCCAGTCAAGTACTTTATCTCATTTCACTAATCATCTACCCGAATTCACTCTCTTAGTCATATTTCTAGTGTTGGCTATATAATTAAGGGGGAAAAAAGAACATTCAAAGTGTTCAAGATTGTTAAAAAATATGTTATCCACATAAGAGCTGTAGCCAAAGAATATCAATAATTAACAAAAAGACATTTGGGCAAAAGTAATGCAGGTATACGCTACAGAAAATTGCTCAGACCAACATCATTTTGAAGTTACATCATTAATACATAATAATCAAACTCTATCATAAAGTTTTTAATCCAAAATGTGACATCATTTGGATGACAGCCCAGTTACAACAGTCATTGCGCTGTCTATAGAACTGTCCCCTATAACATCGTTTTGTTGATAGAGTGTCTTCAAGGAGCCAATTAATGGTGTTAGGTGAGATGTATCCATAGTTGCCAAAAGGTATCAGCAGGTATCACATCTTCAAGGGCTCCTAACATTTCTACCTAACCTCTAACACTATTCTTACAGCTCATCTCTGACCAGGCATTGGACGAGGTAAGGGAACAGAGAACTACAGAAATAGATAGGATGTGCTCTCCCTCACTGACCTTTCCCACCCAGGAATGTGGAAGGAAAACTAGTCATAAAAAGTCACAGATAAAGAAGGCCTCCCTTTGCCCAGACTTTTACTAGCTTCTAGTGGCTCTACCATGATGCTTATTTTATCAGATATGATGTACTGAATTTATTAGGAAATACATCGTTGATAATACTAGCTTTTAGTTTTAGAGAAACATTCTTAGCAAATTATTTAAAATGTCTCCCTATTCAAGCCCTTCACCAAGAGCTCCATTTTCTCCCCTCCTCTTCATTTCATATCACCCGGATGTCCTCTGAGACTATCTCTTCCTTCAACCCTGTCCCACATGAAAAAGTGAATGTTCTCCTTACCAAGGTTAACTCCTCTACATGAAGAAATGGTCATTTTCTATACCATATTCTCCTCACTGTCATTTATCTTTCTTCACGTCTATTAATTACTTCCTACTGACTATGCACAGTTATCCCTTCTATATTGTGACTTTCCCTGTTGTGGTTTTGACATATTTTGGGTCAGCATAAGAAATTAAATAGGAATTTTGGGGGAGTTTTGCAGAAGCCAGAATATGATACAAAAAAAGTCTAGAAACTCAGAAATACATGAAATATATGTGTGGTATTGTATAATATCAACATATTTATCTTTTAATACCATAATAATTCAGACTTCTGTGGTACGAAGGGAGGGCCAGAAAATTTTACACAGATTTTCCAGATCTCAAGGGCACCACACCCCTACCCCCTGCATTGTGGAAGGGATAGATAGACATGCCTATGGCTCCCTTTTCTCAAATAGCTCACACTTGATCTGATCCACTCATCCTCACTTGCTTTCTTCTCATATTTCTGCTCCCTTTTTTGGTCAAACACCTCAAGTAGGATGTTGCTGTTGTTTGGTTATTTTTAGTCATGTCTGACTCGTTGTGATTCCATTTGGTGTTTTCTTGGCAAAAGGACTGGAGCGATTTGCTATTTCCTTCTCTAGCTCATTTTACAGATGAGGAAACTGAGGCAAACTGGATGAAGTGATTTGCCCAGGGTCACAGAACTAATAAGTGTCTGAGGCAAGATTTGAATTCTGGAAGATAAGTCTTCCTGATTCCAAGCCTGGTGCTCTATCCACTGTGCCAGCAGGTTATCATTAATCGAAGCCTCCATTGTCTTCTTAATTTTCCACAGTCTGGCTTCTGACTTCATCATTAAACCAAAACTTCCCACTGTAAAGTTACTGGCAATTTCTTATTTGCCAAATCTAATGGCTTTTTTTCGATCCTTATCCTTCTTAACCTCTTTGCATTCTTTGACACTATGGATCATCCTCTTCTCTCTGGGTTTCCTTGCCACTAGATACTACTCTATTCTGGTTCTACTCCTACCTGTCTGACCATTCTTCTTCAGTCTCTGCTGGATTTTAAAGAAGTGTCGCCTCTGTTCTGTGCTGGTCCCTCTTCTCCTTCTATACTATTTTCCTAGGTGATCTCAGTTCCCATGGATTCCATTATCATCTCTATAGTGATGATTCTTATATCTACTTATCCACCTCTAATCTCTTTCCTAATCTCCAGACTTGTGTGGCCAACTATCTAATGAACATCTAGAACTGAATGCCCTGTGGATATCTTAATCCTGACATTTCCAAAACAGAACCCATTATCTTTCCCCCTCTCCCCCACCCCAAGGTCTCCCTACCTTTCAATTTCCCTATTGCTATTAAGAGAACTACGATACTCTTAGGCTCTCAACTGACATGTCATTATCAACTACTCACTCACACCTCAGATCCAATCTGATGCTAAAGCCTGTCAATTTTACCTTCATAATATCTCCCATATACACCCCTTTGTCTTCTCCGACATAGCCACCACCCTGTTGCAGACCCTCATCACCTCATGCCTGGACTATTTCGATAGCCTGCTAGAGCCCTGCTCTAGTCCCTCCTCCATTCAATTGTCAAATTAAACTTCCTTAAGCACAGATCTGACCATGTTATCTCTCTCCACCTCCACCATTCTCCATTCAATAAATTTGAGTGGCTCTCTGTCACCACCAGAAGCAAAGATAGAATATTTTGTTTGGCATTCAAAGGCCTTCTTACACCTTATTCCTCTCCATGAACTCTGTGAATCCAGAGATAATTGGCTTCCTTGTTTTTTACACAAGATACTACAATCTCCCAACTCCAGTCATTTTCTATAGCTACCCCCATGCCTGGAATTTTCTTCCTCCTCTTTTCTACCTCCTGGCTTCCCTAGCTTCCTTCAAATCCCAGCTAAAATCTCACTTTCTATGAGAAATCTTTGCTGATCCCCCGTAATGCTAGCCCACTCTACCTGGTGATTATCTTCTATTTATCCTTTATATAGCTTGTATGTACATAATTCTTTCCATGCTGTCTCTCCCATTAGTTTGTGATCTCCTTGAAAACAAGTACTATTCTTTGTTTTTATTCCCATCTCCAGGCTTAGCACAGTGCCTTCACTATAGTAGATGCTTAATAAATGCTTGTTGACTACTCTGTGTTTCTGCTTTGTACGTTTTATTTGTTAAGCATAAATGAGTATTGTATCTCATCAAATCCATTTTCTCCAATTACTAATATAGTCGTGTTATCTGGGAGTTTTTTGTTTGTTTGTTTTTCACATGATTAATGGTTTTTCTAAAGCTGAACCATTCTTCCATACCTGGTATAAATCCAACTTGATCATAGTGAATAATTTTTTGATGGATTGCTATAGTGGTTTTTTTGCTAATATTTTATTTAAAATTGCTGAGTCAATATTCACAAATGATATTAGTCTTTAGTTCTACTTCTTTGCTTCATCTTTCCCTGGTTTAAGTAATCAACCATTTTTTTCTTTAAGAAAGCAGTTTAAAAGAATTTTTTTCTTTCTCAATTTTTGAGAATAGTTTGTATAATCAAACAATCAACGGGTACTTATTAAGCACTTATAATGTACCAGGCACTCTGCTAGGGGCTAGAGATACAAGAAGAAAGAATGAAATAATACCTACTTGAAAGCAGTTTGTATTCTAATGAGTGAGACAAGGACATATAAAAATATAGACAGCATTAATATAAAGTTAATAAGCTCTGTTATATACAAAGTAGTTCAATACATGGTAATTTGGGAAGAACAGCCCTAGGAGTGAGGAGATGAAGAAAGCCTCCTTACAGAAGATGGTGCCTGAGATTTATCTTAAAGGAATAGAAGGAATCATTGAGGCAAAGATAAGGAAAGAAGGAATTCCACACATGGGGAGAAGAGCAAGTTCAAAGGCAAGAAGACCAGTTTGGGTGGATCACAAAGTGAGAGATGTGGAGGAATGTCCAATTGCTAAACTGCAAGCTAGGTTGGACTAGGTTGTGTCAGCCTTTAAAAGCTAAACAGAGCTTATATTTTATCCTAGAAGCGATACGAAACTACTAGAGTGGACTAAGGGAATAATATGATAAGATTTGAACTTCAGCCTCAATATATAAGATGGAGTAGAATGGTGAGTCTCAGGACTTCTCCCCTTCAAGGCCTATAAGTGACCTTGGGCATATGGACCTTGATTCTTTGCCTGCCTTGGTGTTTGTTCCTTCACGCTAAGTGAAGAGATTCCAGGTTACAACTTTGTGAATTTCCAAAGGTCAGGATCATTAGCCATATCAAGTTTTGCAGACAGCCAGCATCAATGCTCTGAAGAGCTGGAGAAACTTTCAAGACCCAGCCCTACAGTAGCTGAAATGAAGTTTTGACAGAAACTAGATTTAGACCAACTATCTATGTAACTACTTATATGCCATAATAAGCTCAATATGACTGTGTGACCTAGCTGTTAAAGGCCAAAGCATTAAAAAATTAGAAGATAAATCAATAAGGGTCTGATATCTAAGATAGATAGATAGAACGATAGATAGATAATAGAGACATATAAAATCAAAAGTCATTCCCCAATCGATAACTGGTCAAAGGTTATAAACAAACAGTTCCCCAAGAATTGCACACTATTAACGACCACATGAAAGAAGGCTCAAAACAAAAGAAATGTAAAACAAAATAATCATGAGGCTTTACCTTATACCCAGCAAATTAAGAAAGAAGACAAAAGATGGGAACAGTTAATATTGGAAAAATTGTGGAAAAATCAAGCACACTAATGCATTGTCAAGGGAACTGTGAATTGGTCCAAGCTTTTTGGAAAGCAATTTGGAATTATGCAAATAAAGTGGCTAAAATGTCCATGCCTTTTGATCCAGGGAACCTACTGCTAGGCTTATTGATGAAGGTCGATAACAAAAAGAAAGGAATAAAATATACCAAAATATTTACAATAGCATTTTTGTGGGTATGAAGAACTAGAAACAAAGCAGATGCCCACCAATTAGGGAACAATTAAAGTTGAGATACATTAATGTAATAGACTATTACTGTGCTGTAAGAAATAGTGAATATGGAGAATCATAGAAAAAACGTGTATGAAGTGAAATAGGCAGAACCAGATAAATAACATAATGTTTTCATTGTGATAACAATGGCAATGTCCATGGAAAGACAGGAAGACAAAACAAAATAATACTGAATTCTGTTAAACTATAATAATCAATATTAGCTCAACTTAAATATATGAAAAGACTCTTCTTCCCATCCCCAGGGGCTCCTTGCAGAGTTGGGGGACCATTGGCATGGAACCCCACGTAAGACATTAGACCTTTTTGATAAGTTAGTTAGTTTGCTGAATTGTTTTTTTTCTTCTTCTGTTCTTAATTCTATTTATTCTTTATTAAATAGGATTGTCCTCTGAACAGAAGAAAGGGCTGACAGAGGGAAACATAGATGCTGTAAAACAAAGATATGTATAAACATTTTTAAAAGATAATCAAATCAAGTATTTTTCATAGCTATGAACTTCCCATAAAAAGAATAGAGATGATCATCAATGATATAATAGATAATTTTGTTTAAATAAAATTGGAGGGGAAATGTTGTGGAAATCAATACAGCTAAGATAAGGGAAGTGGTCAATTGGGGGGAAATATTTGCATCTAATATTTCTAATATCTGACATCTAAGATGCATAGGGAGCCAACACAAATGTGTAAGACCAAAAGTTACTCCTCAAAAGATAAATGTGTAAAGGATATAAGCAACCAATTTTTTTTAAAAAGTGAATTGCAAAATATTAATAGTCATATGAAAGATTACTGCTGACCCCTAATTAGAAGAGAAATTAAAATTGAAGCAACTCTGAGGTTTTTTCTCACACTTAGCAGAATGGCAAAGATGACAAAAAATGGGAATAGATAGTATTGGAGTGGTTGTGGAAAGATAAGCACCCCAGTATACTTTCAAGGGACTTCTTAATTGGTCCAAACATTCAAGAAAGCAATCAGTAATGATGCTAAGTAACAAAAAATAACAAAACTCTTTGACCCCAAGAGAGCAGTGTGAGGCATATACCCCAAAAAGGTCAATGACAAAAAAAGTTCTATAAACACTCTAATATTTATAGTACCAATTTTTGTAGTGGAAAAGACTGGAAACAAAGCAGAAACTCATAAATTGTAGAATAGCTAGACAAATCATGGCACATAAATGTAATGGAATACTATTACTGTGCTAAAAGAAATAGAGAACACAATAAATAGAAACATGTAATGACATATGAGTACAAAGAATTATGAGATTACATGTACTGATACAAAGTAAAATAAGGAAAACTAGGCAAACTACAACCACAATGACTAAAATAAGGTCAATAAAAACAACGACAAAATAATCAAAACACCGCTATGAAATTATAATGACCAAGACTGACCCCAAAGTGGAGATATGCTATGAGTATGGAATATTGCATTTTTTAAAAAAAGATGTCGATACTATATATATATATATATATATATATATATATATATATGTATGTATGTATATATATATATGTATGTATGTATATATATACATATATATATATGTTAGTAAAGTTGTTTCTGGTTGTTTTTTTTTAAATCATATTCATTGGACAATGGGACAATTCCATGATTTGGTATCCAGAACCCAGAAGATTCTCACCCTTGCGGTGAAAGGAAAAGGGATCCAGATTTCCAGACTGAAGTGTTACTTAATATTTACTGCTCATCCAGAACATGCTGGGTATTGGAGTACCTAAAGACAGTTGTGAGTTTGGCAAAAATCCTGACCAACAAGGGATGATGAATGAGTCAGTACTGGGAAGGTATTCCTCCCTGAAAACAGCAAAGGTCATTAATTATGTGGGAGTAAAGAGACGGAGAGTAAGAAGACAAATAGCTGGAGACATTCTGAAGCTGAAGATCCACAAAAATTTAATCAAGTTCTGCCAAAAGCATTCTGGAATATAACCAGTGTAGCTAGCTTTCAGCCATTCCAAAGGGTAGAGCTGCATAGATTATCTTCCCTTTCTCTTGAGAATAAGACATGTAACTAACTTAGCTCAGAATGAGGCAAGACCTACCCTACCTTATGAAAAGAAAAGTTATATATCTCTGTCCAGTTTGGGGGGTTTTGGTTTGGTTTTTTGGCCTCATCCTCTGGATCAGTGCCTGGCAAACAATGGGTGTTTAAGAAATGTTTGCTGACTGACTGACTAGATGAAATCAGAAAACTGTAAGACCTTGGTAAAAACTATCCCAAAGGTTGCACCATGGCCTGGCAAAAAGAAGAATCAGAGTTTAAATTTCTTCTTGAAAAACATTAAACAGAGAGTTATGGTCAATAACTTCACAGAATACATAAACTTAGAGCTTCTAATGATTGTGAACAAAAATTTACTATCAGTTATAACCTGTATATTGGATTTCCCTTCAGAAAACAAGGTTCTCATAGAAAGCCAAAACACAGTGTGGTACAACTAATAGCTAATTTCATTCCAGTGGAATTTTTGTGCTATGATTAGAGTTAGAGAATGGACCTCTGATTTCATTTGTAAAGAGAAGTTCCAGATAAGGGAACTCTATCAATACAGGTCTGAACCTTTTCCCCTTTTTTTAAGAGAGTTTTTTAGAGCTCTGGAAAATTGTGACTTAGCCAGAATGTGTCAAAGGCAGCACTTGAAGCTAATCTCACTAACTTTAAGGTTAGCTCCATAACCGCTACATCCCTCTGCCTCTTAATAGTCTTATGATTATAAATCATTGGACTCCATCCTTTCCAGTGAGCATTTTTATTAATTTTCATGCACTCAGCATTCTCCCACTTTGGTGTGTGGTATTTGTTCTCTTTAAACTATTGCTTGTGCTTCTTTTCTTTCTTATAATGTATTGTACTTTGGGAGTTCGATGGCTAGTTGTGACACTCAAAGAATAGAATCTGGTTTACCAAAGTATCTCTTTTATATACAGAATACGGTAAAGCACTTTACAAAGCGATACATTATTGGCAATGCTAGCAGCACGGGAACTGCAAACAAAGATACTGCTATTCAGCAACTGCAGGCTCAATTTCCAGTATCAGAAGAGGTTTGTTTAGCTGAAGGAGGCCCTCTTATTTTCCTATAGACAACACAATACAGTTCAGGATAAAAGAGAATCCAACTAGAAAGGGGAAAACCACAGTTCTAACCTCTGGTCCATCGTTAGTCAACAGTAGGGCTTTGGCTGGCCACTGGACCTTTCTTAATCTGGGTTTTCTCAGCTGAAAAAGAGGAACAATAACTGTCCTACTTCCTGCACATAAGTTTTGTGAATATAAAATGAGATTACGTGTAAATCAATCAATAAGAAGTGCCTACTGTGTGCAAGTTACGTAGGGATACAAGCACAAACATCAAATGGTCAGGTGTACAGATATAAGTATGTATGTAATGCATACAATGTATACAAGATAAATACAAAGGGGAATGCCCTGCTTGCTACAAGTATCAGGAAAGACCTCATGGAAGAGTTGGTACTGAAGCTGAGCTACTGTAAGGAAAAGATGCATTCCAGAGGTATGAGACACACCATGTAGAGACATGGAGATGGGACACTGAACATGAGGTTAGAAGAACAACAAGATCTGTTTGTATAGACAACAAAGTATCTGCAGATTACCTATATAAACAAACTTTGAAAAGCATATGGTGGCAGCCAGGTAGTGCATTGGATAGAGCAACTGGCTCTGGAGTCAGAAGGAAATGAGTTCAAATATGGTGTCAGACACTAGGTGTGTAATTGTGGGCAAGTTGCTTAGCCTCAATTGTGTGTGTGTGTGTGTGAGAGAGAGAGAGAGAGAGAGAGAGAGAGAGAGAGAGAGAGAGAGCTTGAAGGAGGACGGGAAGAAAAGTATGTGGTATTTTTTGACCTAGAAATATCACTTTTAGATCTGTATCCCAAAAAATCAAAGAAAAGGGAAAGGGACCTACTCGTACAAAAAATATTTATAAAAGCTATGTTTGTGGTGACAAAGAATTGGAAATCAAGGGAATGCCCATCAATTGGGGAATGGCTGAACAAGTTATAGTATGTGATTGTAATAGAATACTATTGTGCTATGAGAAATGATGAGTAGGATTGTTTCAGAAAAACCTGGAAAGACTTACATGAACTGATGCAAAGTAAAGTTATCAGAACCAAGAGTACAATGTACACAATAACAGCAATATTATAAGGATGATCAACTATGAAAAACTTGGCTACTCTGATCAAGTCAATTACCCAAGGCAATACCAAAGGTCCCATGATGAACAATGTTATCTACCTCCAGAAAAATAATTGATGAATTCTGAATACACATTGAAGGACATTTTTTAAATTCCTTTACTTTTATTGTTTTATTTTGTTTGTGTTTTCTTTTGCAACACATCTAACATGAAAATATGTTTTGCATGACTTCACATGTATAATTGATATCAAATGTCTTGCCTTCTCAAGAAGTGGCATAGCAGCATAAAGGAGGGAGAGAATTTTTATTTTTAAAAATTTTGTAAATAATTGCTAAAAATATTTACATGTAATTGGAAAATATTTAATGAAATAAATAAAAATAATCTAAAAAAGAAAAGTATAAGGTATTATAAAATTTTGAGGTATGTTATATATATTAAGCAACTTACCTATTTATAGGCCAACAAAGTATACACATGGAGAGAGGGAGTCTAATAGGGAGTATGTACAAAAAAAAAGGTAAGAAAAACTTTAAGAATGGAATTACAAGGGTAGTAAGGCTCCTCTGAAAGTTTACCAGATCTCTTTCTGGACAGCAGAATGGCATCCTTTCTCCAGACTTCCTACTTAAAGCCATAGTATTAGAGATTTGGGGGTAAAATGGACTGGAGGCACTATCTACTCCAGTCCTTTCATTTTACAGATGAGGAAACTGATACCCAGAGAGGTTGTGTAGGATCACAGTTACAGAGGAGGCAGGATTTAAACCCAGGTCTTCTGATTCTAAATCTGTTGCTCTTTACACTATAACATAACATTTCTTCACTGTATCATGCTGCCCCTACTTATCATAGTAATGATAATAACAGCTAGCCTGTTTTTATTATTATATATGCTTTGAACTGTCCGATGTGCTCTATGTTATCACACTTGCTCCTCACAATAACCCTATGGTGCACTCACTATGACTATCCCTATTTTATTGGTAAAGAACATGAGGCTGAGAGGGGTCAAATGAGTTGTCAAGGGTCATATAGGTAGTAGGTGAATGTGACAAGATTTGAACTCAGATCTTCCAGACTGTATTCACTCTGACACCTAATTGCCACTAAATGTGGTCAGTATTTACAAAGAGGTAGCATTCTCTAGTCAAACAAGCTTGAGATCTAGAAAGAGTCAAAGAACACAGGCTTGAATACCAGCTATGTTGCTTATTCCTTTGAGTGACGTCCAACACGTACCTTTCTCTCCTGAGCACTCAGTTTCTTTACACATAAAATGTGGCAGCTGGAAGATCAGATGATCCCCTCCAGCTTTAAATTCTTTTGCCTTAGGCAAATCATTTCACTGCTCAAAGCTTCAATTGCTTCCTCTGAAAAACGAGGTTAATAATACTTGCCCTCCTTCACTCATGTTGTTCTTTTCTTTTTCTCTTCTTTCCTTTTCCTCCTTTACTTTTTTCTTGCTTGCTTTCTGTCTTGCTTGCTTTGTTTCTCCTTTTTTTTCTGTCAATTGAGTCTACTTATCTCGTTCATGCTGGAAGTACAAAGGCCAGCCAGGGCCTGATCCCAAGACTGAATTGGATAAAAGCTTTAGCCTGCTCCATTTTTCTGGCATGGGCCAGTTCATCTCTCTCTACTTAGGCAGCCTGGTGGCCCTCACTGCCAGGGGCTCTCTGCCCCACTGGACTTGGTGCAAACACCAGTTATTGGCTTTAGCTCTATTGTAGCTCAAAACTCCTGACCTTAAGAGATCCACCCAGCCTCAGCCACCCTAACAATAGGGACTTTAGGCATGCTCTAGGTGACTCACATTGTTCTGAAGATAATTCAAATTAATTAAGTGGTGTAAAGTGTGTAAATAAATAATATTAAATATTTTAATTTATATTAAATAAGTAATAATTTTAATTAATTAATAAAACTCTGCCTTTGCCTTCAAGGAGCATACAAACTGAGAGATGACAAGCTAGGTAAACAATGTTAATAATTATACAACACTTTAAAGTTTACAAATAATTTTCTTTACAGCAATCCTTTAAAGGAAGCTGCACAAATGCTGTCATACACATTTCTATGGATTAAAAAATTAAGGTTCAAAGAAGCCAACCAAATGGAAATTAGAATTAAAGTGTCTAGAAGAGGTGCAAATGAGACAATGGATGCCAAACTGTTTTGTAATCCCAGAGTCAATATAAATGAGAACTAGTGAATTCACTGAAGGAGGAAGAAGGTCTAAGAATTTGGCAGCAAACAGGACCAGACAGATTGTTGGTGTTCACTTCTTTGATTCTCTGACCCACTTCTTACTCATACTAACACCTCTCAAATCTTCTGCCGAGGCAGGTGATGAGGATATGAGTCAGGAGATATGCTAACCCTAAAAGGAGAACTAAGGAAACTGCAACAAGAAACAAGGAATGTAATATGATGGCTAACTAGACGTTGTAAGTACCACCCAGAATAATGATGGCTGAGCCAATGAATGACCATCAGAAATAAACCTGAGAGAGAAAGTTAAGGTTATATTTCACATCCAGGTTAAAGGTCAGGTCTATGATGATCAGTAGCCAACAGTGATGATCCCTGATCAGTATGTGTCTATAAATAATGAAGCATGCAAAATAATTGCTGTCTCACTGATATTTTCTATTCTTCCACTCCCCCTAGATTCTGCATATTAGAGAGAGATACATATGGCTCCTTTTCCCAATGTTTTGTTCTGACTTCTTCCTGATATAAAAAGCTCAGGCTGCACCCAATGAGTATGGTCTAGTTTGAGGATACTTTTGCTGATATTAAGTTCTGTAGGGTTCATGTTTAATCCTTCATTTAAAAAATACTTGTTATGAAGTGGCACTCTGGGAGGCTTAGAGAAGAGATGTAAGAGGAAATGAATTCAATTTATAAATGAAAGACATCAATAAACTTTTTGCAAAAAGCATTTGAATCTAAGAAGAACTTCATAAGACTCTCCAAATGCTTGATGACTGTGATGGAAAAGTAGAGAGAAAGTGAAAATGGAGAGAAATATATAGAAAAACAGAGTTCAGGAAAAAGGCAAGAGAAAGGTCAAAGATTTGCAGAAGACCCAACCTCTAGTTCAGAGGCAGGCCAATCCTGGCCAGCATGGTTTTTACATTTTTAAATAGTTTTGTTGTATTTAAAAATATAAAAGTATTCATAGATGGAGGACTTTAGGCCACATTTGGACCTCAGGCCAATTCAATGACCTCTACTCTAGCTCATAACTTTTTCAAAAAAAGAAACGGTAGATGTTGGACATAAAGGACCCCCAAATCATTCCTAAAATATGAAATAGATTATATTTTGACAGGGAAAGACTTGTTATTATTGTAGGAGTTCTTCCTGAGTAAATTCTTTATACAGTTAAACTTTAAACTCTTCAGCCTTAAAATCAGAATTAATCAAAAAAAAAAGGAAGGAAGGGGGAAGGAGAAAGAAAGAGAGAAAGAAAGAAACAAACAAGGAAAGAAAGAAGGAAGGAAAGAAAAAGAAAGAAAGGAAGGAAGGAAGGAAGGAAGGAAGGAAGGAAGGAAGGAAAGAAGGAAGGAAGGAAGGAAAAAAGAAAGAAAGAAAGAAAGAAAGAAAGAAAGAAAGAAAGAAAGAAAGAAAGAAAGAAAGAAAGAAAGAAAGAAAGAAAGAAAGAAAGGAAAAGAAAAGAAAAATATATTCAGTAAAAATTGAAAAACTTAATCCTGGACTGTTTTAAAAAGTAACTGAAAATCAAAAGTGGAGAAAGGGCAACAGAACTATACTAACAAAAACTATAATAATTTTATCCATAGGTTTAACCACTAATTAGTGAGCACAACAAGGAGATGTGAGTGAACATCTGACTTATTTGCCAAATGGAGAGAGATGACAGTCAAAGTCAACACTAGGTGAGATTATAAACTCATTAGTAAAATCTTACCAAAAAGAATGATAGACAGTTATAGGCAGTATCATCTTATAAAGCAGCAAGTAGAGGAACATAAACCCAGTTTAAAGAAAGCTGCCAATATACCCAAGGGCAATGTGAATATGAAAGTGGTAGGACTATAAACAGAAGAAAAATGGGAAAGATTTGCAAAGATTATTATAATAAGCTATTCTTCCCTCAAGGACACTGAAACCATCACAGAAACTCTAACATCAAAGACACATGTTCTTATAAAAGAAAGTAGAAATGGCACTAAAGAATGAATGAATGAACATAGGGAAAGCAGATGGACTGGACTGGACCAAGTGTTTAATAAGGAATCTGTGTAGGAGTTGACAAATTTGTGAAAGAATTAAGAGAACCAACATGCAAGGTATCTGAAGGAGGAGAAAAAAATGTTGGACTTCATTAATACTGGAAAAAAGATCACTTTAATAACATCAAAAATTATGAACCTACTCACCTATATCTTGACAAATCAATGGCAAAAGCTTTATTCAAACATGGGCTACATCTTTACTACCTCACTATTGACTAAAAGATGTAAACAATATAAGATCCAGTTGTGCTTACAGATTGTTAATTGCTCCCCACCCCCAAAAAAGTACTTGACTTGGCAGAACCAAATGCCTTTTCACAGACTCAAAGTTTCTCCAATCTTAACATTAAAATCATGCAAAATTCTTTGGAATATATAACAACAGAAATTACCCTGTTCAATGATACTCTCAGAAATAATATGAAGTGAGGCAAAAAACATAGAGAAGTATGTTAATCAAAGATACATATCACTGTGATGGAGATGTAGGTCAAAGATGCAGGTCAAAGAAGGATTTCCTGAGAATGATAAGATCCTCCCAATGTTCCTATTTCCAGCTGCCACTGTGTTGACTACATTAAGCTCTGGAACATTTTAGAGCCCCTTGGAAGAAATCTGTAATCACTCAAAGGAATTTTTATCCATTCACATAGGAAAGACCAAATGGATGAAAACTGTCTATTCCTCATATTTCAACATGCATTTTGATTAACATCCCATAGAACTTGTCCATTAATGCATATATAGATATCATGGAGGGACGTTGAGTTGGACTCATATTTGAACAGTAGGAGGCGAGAGGGTTAAATTGTCTTCAGGAAATTATAAGACTTCTTTACTTATCTCAAGGCAAAGGCCCATCTTTTCTATACTAACATTCTATAGGTGTTACCATATGGTAGCAGGAAGTGGAATATGACTGCCTCCAAAGAATAATGAGTACTTTTATATTCATTATTATCCTCCATTACCACAGGCCATATAAGCAATGAGGAATTCCCCAAAACAAAGGCAAAAGACATCACTAAGGAATTGTATGATAGTAAGAAAGATGGACTGTTAATGCAGTGAAGATGAGGGGCTCTATTGGCATCCTCATCAGGAAAAAGCAAAGAATGCCTCCAACACACAAAATGTACCTGCCATGGCAAATTAATAGAAGAACATGAACAAGAGTCACACAGGATGGCCCGACTTGGATGGATCGAGATCTGTGTCATTTTGGGGAAGTTTCAAAGCAACTGAGATCACAGATACTTTGGGCATCAGAAGATACATGCACACATACATTCATACATAACACACATATGTGTGCACATGTGTGTATCTGTATGTATGTGTGTATAAACACATGTATATGTAAATACATGGTCCTATGTGAATTACTGGGACAAGATATAAGGATTAAGTCTATTTACTTAATAAACCTAACAACTTTTTACATATTTAAAAACCTTTAAAATGCAACACGTACTTCTTTTGCTGCAGTCATATGCTTTAAATTGTCACTGAGACCACAGGATTTTGACCTGAAACCACACTTTTATCACAACTGATATTATTTTGCACAGAATAATTCATCTAATTTATTACATATATTTATAGATAATTCCCACTTCATGAGATGTATCTTGTAACAAAGTAATATGGTTAAGTAAAACTAAAAAATATATAGCGACCTCAGCAGAAAGTGCATGCTATATTTCACATCTGAATTATCACCCACCTCTCTATTTTTTAAAATTAACAGAAATCTACTTTCTTTCTCACCTATTGCAAACCTCACTGAAAAATAAGGAAAAAGAAAAAAATTTCTCATGATAAATATGTATAATTAAGTAAAACAAATTCCCCAATGGCTATACACAAAAATATGTTTCATTCCACACACTAAATCCAACACCTCTCTGTAATGTTTCTGTAATGTAATGCACGTTTCATAATTGGTCTTCTAGAATCATGAATAGTCATTGAATTGATCACAATTCTTAGAGCTTTCGAAGTTGTTTGTTTTGACAGTGTTGTTGTATAAGTTGCTCTCCTAGTTCTGCTCATTCTTTCATTCTTCATTAATTTATAAAAGTCTTCAAAATTGTTCATTTTAAAAATATTTGTGTTATAAATTGTTTTGTTTCTTCTGACTTCACTTTGCATCAATTGACATGTCATTCCATGTATTTTTTAAAATAATCAGTTTCCCTATTTCTTAGAGCAAAATAGTGCTCCTTCACATTCATATACTATAATTTATTCAGTCATTCCTCAATTGTTAGACATCCTCTCAATTTCTAGTTTTTTGCCACCATGAAAATAGGTGCTATAAATATTTTTATACATAAAAGATATTTTCCTCTTTTTGTGATCTCTTTTGGATCTAGACTTAATGGTGGTATTCTAGGCTAAAAGGCACATACCATTTGGGAATTTTTTTGTGTATAATTCCAAATTGTTTTCCAGAATGTTTGTGCATATTGACAGGTCCACCAACAATACATTAATGTGCTTGTTTTATGACAGATCTTCCAATATAGGTCATTTTTCTTTTTTTTCAATCTATGCCACTCTGATGTGTATGAAGCAGAATTTCAGATTTGCTTTAAATTTATTACTCCAATTAGTCATAATTTGAAGCATTTTTATTTGTTTGTAAATTGCCTTAGTTTCTTCCCTCAAAAAAGGGGTCTTAATTAGAAACAAGCCATTTTTTTCTAAGGGTATATTTTTCAATGCGGATTAAATGAAAAGAGTTCCTAAGCCTCTGAATCATGTTTATCTCTAGCTCTTAAATAAGTTTAACTGTTTTGTGGTATATGGCATGATAAAATGTCATGTTATAATATTCTCCCTCAATTTGGGTATTTCTATAATTCTAAAACAATTCTGCTTCTTAGCATAACAACGTATTTGTCAGTCTACTTATTGGGACTTCCTTTGGTCCTTGAGTAGATGGATACACTGGTGGCATCAGCCTGTGTCTTCTGTTCTTAGATGCCACTAGAGCTCATGTCAGTGACTCTCTTCTCTTTCTCCTTCTACTGGCTGTCCTGGTGCTGCTGATTTTTGGCTCAGTTGTATCTGACCTGCTCCTTCCTCTCTGCTTTCAAATCTCAGAATCACTATATTTCTGACTCTGAAATAGCTCCTCCCTTTCTTTTTTTGCAATTAAGGGTTTTTTTTTTTATTTTTAGTTTACAACACTCAGTTCCACATAATTTTGAATTCCTCCCTTTCTTACAAATTACTTAGGCCACAACCAAACCTCTCATGCAATAGCTTTGACTGATTCAAGGAAGTCTTGTTCATATTCCATTCTGGCGTGTTGATTCAATCTAAAAGTGTTCTTACCTACCATTCTTAAGTGAGTAGGATAATCAATGTAGCCTTACTGTTACACACACAGAAATAAAGAGCCTGAGAATTTTCGCATCTCCCAAGGCTCTGTTTATAAATCAACGCCACTCAGAAACTCAAAATCCACTATGGCTCAGCATAAAGCCAGAATGATCCTCCAAGGATATGAATCAATGAGAAAAGTAAAGCCAGAACTGGAAGACTAACACAGAAACTGGATGTGCTTATGAAAATGCTAATATCCAAAGTCACCTTTTATCACCATAGTCAGTAAAAGTATTTCACATGTTTAAAGAATTTCAGAATTAGAAGAAACCTTAAAGGTCATCTGGTCTATTGGTGTCCCTCATTTTATAGAAACTCATCATTTAAAAGATGTTACTTAAAAGGTAGAAGATCTGGATCTGAATAATGGCTTTGCGAATTGCAAACTGTTTAACTAGCCCTCTCTGATCTTCAATTTCTTCATCTGTGAGGTGAAGATAATGATCCTGGTTTACTTACCTCACAGATGCTTTTTTTTACTTTAAAGCACTATATAAAGATTGTCAGGAATGAGTTGTAGAATTGGACTTTCACTGGTTACATGTATTACAATCTGAAAATATAGTTATAGGAAATTTTTAAATAAGAAGATGATACAAGTTTAGAAAAATATAAACATATATCATATATTTATATATAAAAGTTGACTTTCGAGTCATATGTGATACCCTAGAAATGCCTAAAACCTAAAAGAATTAATGAGAAAAAAATTTATATCAACTTGCAATTCCTCTAAAGAAAGGAATAACATAAAAGGATAGCAGTAATAGAGCTATAATTTATCCAACTCTCTTTTATATTTTCTTTCTAGTATTTTCTCAAAAATGTGTCATATCCCAAGCCCTTACCAGGGTTAAGATGGGCCAATAAACCAGTAATGATAGAAGACTCACTTCCTATCTTGAATACCAAAGCTAGAACAAAGGATTTCAACTGTTAGAACTCCATGAATATCAATGAGTAGACAGACCAATATCACACTGTCCACTGCCAGCATATAAATGGCAGGGCACAGACAGCTTGGCACAGCCTGCTCCTCCTTTTTTTCATTACCCACTGAAGCTGAATGAAGGACAATCACTGACTCGCTAGGACCCGGCCTTGCCAGCAATTTCATGGCAAAGGTCCCTATTGCCAGACACATGGCGCAAGATCAGGGCAGCCCTGAGTTGCCCATTTAAAATAAGATTTTGACATTAGAAACCTAGAATTTTATCTTTCCATATGAAGTCTTAAATCTTTCTCTTCTAATAGCTAATCAGTGAAAACAATAAAGAAACATTCAGTGAACATCTATGTTAAAATAAGGCTCTGGCAGAGATACGAAAAAAAACAATAGGATATGCTCTTCATCATCCAAGAGTTTATAGTCTAATTTCAAGATAAGATAAAGCATACACACACAACACAACACATTTGTGTATGTACAAATGTATATGTGTCTACATATAGGTACATTCAGAGAAAGAGAGAGGTATGGAAGGAGGTAATTATCTATGGCAATAATGGATACACGTAAAATGAGTGGTACAAAGCTACGGGAATTTTGAAAGACACAATTTACAGTGAGCTAACAGAGAAAATTTCTAAAGTAGATGTCCCTTGAGTTGGGATATGAAGTAACTGGATGAATGACAATCCAGGATGGTCGATTTAGCACAAAGATAACAAGATACAAAGTGTATGAGATAGAGAGAGACAGAGACAGAGAGGCAGAGAGACAGAGACAGAGAGTAGTGATGGGAAAATTCAATTATCTTGTCATCTTCCAGAGTTCTCTATACCAAAAGATGAGCTGATGATAATTTTCTGGCTTGTCTTAATGATAATTTTATCCTTCAAAAGGTGAAGGAACCATTGAGTGGGACTTCTATCCTGGATCACACCCCAAGAAATAATTAGTTTTGGGGGTGGAAATGGTGGTTAGCTTGAGATGGGAAGTGACTTTTCCATCTTACAATTTGTACCCAAGAAGAGGAAAACTGAGAAGTCTAAAATGCAGGCTTGGTTTCAAAGAGTCCAGAGAAAGGATAGACTGCATCACATAAACTAAAATTATACAAGGGAAGAGAGCCTAGGAAGCATGAAAACCTCTCATAAATGAAATTCTGAAGACATAAAGAGAAACCATTCTAGTAAAGAATAAAAAGGGTAGTTTTCAAAAGAAACTTGAGGTGAATACACAGTGAATTTATCAATCAGTTTACATTTTTAAAAGAATTTTACAAAAGAGGTACCACTGAGACATTCTATGCCCATGGATTTACATGGGCTGTTCCAAGGTCTGTAATACGCTTCCTCCTAACCTACGAAATAATAATGACAACAATAATAATGGCATTTACATAGGGTTTTAAAGTTTGAAAAGTTATTTGTGTATGTTGTCTCATTTGATCCTTACAACAATCATGTGATAGGTAGGAGCTATTATCATACCCATTTTGTAGGTGAATGTACTAAGGCTCACTAAGAGTGACTTACTTTGGGTCACACAGCTAATTAGTGTGTGAGGCAGGATTTGAACTCAAACTATTCTCTTCCCCCACTACCACCATCAAACTTCATTACTTTTGTCAAGGGTAGTACCTTTCTTTCCATTCTTCTAGGTTCATTACCTCTATTTCTCTCTCATTCACTCCACATATCCAGGTAGGTGCCACTTCTTCCCATTTCTACCTCCACAACTGAGGCACGAGGCCAACACTCTCTAATCAAACAGCTACTACTTCAGGTCCTCACCACCTCTGCTTTGGACTACTGTGTTGGCTTACTGATTGATTTTTCCTATGTCAAGTCACTCCCTTTTACAATCTGTCGTCTGCCCAGCTATTAGATCATGTTCTTGACCACTGCTCCACTAAATAAACTTCTGTGGCTCCCAGCAGCTCAAATATAAACTCCTCTGACTTGTAAAGCTCTTCTCAATCTATATTTCCAGCTTCTAAATATTACCCCTTCCCACATTCTATGAGCCAGTAAACTGCTCTTCTTTTTGCTCCTCACAGACTGCATTCAATGTCCCAATGTCTTTGCAGCATTTTGGAATGCACTCACTTCTTACCTCCACGTTTTAGAATCCCTCACTTCCTTAAAGACATAAGACAAGCATCATCTTCATCTATGTGAAGCCTTTCCTCATGACCCCAAGTGCTAGTCCCCTCTCTCCCTCACTACCTCATGTTTAACTACTCTTTATTTATATTGAATTATGAATATACATAAATATATACATGTATGTGTGCATGTTGTTTCTCCCAATAGTATACAAGCTTCCTAAGGGCAAGAATTGTTTCTTTTTTTGCCTTAATATTCTGAGAACCAAACATAGTGTTTGGCATATAGCTGCTTAATAATGAATGCTCGTTGGTTGGTTTATCAATTAAAAGTCTTAGAATCGATTGCTTTCTTCATTGCTCAGCCCAAGTGCCACCTCGTCATAACAATAAACTAAGGATCTTAACCAAAGCTAAAAATTTTTTTAAACCATTAAAAAAGAAAGAAAGGGGCAACTAGGTGGCACAATGAGTAGACCACCGGCCCTGGAGTCAGGAGGACCTGAGTTCAAATCTGGCCTCAGACACTTGATATACTTACTAGCTGTGTGACCTTCGGCAAGTCACAACCCCAACTGCCCTACCTTCCCCCCTCCAAAAAAAATTAGCCTGTATTAGGGAAAAGAAGGGAATCAAAGAATGTGTAGTCAAACTGCTCATCTTAGCTTTCATCTTTTTTTATTTGCCAACGAGAATCATATGGTACATTGGAGACGCCACTGTATTTGGAGCCAGAAAACCTTGGATCAAATTCTGTCTCATCACTTGATAACCTATGTATCAAGTCATTTGACCTCTCTATGCCTCAGTTTCCTCATCTATAATCAATCAATAAGCATTTATTAAGCACCTACTATGTGCTAAGTATTGTGCTAAGCACAAGGGATACAATTACAATTAATGCAACAGTTCTTTCTCATAAGAATCTTACATTCTAATGGAAGACACAATAAGGATAGATAAGTATATGAAGGATAAAAATAAATAAAACAAATACAAAGAAATACAAAGTAGTTAAATATAAGGTAGTTTGAGAAGGATTCTAGCAGTTGAGGGGAGAAGGACAGGTTTCACTTAGAAAGTAGTACTTAACTAATCTTAAAGGAACAGAAGGATTCTGTGAGATGGAGGGGAGGTGCAAGCACATTCCACATTTGTGGGGCCACCATTGCAAGGGCATGGAGAGAGGAAATGTAGTGCCGTGGGTGAGAAGATTTGTTTGGCTAGACCACAGAGACTTGGGGAGTGGGGATGGGAAGGTGTGCAATGAGGCTAGAAAGGTAGGGAGGACAAAGTTATAAAGATTTAAACCACTAAACAGTGGAGTTTACATTTTATTCCAGAGGTAATATTAAGTCTCAAAAGTTTATTGAATAGTAGGATGTTATGGAAATCCTATTGGATGTTCTGTAGGTCGTCTTCCAGTTCTATATCTATGATCTTATGACCTTTGGCATAAGAACAAGACCAGAAAAATGCTAACATGGAATTAACATGCAAAGTGAGAGAACCCAGCTGCCCTTGAGGAGGTCGTCATTAAAGTAAAATGAAAGATATCCAAAGGAAGCCAAAGAAGTTATACATGTGTGTTTATTTTGTATTTATTATATATGTATGCATATGTGTTTGTAGTATATGCTATCTCTGGAGCCCCCAAAAATATGTATAAAACTTGAGAGGAGAGATTTTTTAATTTTTTAATAAGATCCCAAGAATGTAGAACAGTGCCTGGTGAACAGTAGGCAATCAATAATTAATTACCTCACTGATTGACTAACTGACTGATGTGATTACTGAGCCACAGTCAATGATCTTAAAATGTTTATAGAAGAAGAATTGAAGGACATCATCTCCCCTTTTTAACAGGATTATGGGACTAGTAGATCAGGAGAATGATGCGGATATAATGTGCCTGGATTTTAAAGGAACATTTGATAGAATCTTGTATTCTATTCTTTTGAACAAGAGACAAAGATGTAAGACAGCTAATAGGATACTTAAGTCAATTCAGACATAGTTGAATAAACTGACCCAAAGAGAAGTCATTAAAAGTTTAATATTTACCTGAAAGAAATCTCTAACAAAGTGACCATGAATTTTGTATTTATTCCTGTGATATTTAATTTTTTCTTTTACTTTTTCCTTTTTTTCCACAGGTCATTCCTTATTGATATCTTTTTTTTGCATTGTCATAGGTTCCCCTGGTGTCCCTCATCTCTCCCTCTCAGAGAGCCATCCTAAATAACAAGTAGTGTTTTTTAAAGACAAAAGAAAAAGAAGAAAAATCAGTATAATTGGTCAATATACTGAAGAAGTCTGAAAACATATTCAATGTGCAATATTTGTGAACCTCCCAACACTGTAAAAGGGTAGATCAAGGGTATCTTCTCATATGGTGTTATGGAGTCATTTCAGTCATGTCCAACTCTCCATGACCTCATTTGAGGTTTTCTTGGCAAAGGTATTGGTGTGGTTTGCCATTTCCTTCTCCAGCTCATTTTACAGATGAGGAACTGAAGTAAATAGGGTTAAATGACTTGCCTAGGGTCACACTCACATAGCTAGTAAGTGTCTGAGGCTGGATTTGAACTCGGGTCCTCCTGACTCTAGGACTAGGACTTTATCCACTGTGCCACCTAGCTGCCCCCATCTTCCCATGTAATATAATTTTATTAGTGAGTTGGATTGAAGGTATAGATGGCATATTTATTGAAACTACTAATAATGCAAGCCTAGGAACAATAGCTAACACACTGGATGCCAGAGCCAGGCTCCCAAAATAGTTTGACAAGCTAAAACACCAGGCTGAATCTAATAAGATGAAATGTCATGGAGATAAATATAAAGTGCTTTAAAAATCAACTTCATGAATAGGAGATGGGGTAGTCATGACTAGACAGAAGTTTTTCTGAAAAAGATCTGAGCATTTTGGTGGACAAAAAGCTTAATATGAATCAACAGTGAAACAGTATCTGAAAATCTAATGTGATTTTAATATTGAATTAAGAGAAACATAATGTCCAAGCTTAGCAAAATATACTCCACCTGGATCAAATTAATCTAGAGTCCAGTGTTCAATTCTGGGTACCATATCATGGGAAGAATGTTGGCAGGCTAAAAAGTTTCCAGGAAAATACCACTAGGGTGGTGAAGGGCCTCTAGATCGTGTTATGAAGATAAATTGAAAGAATTTGAGGTGCTTAACATGAAAAGAGAAGAAGACTTGGAGGAATTGGAGAGAAAAGGATGATTTCTGCCCCAGTGATTGAAGAGCTGTAATCATGAGGAAGAAAGAATAAATATAGTTGGGTTTGATGTGAGGAAAAGTTTTCTAGCAATTAGAGATACTCCCAAAGTGGAAAGAGCTTTCTCAGGAGGCAGCAACGGATACATGACCACTTGCTGTGTGTTGAAGAAGGAATTCTCATTCAGATATAAATTGGACTAGCTAGCCTCTGAAGTCCTTCCAGTATTGGGACTCTGTGATTCCATGAAAACATTTTCAGGAGCCCATAGATATCCCATTTAGTTTGAAAAGGAGGTTGGGGGTCAGACTTTTAGAGGCTTTAATATTAGGTTAAGGTCTTTGGGCATTGTCCTATACTCAATGAGACATCATTAAATAACATAAGAAATGGGGATTATATCTCCTAATTTGGTATATCCAAGTAATTAAATTTTTTTAATTCTCACAACATTTTTGTCAACACAATAGACACTTCCCACAAAATACCAGAACTAACCCCTTTGTCAAGTCTATTCCTTGGAAATAGTTAAGCAAAACCATTTAATTGAGTGATTTACACTATATTACATTCTATAGTTTACCCACATTGTCCAATGAATTTGAATAAAATTTTATTCCCTCCTTTCTTTTTTTTTTCTTTTTCTTAATTTATTTATTTATTTATTTATTTATTT
>CM053623.1:161368067-161384346 GCA_028646595.1 Phalanger gymnotis | reverse complement strand
TACCCAGCAAAACTGAGTATCATGCTCCAAGGCAAAATACGGACTTTCAAAAGTTTAGTCTTTCTTTCTCAGAGTTAGATGCCAAAGGTTTAAGGTTTCCACAATTACTGTTAAAAAAGAAAATTCTGACCTTAAGTTAAGAAGTATAATTCTCTCAGAAAACATTCCGATTGTATGGGAATTGTTGTCCCAGAATCAACTGAACAATTTGTGTGGTTTTTCTGAGAAACGGACCAGCTGACCTGGTTCCATCTTTAGCCTCATTCTTGTCCATTAAAAGGGTGGTCTTATCTAATCCCCAGGCACCAGTGAGTCTAAATCCTTGGGTCCATATCAATGACCTTGGGATGCATCTGGGACCTACAAATTCACAAAAGCATTCCTGAGAGAGACAGAGAGGGAGAGGGGGGGTGGAGAGAGAGAGAGAGAGAGAGAGAGAGAGAGAGAGAGAGAGAGAGAGAGAGAGGGGTGGTTTTCATCCTACATGTATGCTACACTCACTTTCTTTAATGTAACCAGTCATGATCCTTCAATGCTATGGTGTTGCCAATCCCTTATGATTTCTGTTCTGTTCTTTGTTCTATGCTTATAAAAATGAGTTCCATCTTCAATTCTGGTCTTTGGCATAAACTGAGGCAATCTATTAACCCATTTATTGACAGCTATACACATCACTGTTAATAAATGTTATCTTGTTCAGAGAAACATGTCTCAGTTTACCCTTTTGTTAAATTTCACTCACAACAAGTAAATATGACTAATAAAATGATAAAGGCCTTGGAATTAGTTGACTTTTAGCTATTGGAAGGGAAATAAACCAATCCCAAAACTTGGATCCATTAAAAATAAGCATCTTTCCAGTACCTAGGACAGTGACTTACACACAGTAGGCATTCAATAAATGTTTTGTTGAAATGAATTCTTGTGTCTGAGTAGGGTCCTCCAAAGCAACACTCTACAAAGTACTGCCTGAAAACCAAACCAAACTCTTACCAACTCTTGTTGTACAACCAACTTCGGTTGGCTTCTTTCTTTGCCATTCTGGAGTATACTTCAAAAATTGATTGTGTATTTCCTTTGAATAATACCTGGATACTGGATTGCAACACAATTGCAACAGATTACACTATTTATTTTACATACTTGAAGTTAGAGCCTCTTGAACTCAATATGCAAATATATGTGAATAATATGCAAATCTGTGTTTTGATCAAAGACCTTGGCATTTTTTTCTTAACAAAAATGCAATAACTATTCAAGAGGGAAGAGTCAGGTGTTTTCTCCTCTCCACCTCACTCCCACTCCCATTAAGGTCTTGACCAGCTTGTAACACAACTGAGCTTCAAAAACCTAGGAAAATTACTAGCTCGGCTGAATCACACTCAAAACCCATAACAGTCATTCCAAATGTTCTTTAGTGCCGTTCTATAGATGTACTACCAATGCAATCCAGTTCACACTATTTCAACGTCAATTTGGAATCTTTTTTTTTAACCTCATGGAATCTGACATTCTCTGAGGCATTTTAAATTTAAGTATTCTCATCTACCCTCCAAATGCATCTATCTACACACCCTTTCTAGAGAGATTGGGGGAAAAGTAGTTTACAAAGGTTTCCTAAGTGGAATAACAATGGTGCTGGTGAAATGTGTCAAACTGACAACTCTGTAAAATTGAATCCTTTAATTTAGCCATAGAAGGGAAATTGCATGTCTCTTACATGTTACACCACTTCATAAGCCACAAGGAGAGAGACAGGAGCTCAGTCTTTATAAAGTCAGCAAGAAAACCAGAGTGAAATGAGTTCTCAAAGGCGCAACTGCCCCCTAGCAACCAAATGAATATTACCATCTCAATCTTCATGGGGATGGGATGAAAAAGAAAGTATTTCTTGAATCTCTCTCCATAAAACCCTGTCAACATTTCAGCCATATTTTTCCCAACCCTGCTCTTCTCTTCCCCACAATAAAATCATAAACCTTTATACCTGGAAGAGCTGTGAGAGTATCTAGGCCAACCCTCCTTTTATTTTTCTTTGCAGGTAAGGAAACTAAGAACCACAAAGGTAAAATGAACTAGTCATATCACACAGCTAGCAAGTGGTAGGCCTATGGTTAAAAATTAAGCCCCTACATTCCTAACTTCATGCTAATGCCTCACATTCACAAAGGACTTCACAAGATAACACCTCAGACCCTTGTACTTTATTCTTGTACAGGTGAGCTTTGGTCTTACTATGCTGTAAATGGAACAAGTGAAGACCTCCTAAGAGGATGCATTATAGGGATGAATGGCTCAGATAATGGTAGGGGAGATCTCCCATTCTACCACTACTATCTCCCACTATGCTTCCATACATTCTGACCCCACATAGGACCCAGGATCAGAATAAAATTTTAAACTTTAAAAGAGGCTGCATGATACATTGGATAGAGCAGTGAACTTGGAGTCAGGAAAGCCTAGGGTCAAATCTTACCTCAGATATTCACTAGTTCTGTAATCATAGGTAAGTTATATAATTTCTCTGTGCCTTGGTTCCTTCACAAGTCAGCCCTTCCAGCCCTAAATCTATGGCCCTATGACCTTATACCCTCCAATAACCTATTTTCTAATATCCATGTCTTTGGACTATGGAGCAGCAAGGCAAAGAATACGTTGCATCAGCTACTGGGCTTCCTCTCACTGAATAGGACTAGGAAGATGTATGGGTATATAGTTAACAATAGTTCAAAAGTATTATCTCTCATAAAGATAGAAAAAAATTCTAGTTAACACCTCAATATATATGGTAACAAAATGGAGATCAGTGCTCTAACTAATTGAAATTTCTGTTTGATATTCAGCTAACCTTTTTGTAGGACATAAAGACCTATGAAATCTTTTTCCTAAATCATGATTTCTCTTCACTGTCAAAATAAACCAAGACTAGAGGATGAATCTATTTCACCTCTCAGATCAAAACAGCAGTTTCATGAACTAAAAACACAAGTAAGCAGATTAATAACTTAACCTTATACTCTTTAGCTGATTTTTAGCAGTTCTCATCATCTTAGACTTACTGCCTATTTTGTAATCCTTTGTTGTTGAAATATATATTTTATATATACATATGTGTATATATAAACATATATATGCATATATATACATATGCATAGATACTATACATGTAATTTATACATTCTTTTATAATAACATTTTATTTTTCCCAATTGCATGTAAAAACAATTTTTAACATTCATTTTTTAAAATTTACATTCTAAAATCTTTCCCTCTCTCCCTGAGATGGTAATTCTATATTGGTTATACATGTGCAATTGGGCAAAAACCTATTTCCATATCAGTACTATTGTGGAAGAAAACACAAACCTATACACACACACAAAAAAAAAAAATATGCTTCGATTTGCACTGAGACTCCATTAGTTCCTTCTCTGGAGTGGATAGCATTATACATTCTTTCAAAGTGACTTTTGAAATATGTTTTCCTTTTCTCTTTTTTTTGGTTTTTTTTTGTTTTCTTCTCTTTTTCTCAAAAAAGCTTCAGGCAATCAGTTTTTAAATGTACATATTCAGATCTTCTTATCTTCTGGTTTCAAAGATATGCCTGGTGGCTTAAGAAATCAGTTTCCCCATTGAAGATAGGTTCTTTGAGGATAGGAGATATATCTTATTTATATTTATAAGCATATCAGAGCCTAGCACAATGTTTGGCATATAATGGGTGTTTAATAAATGTTCAATAAATAACTAACTGAATAAATGAAGTAAGGTACAATTGTATTTCCACAGTTTTACTTAATCATGATAGAAATATGATCACTTTGATACACCGTGATTATAATCTATGAGGTAATATTTGTAAAGCACTTAGCACAGTGCCTGACACATAGCAGGTATTCTATAGATGTGTATTCTCTCCATCCCCCTCATTGGACTCCCTAAAAATATGAATTATGGGAAGAAGGTTAGGAACTGGACCTGTAATTTCATTGCTGTAGAAAACTCCCATATGAGAAAATTCCCTCTCCAAGTGTAGGTTGGTACCTTAACTGCTCTTGCAGCTTCAGACAGTTGCCTAGGCAGTGCTTCTTAAACTGTGGGTTGCAACCTCATACGGGGTCATGAGAAATTGGGCAACAGTAAAAGGTTTCTGAATGTGCAGGACCCAAAAATTAATTAAAAATCAAACATGTAATGAATCCGAGGTGTTTCTGGCAGCACTTGACTGTGTTGCATCATGCAACTTCACTGTAGCCTTGGTTCTGAACACAAAGCAAGTGCACTTTGCACTGCACATGCCCTCAGGCCATGCAACACAAGCCCTGGATAGAGCACTGAAAAGTTAAGTGACTTGCCCAAAGCCATGCAGTCAGTAGAAGGCAGGATTTGCACCCATTTCTTCCTAACTCTTGAGGCCAGCTTTCTATGCCCTTCAGCAGGCTTCCTCTACAGAACAAATATAGCCATAAGACTAAATTATTTTTCAATCTAAGCTAGAACATTCCATGTATAAGTATGCTCAATATGTTAAAAAAATGAAACAAAAATGATTGTATAGAAACTAAAAGATTTAATTAACCAAGACAAAATTAGCTTTCAGGTAAGATCTGGAGCAGAAGACAGAGCTAATGCCACACAGCAGATTCTTTAAATTGGCAAGTAAGACAACTCTGAAAACAGGAGGACTGTGACAAGGGAAATGAGTAATGGAGAAGGAAGCATAAAGAAAGGAGTGCAAAGCTGAAGCAAAGGTCCACAGTCTAAGAGGCTGTGATAAATCCATGGAGAATTATAATTAAGGATTAAGCCATACATTTTGAATGGGATCCTGAAAAAGATGTGGTGCCCAGAGAAAATATGCACTGTGTGGGTGAAAAGTAATGTGGCCAATACTTAAAAGATAAACAGTAATGCATTGCTAGCTCTTAAGGTTGAGCACATAACAAGACACAAAAATAGTCATGACAAGAAGAAAGGAAAATATGGATGGAGATTTGGGCAGGGTATTTGTTAAGGTAGCAGATTTTTTCTTCTTCAAAACTGCAAAATGTCAAAATATCAAAAAGAAATATGAGTATACAAGGTGTGACTACACAAAAATGAAAGTGATTTACATAAATCACCCATAAAAAAATTCATCTGCTTATTTTGTAGACAGATTATGTGTATGCTTCTCTGTTGATAGAAAAGCCCAAGAAAAAAATCCCAAAAACATGGAGAGTTGGGGGAATGCTTTTCCAATCCTTATCTCTACATATACTAAATCTTATAAATGAAGCATATATAGTTTTCATGTTTGAAAAATTAAGTGATTTTAGATCAAGAAAGGATGCTTTAATTAATGAATTGCTTATATTTTAATTTTTCCTTGAATTTTTCTGCTGTTTTGGCTTCAAATTTTTAAAAGAAATTTCATATCCTTGCTACCTGCCAGTGGAAAGAACTAGGCATAACAGAGTCTTTCATCTACTGATAAAGCATCTGTCGATAGATTTTCTTTACTTTAGTTGTGGTATATCCTTGCTCCTCTCTTACTCACTTAAAAATGACAGCCAAAGCAAAATGCTACATCCTTTACCATCTGGTTTGTCCCATTTTTTTCATGCTCTCTTCCCTTAGAATACTATAAAAGGTACAGGTTTTTACCTCATTTCCTGCTATACTATAAAATTAAACCACACATCAGTAAAGAAAAGAAAGGAGTAAGAGGAGCAATATGGTACCACTGAATAAGCACTGAATGGAGATTCTAGAGACCTGGGGTCTAGTTCTGGCTCTGATGCCAAGGATGTGACTTTGAGTACATTATAAAACTAATAAATTGTCTCAAGAGGGATAGAAAGCTCTAAAGAATGAAATCCTCAGACACAAAGAAAAATAATGCTGATGGAGAAAGAAAGAGGACCTGCAAAGGGAACTTATCGATCTTAGCTCATACTTTTCAGAGACAAAGGATCTTTGGTTTAGAGGTCAAAGAGACTGGAGCGGTCATTGAGTTCAACCTCCCCTTTTTACAGATGACAAAACTGAGGCCACCCCAAAAAAGTGGCCCAAGTTCACAGAGGTATTAAATTACAGAGGTAGTATTCAAACCCAGGACCTTGACTTCAAACCAAGGATTCTTTCCACTGTAGTAAAGCTTAAAACTATTGAAGCTATTCAAACTTAAAACTGCAACAAGTCTTTTGGGACATGCTGTTTATAAAAGATAGAAGCAAGGCCAGGTACCTGAAGAGGAATATAAAAAAAGAGCATGATCTTGTTAGGACTAAAGTCAGAAAGGCTAAATCCTAGAATAAGCTGAGGCTGTTTGCGAACACTAATGACATCAGATGAAGAAAAGCTTAGGCTAGACTAGTCTACTCTTAATTTGCTACTATTTTCTCTTCCAAGGAGATTGACCTTTTATCTGAGGATATGGTTAATGGTCAATCGGGAATTGAAGCCAATGATAAGTAAAGTGATAGGAAAAGGGCATTGACCCATCTACCTACCCTGATGAACTCCATCCTAGGGTATTTAAAGAAGTGGCAGGTGAGTTATTGGGATCTATTAGCTATATCTGAAAGCCCATTTCAAATGGGCAAGTTATCATTGGAAAATTCTCTTTCTTAGAAGGGCAAATAATACAGTTTACTCAGAGGCATAGGAGGAAAAAAGAATGCAATATGAGAATGAAAGACTCAAAATCTTGGATCTTATTCCCAACAAGATGCTAAAACACATGAATAATAGGATGATTTAGGAACATTTAAAAGGAGAAGAAATGATCACAAAAAAGTGAGTATGTCTTCATTGGGAACAAGTTATGACAGGGAAGCCTCATTTCCTTTTCTGATAGTGTCACTAGACTTTTAGATCAAAGGAATGTTATAACTCCTTATATCTAGACTTAAGAAAAGAAACTTGGAAAAGGCTTCCATATTGTTCTTGTGGACAATATGAAGAGATGTGGAATGGATGGCGTTGTGTTTGTTTAGTTGATTAGTCATGTCCAACTCTTTGTGACCCCATTTGGAGTTTTCTTGACAAAGATACTGGAGTGGTTTGCCAGTTCCTTCTCTAGGTCATTTTACAGATGAAGAAACTTAGGCAAACAGTGTTAAGTGACCTGCCCATGGTCCCATGGCTACTGTTAGGTAGACTCGGAATTGTTTGGATGACCAACCAAATTCCAAAAGTCACCAAGAGCAAGTTGATGTCAACTTGGAGAGGTGTCTAGTTGAGAATCCCAGAGATTTGTCCTTTGGCCCCATGCTGTTCAACATTTTTAGTAGTGATTTGAATCATGATAAAAAAAAACAAAGACATGCTTAGCAAATTTACAGAAGGCATGTAATAAGGAAGAATAGATAATATGTCAGATGAAAACTAGAAGAGAGATTACATACAGCAATATGTACAGAAATTATTCATTATTTTTACTAGTGATGCAAAGAGAGTCAACAAAAAGTAACAATTAGCATAAATAATAATTTAGATAGGAAAACAATAGGTTATATCAATAGTTAACAGGGGAGCTAATTGAGTTTCCTACACAGAAGCTGGTGAACCTGCTTCCAGAAAGACATGATAATATATAAGTTTCCTGGTTCCTATGTGGAGTATGTGCAGGTGGTCTGTAGCTGATTCCCATATGCTATGTGTCTACATCTTGAAGAGATGGACTATTGACTGACAAGGTAACAAGAACTGGGGTTCCTTCAAAAAGCACTAGTCAATCAGAATGAGTTTCTTGGTTCGGCCTCTTTCCAGACTGGTTGTCATTGGAGGAAGAATTTTTCTCAACAGACAAAAAAGTCATCAACTTTATCAGAAGCAGATCTCTAAATCATCATATTTTTTAAGGATTTTGTTTGGAAGAAGAATGAGAAGTGCTTCTCTACCATATGAAAGTTTGTTGGCTTTCAAGAGGACAAATCTTGAAGCACTCATGAAATAAGGACACAAGCTTCACTCTTTCTAAAGGAAAAAGAAAATACACTTGGAATACTTTGAAAGAAAGTAGTTTATCCATTGGTTGACTTCCTTTACAGATATTTTTAACCAAATGGATGAGGTTAATTTTTAATTCAAAGTCCTAAAGTTAACATTATAGATGCTTTAAAAATTCCAAGCTTTTTGTTGTTGTTATAATGCTACTGATTGGGAAGAAGAGAATAGAGGCTCATATCCTTACAAATTTTTAGGTGCTAGAGACAGTATGTGGCCAAGATAGAGTTAATATTCTCTGTCAATTTCTTTTTAAAAAAAAAGAAATCTGCAAACACCTGGAATCATTTCAGAACTTTAAAATTGAACCATAGACTCAAAATCCTTTTCTTTCTGATGTAAGCTGTATTGAAGATGTTGACCTACCCAAAGATGAATGTATTGATTTTAAGACAAAAAAAAACTTATTACAGTTGGAGTTTAAGTCAAAAAACCTAGGAGAATCCTGATATTCCTTGAAAGAAGTCTGTCCTCATCTTGTAAAGTGAGCTACAGAGGCTTTAATCCCATTTACAATAATATATCTTTGCAAATGGGAATCTTCAACACTTGTAACCATTGAAACAAAAATAAAAATCAACTGGATTTTCAAAATTTTTTTGTAACACACTCCATTTTATTCTGTGCACTTAAAAAGATTATTCTGAGGAGGGATATATGGGTTTCAACAGACTGCTGAAGGCATCTAAAACATTAACCATTCCCTATATAAAGACAGAAGAGAAGAGAGTCTAGGACAGACTCATGGGGAACACCTAAAGTTAGTGGGCATAATGTGGCAGATGTGCCAGTTAAGGTTACTGAAAAGGGATGGTCAGACAGGCAGGAGGTAAACTGAGAGAAAGGATAGTGTTATCACACAAACCTAGAAAGGAGAGAGTATCTAGAAGGAAAGTGTTATCAATAGTATCAAATTCAGAGATATGACAAATGCTTATCAACTGATTGATAGTCAGGAAAGTCAGGAAAGAGGGACACATGATCATTCCTATTTACAAAAAAAATCTGATGTGTATGAATCAATCAATAAATAAACATTTGCTATGTGCCACACATTATGCTAGGTTCTTGGGATAGTAATATGAAGAGTGAAACATTATCTACTGGCAGAGAGGCTATATTCTAATGGGGGAGAAAATGAGTACTTGTATAAGTATATAAATAATATATAAGGCGAATAAAAACAAATAAGTACAAAATAGTTAAACATGAGTTAATTAGTAAATTAGGGCAATAGCAACTGAAAGAAGAATCAACAAAGACAATATGTATAATGTGGTACTTAAGCTAAAGGAAGAGACAGTCTGTGATGTGGAAGTCAGTAGGGAGCACACATTCTAGGCACAAGAGATGGCCTCTATACAATAGTACAGACACAAGAAAGGGGAGTGCTGAGTGTGAGGACAAAGTGCCAGTTTAGATGGATTACAGAACAAGAAAGGGAAGAATATCCAATAAGGCTAGAAAGATAGTTTTGGACCAAGTTGCAAAGAGCTTTAAAAGCTAAATAGAGGAATGTGTATGTGTCGCATATATGTGTATAAATGCACATGTGTACGTGTGTGTGTGTGTATTTCAAGAGACATTAGGGAGCCACTAAAGTCATGTGAGGAAAGGAGTAACCATCAGAGCCACCCTTTAAAAGGTCACTTTGGCAACACAATGTGAAAAATGACCTGGAGTGGAGATAGACTTGAGGCAGGCAGATTTATCAGAGGGCCATTGCAATAACATAAGCAAGAGGTGATGAGGTCCTGAACTAAGGCGGTAGCCTTTAGGATAGAGAGAAGGTATTGAATGCAAGAGATGTGGAGGTAGAAAGAGCACAATTTGACAACTGATAGGATATGTGGGTTGAGGAAGAGTGAGGGGTTGACGATAACACTGAGGTTATAAACCTGGGAGACAGAAAGGATAATGGCGTAGCTGGATTGGAATATGCTAGATTAGGAAGAGTTTTAAATACCAAACGGAGTACTTCATACTTGTTCTTAGATGCTAGATGGAGGGACTAAAGTTTATTGAGTAAGGCAGTATGACTAGACCTTCGTTCTAGAAAAATCACTTTGGCAGCTGCAGTGGGGGCATGAGGGAGACTTAAGGCAGGAAAACCAGTTTTTAAAAAAGCTATTGTAATAATCCTGCCTAAAGGTAAGAAGCATGAACTAGAATGGAGGCCATACAAGTAGTGAGGAGGGGATGTACCAGAGAGATGTTGAGAAGGTGGGGATAAATTAGAGAGGAATGAGCAAGAAGAGTGATAGAGTGAGGAGTCAATCCACTTCACATCTGCCTTCTCCCTTCCCTTGCTTCTTCAAGGCTCAGTTCTGATCCCATCTCTTGTAAAAATCCTTTTCCATCTCTCCAGCTGCTAATGTCTTCCCCCTGGAGATTACCTCTCTTCTGTTTATATCTTGTATGTACCTAGCTGTTTACATGTTGTCTCCCCTCTTTCCATATCCCTAGCATAGCACCCAACACTTAATAAAAGCTTGTTGATTGACTGGTGTGTCTTTGACAAAAATGGGGAAGTTTGAGAGATAGAAGGGCTTAGGAAGAAAGTTAATTAGTTCAGTTTTCAATGTGTCGGCTTTGAGATGTCTCTGGGATACACAGTTTGGTACAGAAAACCGGTAATGCAACACTGAAACTCAGAGAGAAATTAAGTCTGAATATAGAATTCTGAAAGTCATAAGCCTAGAGATAATTCTATTAATGATAATAATAAATCATCTCTTTATAATTAATATTTGTATTAATTATATAATTTTGATTATAACATCAATTTTAGCAATACATATAATATTGATATGCTTGATTATATAATTAAAATAAATATATAATCATGATTATATAATTATACTAATAATCAGGGGAGATGATAAAGTTGCCTAGAATAGAGAGAGAGAACAGAAGAGGACCCAGGACAAAGATTTGGGAAACACCCATGGTTACGAGGTATGATGTGGATAATGAGCCAGTAAAAGAGATGGAGAAACAGTCTAACAGGTCATGAAACAATATCATGAAAAGGCAGAGAGGAGAGAATATCCAGGAATATACTGTGTCACATATAGCAGATAAGAGGAGAAGGATGAATGAGGACTGAGAAAAGATTTGATAGCTATGTCGGTAAGTTTGGCAAGAGCAGTTTCAGTTGAGTGATGAGTGAAGAAGACAGAATTCAAATAATTGAGAGAATGAGAGGACTGCAAATGGTGGCAGTGAGTTTGGACAGACTTTTCAAGGAGTTTGGCTGAGA
Organism: Phalanger gymnotis; assembly: GCA_028646595.1. Classification (NCBI taxonomy): domain Eukaryota; kingdom Metazoa; phylum Chordata; class Mammalia; order Diprotodontia; family Phalangeridae; genus Phalanger; species Phalanger gymnotis. The sequence continues at coordinate 161,373,092 of CM053623.1, read as the reverse complement.
AAAGGAGGAGATACATAGAATGATAGTTTGAGGAGATGGCAAATTCTAGTTAAAGTTTTATAAGGCTAGAGGAGACATTGGCACATTGGAAGTATTACTGATTAGAGAAGGAAGGGGCTGATTGAGGTTGTAATCTGCTGGATAAAATGGGAGGATACAGGATCAAGTGCATATGCAGAAGGGTTGGCTTTAGCAAAGACAGGGGCCATGTCATTGTCAAAGATTAGGGAAAAGAAAAATAAAAGATTAGGAGAGGACAACAAATGGTTTTACAATGAAAAGAATGGAGGGTGGGGAGAGAGCTCTCATTGAACAGCCTCGTTCTTCTTGGTAAAGTAAGAGGTGATGTCCTCAGCTGAGAGGCACAAGTAGAGGGGAAATGTGGGCACTTTGAAAAGGCAAGTGAAACCTTGTAATAACTTTTATGGGAGGTTAGATGGGGAATCAATTAGAGAGGAACAAAAGGAATAATTTACTATTGAGAGGGCCCAGTTGAAATTGTATAACATGAATTTATAAAGACAACCAGTAGTCAGCATAATTATATGACTTCCTCAAGCTATGTTCAACATCATGTAAGCAAAAGCATAGGAAGCAGACAATGAGAGTAATCCAGAGCTAAAGTTTATCAAAAGATCATGAGCAGTGAGAATACAAAGACTGAGGAATTTGAGAGCAGGGGAAGATGTAGAACTGAGTCAAGATTCAAAAGGTAGGAAAGTGAAGTCAGAGCAGGGCTAACAGCCTATCGATGGATGGAAACAGAAGGCTGCTGCACGCGTTGGCTTCTAGGTCTTTATTTTTTCTTCACTGATATACTTTCTATTTTTTCAATGGTATTAAATAGTTGTTGTTGGTTTTTTTAAATAATTTCTATCTCTTGCTCTGGCAACAGTAATCAATCAAATTAATATTACCATTGCCACTGGAAAGGACAAGTCAATTGATTCCCATATAGATACATTTCAAATCAAAATACTCTTCCCTAGACATGACCTTTTCATACACGCTGTCTCTCCTAAATAGAATATAAGCTTCTTGAGAGCAGAAACTGTCTTTGGGTTCTTTCTGTTATCTCCAGCACTCAGCCTGGGTCCTACACATAGAAAGAGCTTAATAAATGTTTATTGACTGACTGACCGATGCCCTGAGGGATAGAGCTGTGCTACTTTTGTATTATATCACCCAACCTTGGCATAGTGACTGATACTTAACAAATGCTTTTCACTCTTTCAATCAGTTTTTCCAGAAATGCAAGATCTAAATAATCCTAAAGAAAGATATATAACAGGATCCATTCCCAACACACACACACACACACACACACACACACACACACACACGCACTGGAACATGCTCAACTGACATTCCTAGTTCCAGGCAAACATGTGCAGGATTGGCAGGGCAGGGAAAAGGGGTACCCAAGAGGGAAGCTGCTTCCAGACATGTACAATGCATCACTAAAGGGCTTGAAAATCACCCCTACCCTCAAGAAAATATCATAACCAGGCAAGCAGTCAAAGAGATTGAAAAGTCAATCTAGATGATTTTTTTTCTACAGAAAAAAAAAAAGCTTTGCACAAAGAAAATCAAAGTGCCTATAATTAGTAAAAATACAGAAAGAGGGAAAAGCTTTTTCAAATGTCTCTGCTAAAATTCTGGTATCTGAAACTCATAAGAAATTGACACAAATGTATAAGACTGAGTCATTCCATAAGTGGTAAAAGCATATAAATAGTTTTCAAAGGAATAGATGCAATTTATTAACTGTATAAGAATTGCTCCAAATCACTAACATTAAGAGAAATGCAAATTAAAACAATGCTGAGATATTAATGCAAATCCACTTAAGTTTGCAAAAATGAAAAAAGATGGAAATAGTAAATGTTGGGTTCTTCTAAGACACTGATTAGATAGATTCGAGCAAACCTCAGCTTCTCCAAGACACCTACAGGCATAGGAAATGATAAAATCAAAGAAACCACCAAGTTCCACCACCCTTAAAGGGGCAGTACAAAATGATTAGACCAGAATTAAGAGCCACTCAATCAAAGAGTCAAGGTCTTTCAATAGAGGACAATACAAGAGAACTGAACCAAGGCTCATAAACTGGAAGCCTGGTGATGTTCTAAAAGACTCTCACAAAATTATCGACTTCAGTGGAGACACTCCCAGATAAAAGCCATAGACCTCTGGGTAAGTAACTCCACCAGACAGCAGATGCACAGGTGTCGAGACCCTAGAAGACTGACTTGAAGGCAGCATCATCTCAAATAGGGATATTCTAGGAGTCTAGGGCTAAAGCCCCAGATCTCCATGCAGGTGACTATACAAGAAAATTGTCCAAAACAAGCAGGACAGACCAAGATGATATGTGTCATATGAAGCCATGGACCTTGTAGGAAACAGATAAGACCAATGTGATCAGAGTGAGGGGGAGCTCCAAAAGATAGAGAGAAGCTCCAGCGTACAAAGTGTGAGATTAACTGATGTGTCCAGATCCCATCTCAAGGCCAAGACCATAATTCAAAACTGAGGTTATGTAAGAAGACATGGTGTGGACTCAGGCAGCTTCCCACCCAGAGATTATAGGGAAGTAAATTCCATAGAGCAGTGGTGACAGGAAGTAGCCCTGATGCCGTATAGTATCATCCCACTACTACAGAGATCCATATCTAATAGTGCAGGAGCGGGGACAGAGGGGCAGAATCTGATCCCAGCATAAAATCCCCATCCAAGAAGTGAATTGTAAAAAGAAGAAAACTCTCATAATGAATATAATGAATTTTTAAAATCCCAAAACAAAATCCATTGGAAGGGAATGACTCTGGAATGATCATAAATAGGACCACAGGAAAAAAAAATAATGGTTCGGCCACAAGGACTCCAAGAGTGAATGGAAGCAAGGAAGGAAGACTAAGACGTATAGAATGAAATAAGAGCGCTTAGAAAAAGAATAAGCAGCTTAGAGCAAAAAAATGATAGCTTTATCCAAGTAGTCAATACACTAAAAAACAGAATGGAGCAAACCACTACATGTATTCCTGAGTGAGAAAAAAGAGTTGGACAAAATGATTTCCGAAGGTCTAATCTTCTAAGATTCGATGGTTGTTTTATTATGAATAGTCCAGACTGTCGACTAACAGAAAACCTCAATGAATTATCTATCAATTTGGCTATTCCAGTAAAGAATGACAAGATTTATTTCAGCTTGATTGGAAAATTTTAAACATACTTCTTTTTGTACCCAATTTTATTTGTCCTCCTTACTCACTTTTATTGTCCCTTGTCCTCAGAAGGTTAAAGGGGAAAAAAAAGACTAGCATTTTAAAGCCAATGAATGGAGAACAGAAGTCTTGAACTTCTGTACTTTAGGATCCTAATTCAATTCCTTTTTCCCCCTTTTCCTTCTATGTTAAATAAACAATAAGAAAAAACTTTTACATTTGTCTTTCTCTTCTATCTCTCCTCTCCCTATTCCCTTTTTTCTTTCCATCTCCCATCTTTTCCACAACTACTGTTGGTTTCTCTTCTTTCTTCATCTCTTTCTCTGTCTTCCTTTTCTCCATCTGCCTGTCCCTCCCCTTCTCATGATGAGTGAGGCATCAGCTGCCAAGCCGCTGGATACAATATATTTTCACAGTACATTAACACTGTTCACCAGACCATGCTGTGCCTGTGATTATGAGAAAAGTCTAGGCTGATTCTCTTACTGAGACCTATAGGCACTGGTCATAAAATTACCCTAGAATCAAAGAACACAGCACATTATTTCCTAAGCCCTTACTGAATGCCACATTAACAGAATGCATTATATCTTGTGGTCCAGCACCACCAACCCCATCCCAAGGAATCTGTGTTTATATGGACTGATCTGATCCTGGGGGCATGATCCAAAAGGTATTACTTCCTCATTTTGCCTCATTGCCCTCACCCCAGAAAAAGTTTAGGTGTGGCTTATGTCTAGGTATCTCCAAATGTGTATGACAGGATTCCCAACTCAAACACAGGAACCAAATGTACAATACGGATAACAGATATAGGATAACCTTCATTTCACCCATCACAAAAAAAAAGCATGAGATACAAAGAACTCACAGGACCCCATGAACAAATACAGAAATGTAAAGCACTCAAATGGCCCACTGGACTCCATCTAGGAGGCAAAGACACCTTGAGAGATGCTGAACAACCATTCCCATTCATTTTAGATTTTATTGTCCAAAAACCTCACTACAACAGAACAGTTGGCAAAGTCTAGATATCCTGGGACCCACCCCCATGGCATGACTCTAGTCCTCAAGCATCAGGAGAGACAATGGTGCTCTTCCTTCTCCAGAAAGCATGCTATTGAGACTGGAGGGTAGAGTTAAAACCCTCTAACTTAGTACCTCCAAAACTTGGGATCACTCACAAGGCAAAATGCAAACCAGAGAAAGTCTGCTCTCAGGATCTCTCCTTTTAGGCCATATGCATATATGACGATCCCTGCCCTGTGCAATTCCATCAATGCCCTGGCTGTTGGAGTAATATGGCCAGGAAAAGTTCTTTCTTAGGAGTGCTAGTCCCTTACCTGTGCTCAGAAAAAGAAATAGAAAGGCAGAAGGTAGCTAGGAACTTAAAAGTCCAGGCTTCTGGGGAAAGGATGGAGGGAGGTGGAAGGGGGGGGGGAAGAAAGAGGAAAGAACCAGCAAGCAATTGAGAAATTCCCCACACACACACCTTATTATACTCCAATCAGTCCAATAGAGGAAGGCAGGAAGGCAGGAAGGCAGGAAGGCAGAAAGGCAGGAAGGCAGGAAGGCAGGAAGGCAGGAAGGCAGGAAGGCAGGAAGGCAGGAAGGCAGGAAGGCAGGAAGGCAGGAAGGAAGGAAGGAAGGAAGGCAGGAAGGCAGGCAGGAAGGAAGGCAGGAAGGAAGGCAGGAAGGAAGGAAGGCAGGAAGGAAGGCAGGAAGGAAGGCAGGCAGGAAGGCAGGCAGGAAGGAAGGCAGGAAGGCAGGCAGGAAGGCAGGAAAGAAGGAAGGA
>CM053623.1:161351346-161367967 GCA_028646595.1 Phalanger gymnotis | reverse complement strand
ACAAGTGCCCATCCTACTGAGCCTCAATCAAGAGGCAGCTGCAGTTTCTGAATTGCAATCAGTAAGGAAACTTCAGTGAACAAGCCTCACTTGATCAAACCCCGCTTACAACATGGAGCATCACAGCAATATGTAGCATCAGAAACCAGATATTAATTTATTAGCTATTTTAGCATCAGAAAAGGGACAGTCTTCCTCATTAAAATGGACAGGATTCCATGAAATCCCACGTGTCTACCTGCTTTTAAGTAAACTCACTTTAGCACAAAATAAAGGTGAACTAGGATACCAGGTACTCGCATGTTTGACTTCAACTGCCTTCATTGCCTTCCACCTATTTTTCATCTGACCTCCTTAAGGCATAGGAAATTTTAAATCTTCTTTCAGTGGGACCCACTTAACATCATAATTAGGCCAAGAGTGGATTAGGTAGCTACCTATATGGAGGAATTGGATGGCCTCAAGTCCAGCTCCTTTGTGCCCCCAGAAGAGGTTAAGTTTTTCTTATGTAGTCCAGGTAGGGGAAGGGAGAGACCTATTTATCTCTTTTGCCTAGGGCTGACCCTAATTACAATGCATCATATAAAACCCATTTTTAATAGGTCACCTTGGGCCCAGACAATCCAGGCACACCCTGTTTCCAGCACTTGTTCTACTTTGCCAGGTATCTCTCCCTTTGTCTGGAGCACTCCTATAGCTTCTCCAAGCTGATACCCAGGTGAAATGCCGAGAATGAAGGCACATAAAGACCTGATCATGTTTTATTGTTTTGTTCTCAAAAAGCAAAGAAAAGGACATTGGATCACTTGGCCCAGATTTCTCCTTTGCACTTTGCATACCCTCAAAGATCTAGATTTGGAAAGGATGCTAGAGGTCATCCAACTCAGCTCCCTCCTTTTAACTACAGATAAAGAAACTGAGGCCCAGAGAAGTGGTCCAAGGTTACAAAGGCATAAGTGGAGGAGAAAAGATTTGAATAAAGGTCCTCTGGCTATTCCGTTATGCTTATTAGACTATCATCTCCGATTTGTGTTCTTTTCCTCATTGTTTATCCTTGTGAATCCCCTCCTATACTACAGCATTCTTTGGGTAACCAGTGATGAGCTCAGGATCCTTAAGATAAACAGGTACTTAATAAAGTTTTGTTTGTTTTTTTCTAATTGAATTGAACACCGCAAACCCAGCACGGATTCAGTATTCCTATGGCCTAGAACTATGGAATTTGCAAGGGACAGTAATGCATAAGGAATTCTCTTCCGCAAGACTGAAAAGAACAGGGGAGCAGTTTTACAGTAGTCCTGCCTATTCATGGGACCTTGACAGCTCCCAAGAGCCTATTTATTGAAAGATTAATCTCCTTATGTAGCAGCATCCATGGTCAAGGATAGTTGAGAATCAGCGATCTTAAAGCTGTAAGGGATCTCAAACTATTACTAGTCAGTCCCCTTGCCAGTTAGTGTGTAAGATATTATTATCCACATTTTACAGATAAGTAACTGAGGTTCAGAGACCTTAGTGCCTCACCCATAGATAGTAGGAAAGGGAACCAAAACCCAGATCTCCTGGGTACACTGGTTACAATGCTCTTTCCACTACATCATGCTTTTCCCCTGGATTTCCTAATTCAAAATAATACTACATCCTTTCTGTTTTTACAAATCCCAGGATGTTTTAAGTATTTTTAGTTACAGTTACCTCAGAGTTCCTTAGATTCGCTTGAGACCAAAATGCTTCAGTCCCAGAATCACTTCTTGGAAAAGATGTTTTTAAGGTATTTCAGAAACTTCTCCCACCCTTATCCTAGCACTACTCAACAAAATCCAGCAGCTACCTATTACTTCTGGGATCAAATATACACTCCTCTGTTTGGCATCAAAAGCTCTTAATAGATAACCTGGACCCTTCCTATATCTACAGCCTCCTTATACATTATTCCCATCCATATAATCGAGGGTACAACTTCACTGGCCTTGCCCTTCTACTACACAAAATTCTCCGTCTTCTATTTCCATGCCTTTGACTCTAAAGAATTTGTAATTTAATACATGTGGATGTTCTCTCCAAGGATACAGATCACAGCCTTTGTATGCCTGTCCATCCTGTACAAATCTTGTCCAAGTCATCCCATAAGTTTTCTACAGAGAGTCTAACAAACATTCTGTAGGCTTTTCCCAATTTCTCTTCCCATTGGAAAGACACCAAATGAACACATTAACTGTCCATTAGTTTGCCTGGGGGCAGCTGAATGGTGCTAAGGATAGAGCACTGGGCTTAGACTCAGACTCATCTTCATGAGCTCAAATTTGGCCTCAGACACTTACTAGCTATGTGACCCTAGGCAACTCATCTAACCTTATTTGCCTCAGTTCCTCATCTGTAAAATCCATCCTCAGCTGGAGCAGGAAAGGGCAAACCACTCCAGTATCTTTGCCAAGAAAACTCCAATATAGGGTCGCAGAAATTCAGACAAGACTGAAACAACTGAACAACACATTTACTGTTGCTCTTATCACGTGAGTAGAGTCCACCTTAATTTTTAAGCCTAAATTTTTTGAATGACCTCTTTTATACCACTTCTCTTTCATAGCTTCTTCTTTGTCATATATGGCAACCCGTTCATATCCACTCTGTGACCCACCTGATGGAATACCACACTGATAAAATCATAGAACCATTTGCTTTTGAGTAATCTTCTACTTCAGTTCTTCATGACTTCACAACTTTATGTATGACCCACTATGACACATCACTACCAGAAGAATATTGCCATTTAAAAAAAAATGAGTTGCTTTTGCAGGAAGAAGTTTGGGGTTTATTCAAAGAACTTTGCAGTTTCTCTAAGGCAATCCAGTCTACTTTGCTCCCGTTCAATTCTGGGCCCAATTGATTGAACATTTGAAATATAAAGATATAGATATATCAGGTACATACATACAAACACAGAGATAGGTGAGCTCTTTAGTTTGTCTGTGCTACTGCAAAGTATACTCTGGACAAATATTCTTAATTCACTTTGTTTTTCTTGTGTGAATAGCTAAGTTAAACATTTTTTTTATTAATTATGGACCTCATTCAGGCAATGTTCTAAAATGATGCAATCAGCATAATATCCTCTGCAATAGGAGCACCACCCTAAGGAACATGAACTCCGTACTAAATCTGCTCTGTGATAGAGTATGTACCTTTGACAAACATAAATCTCCCTTTTTAACCCTCACCAGAGAGTCATTGAACAAAGTTACTTCTTTTGTTTTATCATTCATAGAATCTTGTACAATTTGAGTCAAATAGGTGGTGGACAGAACATTGGACCTGGAGTCAAGAAGACCTGGGTTCAAATTTGACCTCAGAGAATTACTAGCTGTGTGACCTTGAGCAAGTCACTTAACTTCTATCTGTTTCAGCTTTTCTTGTTGCTATTGTTGTTTAGTCATTTTTCAGTCATATCTGACTCTTTGTGACTGCATTTGGGGTTTTCTTGGGAAATATGTCATGGTGGTTTGCCATTTCCTTCTTCAGCTCATTTCACAAATGAGGAAATTGAGGCAAACAGGGTTAAAGGACTTGCCCAAGGTCATACAGCTAGGAAGTGCCCGAGGCCAGATTTGTACTCAGGAAGATGGGTCTTCCTAACTCCCAATCCAGCACTCTATCTACTGTACCACTTACCTAAGACGGGAATAATAATAGCATCTATTTCCCAGGGTTGTTGGAGGTGGGGGTGGGGGGGCAGGGAAGGAGAAGGCAATGAAATAATATTTGTAAAGAACTTTGCAAAATTTAAAGTAGTATATAAATGCTAGCTATCGTTATTATTATTATCATTATTTTAGCATATGTATAGAAGACACATTATTTAAAATAAGCCAAATATTATATATTATGATCAAGTGGGATTTATACCAGAAATGTGGAGATGGTTTAATATAAGGAAAACCATTAACATAATTAATTATATCAATAATAAAAGTTTTAAAAATCATGATTATATCAATAAATGCAGAAAAAGCTTTTGATAAATTGCAATTTCTATTTCTATTCAAAACACTTAAAAGTATTGATATAAATGGGTTTTTTCCTTAAATTGTTTTTTAAAAAGTATTTATCTAAAACCATCAGCAATGGGGAAAAGTTAAAAGTCTTTCCAGTAAGATCAGGTGTGAAACTGTCACCAAAATTATTCAATATTGTATTGGAAATCCTAGCAATAGTAATAAGCAAAGAAAAAGAAATAGAAGCAATAAGAATATGAAATGAGGGAAGAAAACAAGAAGAAAAAAGGAAAAAAGAAATTTATGTACCTGCTATTATATATTTAAAAGAAATAGAAAGTTGCACATAATCGACTTGCAGTTTCACATGCAATCATATTTTTATTATATTTTGCTATGAAAATGTTTATTTTATTCCATAAATTAAAAATAACATAATTTTTTTAAAAAGTAATAAACCTCTAAGGAGGCATTTGTTCTACCAAATCAAGTGCATTTATATAGTCAAAAATTAACATTGTGGAATCAAGTATCCTCTACATCTTTCAGTCAATTCTGTAATGACAATGATGAAACCTACTATATATTATTTGCAAAAGTATGTCTGTTGCTTGTTAATATGCAAAAGATAACCTCAATATATATGTGGGTTACTCTCATACAAATTTTGCATAGATAGAGACATTGTGCTAAAGTGAAAAGACCACTCACTCTAGAATTGGGGAACCTGGATTCAAATCCCTTCTCTAACATTTGCTACTTATGTGACCTTACCTGGGACTCAGTTTTCTCATGCTCAAGTTGAATGCTCGATGTTTCTTGAAGGCCCCTTCTAATACTAGAACTATAATTTATAATTCAATTTTTCAAAAGTACAATGGGGTTGGGTGGCAATTTACATTCTCTGTATCACATTTTTGGGGTAATAATACCTAAGACTTTTCTTAAATCTTTGGCATCTTTCATTCCAACCATAATTCCCATCAGACTCCCAAAGCTCTCAAAAGCATGTCATTTCCAATACAGACCCCTCTGTATAAACATAGTCTATTCTAAATGTTTTTCTCATCTTTTTTTTTTCTTTAGTGCTATTTCCAACTCTAAGTATGGTAGCTCAATTGTCCTTGACAGTTAAGAGAATCTGCTACAAAAATAGTTACAGATCTTTTCCATCTTTTGTATGTTTGTTGACCCTCTTCCAGTTTTATCTTTAAATGCCCTATAGATGACTTCATTTAATTGGATCACTCATCAAGATTTTTAACTTTATTTCCTCACTGTTTCTTAATGTTTTAGAAGACAGTACTTTCCATAACTTTCCACTATGCTTCCCTGTATTTACAATGAGTTACTATTTTAAACTGTTGTTACCTTTGTCTACTATAGGTCTGTGCTTAGAAAGTAATTCAAAAGTTTGCTGACTAAAATGATTTTCAGATTCTTTTGGTATCCTTATTCTGACAAGTGATTTATATTGATTAAATGTCTATATGAAATTGTGATAATAGTGTCAATGGCCTTTCCTCCATTAAGTTCCCATTTTTGCAGTAATAACTCATTTCTATATTCTAATTTGTAATTATTTTAGTTGCATGCTATATCTTATTCTCATTTTCATGCTTTCAGTTTTGTATTTTTTTCATCTATTTAGCTCTAATAATTTGGTGGTTAGGGCAGCTAGGTGGCACAGTAGATTGAGTAGCAGGCCTGAAGCCAAGAAGAATCATCTTCTTGAGTTCAAATCTGGCCTCAGGCACTTACTAGCTATGTAACCCTGGCAAGTCACTTAACCCTGCTTGCCTCACTTTTCTCATTTATAAAATGAGCTCAAGATGGAAATGGTATCTTTCCCAAGAAAACCCCAAATGGGGTTACAAAGAGTCAGACATGACTGAAAAATGACTGTACAACAAAATTTGATGGTCTGACTATATATAGATAGTTCCTTCAGGAATGAATCCTTCCTAGTTTCCTATCTGTTAAACTTTATTCATTTTAATAATCCTAATATTATTCAATACTCTTTACATCAGATATCTTTTAATTATTTTCTCATGAAAGCTTCATGATGTATAGGCACGAGGTTTCCACATAATCTTACAAGTCATCCATATTCCTTATTTCTGACTCATATTTTTTACTGTCCTCACCCTACGTCTACCTTTATATTAAAGTCACTGAATGACTAGATAGTCTTATCTAGTTCTTTGTAGAATTCTTTCTGCAGATCAGCTCTACAACAGATGTTAGCACATAAACCATAATTTTTTTTGAAAATACCACAAACTGCAATATGATATAACTAAATGTCCCATAAAATGATGTTTCTTGTAACCCATGGATGAGTAATAAATCCAACTCCACTGATTCCTTTTTGTTTTGCTTCTCCAAGAAGAACCAGTAAGCCCTTTATCCATTTGGTTGCAGGTTTTCTTTTGTTTTCAGGTTCCATTTACACCGAGAATGACAAGATTGATAATATTCAGTTTCTCCAGTAAGTATATCTACTTGTTGGTCACTGGACAGGTCACATTTAGAGAACTGGCTAAATTATTATTTATAGTCTAAAACTGTGATTGCTAGAACCTCCTAACCCTTCTTTCATCATTTTGCTACCATCATGGCAGAAATAGAAGGCGAAGTCACATAGTTCTAAGGGATATTTTATAATTTTCTTTATTTCATGAGTTACCTTGGCCAAAGAATACTTGGTCAAGTGGCCAGTCTATTGATAATAAGCTTTCCTTTATTCAGTTAGTCTGCTTTGCTGAAAGCAGCCACTGTTTCTGTAGCTGTTCACAAATAGTTTCCATCATGACAGAATCTTACCAGAGCTGATTCTTTGCTGGCATAGCCTCTGAAAAACCAGGGTCACCTCCACACTTGGATGACACACCAAGAAAACCCTCTGCATATATTATTTCCATATACCGCAAATTGTTCAGCTACTTTCTTAATGATTAGTTGTATCAATTCCTAGCTCCACCAACAGTTTTTTTTTCAGCATTGTTGACTGCGCACAACGCTTCAACATTGGCTATTTCCATCCTTTATCATCTTTGTCAATTTATGAGTATGAGGTGAAACCTCAAAGTTGTTCTATTTTAATGTTTTTTTAGATTTTCTAAATGTAAATGGCTTCCATTACTTGCAAATAAGACCTTAAAAATTGCTAAATTTTAAAACTGGAAGGGGCACCAAAAATCACCTAGCTTAAGCCCAAAATTCAACAGATAAGAAAGCTAAGGTTCATAGGATATAATTGATTTGCCCAAAGTCACACAGCTGTTTTGTAGCCGAAGTAAAGAAGATTATAACTCAGATTACCAGATTCCCAGTATGGTGTTGCTTTACCCATGCTGTCTACCTAGTGGGAAAAACCCTTTCGGAGTACGTAACTCAATAAAAAAAAATCATATTTACTATGTGACAATTATACATAAGAAACCTGAAACATATTTATTACTGGGGTTCAAATTAACTATGAACTATGAAATGTAGCTCTTGAGTTGTGTCTATGGCTTCCCAATGAATAGGCTTTATTTATTTTACCAATGTCTGTTTTGATTGTTGACCTAAGGTGCTCATTGTGGCTGTAATGATTTATACCAATCACGAAACTTAGAGTACATCTAAAATAAAGATGTTTTGTTCAGACAGGATCTAAATCTTAATTGACAACTATAATCCTACCTCAGGTCAAATGGAAATCAATGTGAACAAAAGACTTCTCACTCCATAAGGGAAATCTTACTTATAACAACTATTGTACAAGCCCAATACTGGGCCAAATGGAAATCAAAGTACAAAAAGAGTCTGTATTCCGTATATAATAATTGATTTTCATTATTACCCTGTGGGTGATTTTTCTGGTTTTCTAAATAATACTTGGGCCTGTGGGAATGTGAGAGAAGTGTCATTCTTTTTCCCTTTAACTTGAACCCTAATTCAGATCTAACATTTTTTCTGTTGAAATGTCAATATTTCAACACTAGAGGTGTTTAAGGGCCCCTTTCACTCAAATGAAATATTTCTATTTTTTTCTAGTTCATTCTCCTTTCCTTCTCTTCACAAGTCCTCTCCTACCAGGTATTAACTTTAAAAAGTCAGGTTTGAGCATACATGCCATTACTGAAGTTACTGACACATGATGAGATAAGATGAAGATGAAAGCAGTGCCCAGAGTGAAATAGAACAATGGAGAGAATGGGGGAGGAGGGGCAGGCAGAGATGAGGGGGAAATTCAAGAGGTCCCTTGACATTGACTTATTATCCTTCCCTTCACCCAGGACATCATGCCAAAATAATATCCTCAGAGGATATTTTTCTGTGGAATAGTTAAATGTATTTATACCTCACTATTTCATTCTATAGAAGCTGATACTGTAGTAAGTCCATTAAATACTAATATTCACTCTAGGCATAATTTGAATAATTCTATATAGCTTAATAATAAACTTGGGGGGGCAGCTAGGTGGTGCAGTGAGTAGAGCACTGGCCCTGGAGTCAGGAGGACCTGAGTTCAAATCCAGCCTCAGACACTTGACACGTGTACTAGCTGTGTGACCTTGAGCAAGTCACTTAACCCCAATTGCCCTGCCCAAAAATAATAATAATAATAATAATAATAATAATAATAAAGTTAGGGCATATGGCATTCATGAAGTAAGGAAGGAAAGAAGGAAGGAAGGGAGGGAGGAAGCAGAAGAGGGAGGGAGGGAGGGAAAGAAAGAAGAAAAGGAAGAAAAAGGGAAGGAAGATGAGGGGAGGAAAATTAAAGGAAAGAAAAAGAAAGCAGATGGATTGAGGAAAAAGAGTTAATAAGCAATACATGGAGAAAAGAATAAAGAAAAAATTATTTTCCTAATATTTGATGAAATTTTCCAGCATGTAAACATGTGATGGAAATTAATCATGGAGCTTTTTGCTTGGGGAATACTCTGGGTATATGTTTGTTACACCATCATAAAGAAGAGGTGAAATGAAGTACCATTTTACAGTTACGGCAGGAGCAAAGGAGGCAGGAATTCTTAGCCAATTAAGGGAAAGAGGCCATCACAAAAGCAATAGAGGCAATTTCAGTTATTTAAAACTGAAAACTTTTGCACAAACAAAATCAATGCAACTAAGATAGCAATGGAAACTGCTGATTTGGAAAAAATGCATCAAATATCTCTGATAATGGTCTGACAGTGACAATGGTAACCAATAAATATGTAAGACAAAGCAATATTCCCAATGGATAAGGAACCAAAAGATATAGATAAACAAATCTCAAAAGAATTTCAAGCTATTCATATGAAAGATTGTTTTAATAACTAATATTAAGAAAAATGAAAATTGAAACAACCTTGAGGCTTCACCTCATACCTAGCAACTTCAGAGTAAAAAATAACAAAAGATGGGAATGGTCAATGTTGAGGCACTTTAGATAAAAGAAAAGTATACTAGTTCACTACTGGTAGAGCTATGAATTGGTCAGACTATGTTTGAAAGCAACTTGGAATAATGCTTTAAGAAATGGAAACTAAAATGTCAGAGGAATATAAACTTGGAGCTATGAGACAAAGGAAACTGTGGGACCAAGTGGACCTTGTACAGAAGAAAAGAGAAGATAGTGAGAAGCCTCAAGGTTCAGTATCACGAGAATTGGTAGAAGACTTTTCTTTTTGTGCCAGAGTCAGATGAAGAGAGAGAGAGAGAGAGAGAGAGAGAGAGAGAGAGAGAGAGAGAGAATCCTACTACACTGTGTGTAGGAATTTTTTGTTTCTGCCTCCTGTTCAGCTAGTGAGCCACCGTGACCATCAGATCTTTTTTTTTGGGGGGGGGCATCATATTCATACCTGATCAGTCTTATCCCAGCTTGTGGTGGTGAAGTTTATTGTTTTTTTCTCTTTAAGAGACTAATCTATCCCAAGCCTCAAACACACAGCCCTAAACCCCCTATCCTATGTCCAACTAGATGTCCTAAAAAGATTAGGAGTGGAAAGAATAGAAAGAGTAAAAATAAGAGGGAGGAGCTTTTTAAAAAAAGATGAGAAGAATTACATATTGATGCCATGACAAAAATAGGGTTGGCATTTGCTGTGTAGAGAAAAAGAGAAGCACGATTAAGCCAAAAATCACTGAATAAGGGAAAGAAGTTAGATCTCAATTCTACACAAATAGCAAAGGCATTAGTGACACACTCCCCTAGTGGTGAACACAGTATGAGGAGAGACAACATGGCATAGAGGATAGGACAAGGGACTTGGAATGAGGAAGACCTAGATTCAAATCTTGCCTCGGATGTTTACTAATTGTGGCCTTGGCTTCAGTCCATCATCTGTAAAATAAGGGTATTGCATCATTAGATTACTTCCACTCCCTTTGACCCAGAGATCCCACTGGTAAGCAGATATATTAAGGAAGGTAAAGGCAGGAGAAAAAAAAATAGGTCCCATTTATATCAACATATTTGATGGGGTATAAACCCTGGAAAACCCCACCTTGAACTCTCCTTGAAACTTCCCACTTGATCTGGCTTTTCTGCCCAAATCTATCACTCTTAACCCAGTCTAGCCCTCCATAGTCTGTTACCTCCAGATTTTCTGCAGCTACTTCCTACCCTTGATCCAATGAAAATATCTACCTAGCCCTCCATTGTCTGTAATTTCCAGGTATCCTTCAGCTACTTCCCACCCTTAATTCCATTCTTCCTGGAGTCCGACCTCTAGTCACTCCAGTCCCATAAAGATCCTCCCTAATCTCTTCCTCAAGATCCTCCCTGGACCCCTCCTCCCCTCAGTCCAGACTACTTGGCCATCCTAGATCCCTACCATAGGCTTTCTGTATATAAGATCCATCTTGCCTCCATGAAGCGACTCAGATTCAATCTAGCTGAGACTCAATCTGACTTAGATTGTTCTGTCCCACTTGTCAATACAAGCATCTCAAATGCTCAGGTTCCTTAAGAGTCTACCCAACATGGCAAATCTTTAATAAATTTTGTTTTTCTTTGGCTGTAAGAAGGCTTGGGTCGAATTCATCCAGGCAGGACCTGGTGTGTCAGTATTTGGGGATCCTGGGCACCTCTAAACCTTAATATATTTATAACATTTTCTGTAGTAGCAAAAAAAAAAAGGAAAATAAAATTAGATGCCCATTGACTGGGGAATGACTAAAAAAATGTGGAACATGAATATAATAGAATATTATTAAACATTTAAGAAGCAATTAATATGAGGGATTCAGTGAAGCATGGGAAGACTCATAAATGGATACAAAGTGAAATAAACTGGTAAGGTCGGGGGGGATGGGAATTTGCCCAGTAACTAAAACAATGCAAGAATTTTAACAAGAATCTGAACCCCAAGTAATTACAATGACTAATCTTTGCCCTAAAGAAGACTTGATAAAATTCACTTACCTCATCTCTTTGCAGCTAGATAATATGAAGGTGGAATTTTGCAAATACTGACTGTCATAATTGATATGTTGATTGGTTTTGCTGAACTGCTTTTCCTGATCACTCTTTCTAAAAGAAATCTTTGCTATATTTGGTGATTTGCTAGTTAGAAGAGGGAACTATATAGTTGGAAAATGAAAGTGATGAAAATAACAATTTTTTTTAAGATTAAAGGACCAGAAAGTTATAGCAATTTGTTTTAAAGGAGGGATGACATACACAATTTCTGTGTAATGATCACCTCAAAACAGCTAAATAAGCTTTTTTTAAAAAAATCTAAATGAGTGGATAGAAACTATATATATATATAAAGAAACCCCAGCAGGGGGAAAAAGTAGCAGAGTAATGAAGCAAATAAGCAAAGCAAAAGCCCTAATAAAATTAAGTAAAAATATGGCTTAAGAGAATCTCAGAAAGAAAAACTGTAGGAGAGTAATTTTGGAATAACTACAATTAAAACCCCAGAAAAGAAAATGGAATGAGCCCAAGAATCCCATGACTAGATGGAAAACTTTTTTTTAATTTCCTTAATTCCTTTTTAAAAAGGAATCGAAGAAAGAGAAAAACAAGGAATTTAGAGTTCTTAAGAGAAAACTGAAATGGATAATAGATACTTTGAATATATTAGCAGAGCAACGCAAATCCTAAAAAATGTTTGAGCTAGAACTTTGAAATTCAATGATAAACCAAGAAATATTAGAGTAAAATCCAAAGAAGAATAAATGTCATGCCTATTATCAAAAACAAATGACCTGACAAATGAGGTTCAGGGACATCATCATCACCATAACTAACATTTATATATCACCTACTATGTGTCAGGTACTGTTCTAAGTGCTTTACAATAGTTATCTCATTTATCCTCACAACAACTCCCAAGAAGGAAGTGATTATTTCTATTTCCATTTTACAGATGAGGAAACTGATATAAACAGAAATTAAGTGACTTGTCCAGGGTCACACAGCTACTAAGTGGATGAGGCTGGATTTGAACTCAAGTCTTCTTGAATCCAGGCCCAGCACTCTGTCCATTTTGCCACCTATCAGGCTCTAACAACCAAAGAATCATTGGTCTTCCAGAGAAATATAATGAAACCAAATTTTCCAATACTAAATTTAAGGAAATAACAAAAGAAAGTTCTCATAAAGTAATTAAAACCAGAAAGCAATTTTCAAAATTTCTAAATAGATAAGTTTCCCCGGGTCACCACCAGAAAAGATTCAGAGACTTTACTCATCCAGAAATGTCATTGTTAAGCTCTAGAGCTTCCAGGATAAAAAGAAAATACCTAAACTTAGCCAAGAATAGAGAGATCATATTCAACAAAGTTATATATTCAAGTCAGTATTTATCAAGACTACATATCGGTAATGAAAGATTTAGATTAAAAGTACAGAAAATCAAAAGAAAATGAATTTTAGCCAAATTTAGCACAAAGAAAAATAGGATTTTCACAGAATTAATAATTTCCAGTCATTGCTTTGAGGGAGGGGGGAAGGGAAGAGTAGAAACAGATCTGTCCAGAGCCTTTGAAATGCAAATTCAGTAGACAAAGGAAATTTTAAGAGGAAAATAAGTTCAAAAAATTCCAAAGGGATAGATATTAATCAGGTGCCTGCATTCTGAAAGGAAGAGAAAAGGGTTATGATGGAACAAAAAGAAATAAGCTCTGAGCTTGCTTAAATACTCAAAAAGAAAAAGAAAAAGGGAAGAGAGAAAGGGAGTGTGGGGGAGATTACAGTGAAACTAAAGTTTTTCAGTGCTCCTCAAAAAAATAAAATTAAAAGGAGTAGGCACCGAGTAAGAAAACAGAGCTGCCTAATGTACTAGTAGGGAATGACTTTGGAGTCAGTGAAGTATGTGAGGAAAAGCTTATATGCTGAAGGAAACTTTTCTGTGTTGCTCTGAGCAACATCAGGATCAGGGTTCCCCCAATTCAGTCAGTGACCACCTGACATGTAGAAATAGATGATGTGGTGAAGCAATCTTGCAGTGATTTTCTCCTGTGTTTTCCCTGGGTAGAGACTCTATCATTTAATACCTGGCCTACTTTTTCCTTTGCCTAACACTTTCCCTAATGAAGAACTTGATGTGTGGAGAATGAGTTCCCTTTCTCTGTCTTGTGGTATCAGAAAAATGGTAATTTTTAAAACTGCCATTTCAGTAAACTGTATATCTGTATATGTTTTTTAAATGTTCTCTTTCTCTCTCTCTGTCTTTCTGTCTCTGTCTGTGTGTGTGTGTGTTTCTGATAACATCTAAATGCCCATTGAAATCTGTGTCAATTCTGCTTACTTGAATGAAAGCAGTGAATGAATTACTAAAAGAGGACAAAACCTCAGGAAGGAAGCAGAACTAAAGTTTTAGGGTTTGTACCTGTACAATATAAGTTAATGTTGCAAGAGCAAAGCTTCCTGGCTGGAGCTTCAAGGAGACAATACTTAATTTGACAGAGAAATACAACAATCTTTGGGACCAGATACGCCTAACATGTGGAATCTTAATAGCCACAATTATATGACTAATCCTCAAGGGGGTTGTCATCTCTTGCATTTGCCCTATAAGCCTGCCATGAACTTAAAATGAGGCAGAAGGAGAGAGAAATGGTGTAGCTAGTTGTTAGAGCATGTCCAGTCAGTCTCAGCATTGTAGGTGATTGATTTCAGCCGAAAAAATTGCCAGTGCCACCTGATAGTTATACTTATATTTCTTATCATTGTGATACCAATTGAGGAGACCATTCAAAAAGAGAGAAAAGGGATTGAGAGGATAAAGAGAGGGAATAGAATGAATTTCACTTCTTATCTTAGCCAAACAGGAAAAGGTAAATAAATATATATGTAGTGTATGTTTGAGTACATATATGTATACAAATACAAGTACAAGTACATATTAATATATGGAAATAAGACACTGGAAGGGGGAATTTCTAAGGGTGAGAGAAGGAAAGAGATTGCCATGATAAATAAATTACATTAAAGAAAAATGTCGTTATTTGTGAAATGTAGCTAAAGCATTCATCAGAAGAAAATTTGTGTCTCTGAATATTATATTAAGGGAAAAAAGGGGAAAAGACCAATTAGTTGAGCATGTAATGTTTAAAAAACTATAATATAAAGAAATAATCCCCAAATGAGCACAAAAATATAATATTTAAAAATCAAAGAAGAGATAAACAAAATAGGACTGACAAATAAAAACAAATGACTTTCAAGAATACCATTAAACAAGAGCTACTTTCTCAAGGAGACAAATAAAATAAACTTTTAGCTAATCTTATTAATATGTGGTAAAGGGAGACAGAAAAACTAACAAACCAAAATCAATAAGAGAAAGAAATCATAAGTAATGGAAAGGAAACAATTAAAAGTATCAGAAATTACAGTACCTAAATCTTTACGAAAAAAAGTTGAAGAATTTAAAAATTGATAAATATTTACAAAAAATATATAAACTACTTAGATTTTAAAATGAAATAGACGATTTGAAAATTTGATATCAGAAAAATATGTAGATCTTTAAGGAAACCACACACAAAAAAACACCCTGACTTAGATTTACAAGTGACTTCAATCAAAAAATTAAATAATAAATAGTTCCTTTGGCACAAAAAAAGTTCACAAAAATAGAGGAAGAATGTACTATGCTAAAGTACTTTTATGAGTCAAGTATGGTCTTGATGCCGAGTTGGGGGAGAAATTCTGTGGAATAAAACTATAGAACAATACCATTACAGGATACTAATGCAATAAAAATTAACAAAGAAGCTATAGAAATAGAATCAAAGAATTATTAACTATGACCAATGTGGACTTCCACCAAAAATACAAGGGAGGCTTAACAGCATAGAAACTATAAATAGGAAAAATCACGTTAATAAGATAAAAATAAATGCCTTCAACAAAATACAGTCCTTGTGTATGTTTAACCCACTTTAAAAGCATAGGCAAAAAAGGACAACTTCTTAATATCACCAGTACTCTATATTTAAAGAAAGGAGAAAGCATTAGAAACTTTCCAAATAAGGTTAAGAGTAAAGGTAAAGAAAAGAATGTCACTCCACTAGTCCAAAGATGAACACCCAAAAAATTATCAATTATTTGATAATTCTTAAAGAAACAAAAGACCTAAACAACCAGAGGGATAAATTGCAAAAGCTATGCAAATGGTTTATGACAAGGTCATTCCAGTACACAAAGATGATGAAAATATCTGTTATTCTATAAATTTAGTTATAGACTAATCAATTGATCACCTTTCAGGAATAAAAATGCTTAAATTATGAAATTTGAAGGAAAAAAGGTAATAAAATTCATTTAGAAGAATAAGAGTTCAAGAATATCAAGATATCCCTTTTATTTTTATTAACATTCAATTTTTTTAAATTTTCAATTTCAAATTCTCTCCGCCATCCGCTTTCCCACCCATTGAAAAGACAATATGATACCCATCATACATGTGAAATTAGGCAAAACATATTAGCCATGTTGCAAAAAAAAATAAGCAAGAATTTTTTTAAACACATGATTCAATATATATTCAGTTCGTTAATTCTTTCTCTGGCAGTGGATAGCATTTTTCATAATGAGTTTTTGTAATTGTTTTAGATCATTATATTAATCAGAGTAGCTAAGGCACAGCTGATAATCATTATGATGTTATTATTGGGTACAATGTTTTGCTGATTCTGCTCATTTTACTTTGCATCAGTTCATATAAGTCTTCCCATGTTTTTTTTCCGAATCTATTCTCTTCATCATTTCTTACAGCACAATAATTATTCCATCACAACCATATACTATAGCTTGTTTAGCCATTCCTTAGTTTCCAATTCTTTGCCACCACAAAAAGACTGCTATAAATATTTTTGTGCATATAGGTCCTTTTCCTTTTTCTTTGATCTCTTTTAGATTAAAAAAAAACATAACCATGATATTGGTGGATCGAAGAGTATGCAGTTCTATAATCTTTTGGGCATAGTTAGAAATTGATCTCCAGAATGGTAGGACCAGTTCATTACTTCATCAACACTGCATTAGTATACCTATTTTTTTTATATCTCTTCCAGAATTTGTCATGTTCTTTTTCTGTTTTGTTAGCCAATCTGATAGGTGTAAGGTGGTACCTCAGAATTCTTTTAACTTGCATTTCTCTAGACATAACTTTTTTTTAAAAAAGAGA
>CM053623.1:161308531-161350846 GCA_028646595.1 Phalanger gymnotis | reverse complement strand
TCTGAGAAGGCTAGGGTTGATGAGTGGAAAGGGCCTACATATTTCTTGGTGTGCCCAGCACAGCTTAAAAAAACTTGACAGTCTCACGTCCAGCCAGAGTCAGGGTCAGGGATGGGAGAGTGACGGATTCAAGGCTAGGACAGGAGGCAGAGAAGTAAAGGCAGGGGGGGGGGGCGGCAGGAATTGATTGGGATGCCAGGCTACTACCTCTTAAATGGACTGAGACCGTTCAGAGAGGCTCAGGTCTCACTGCACAGTCTACTTTTGCTGCAGCAACATGAGACCTGGACCTGCCTGACTTTGATTCTACCTATGAGATCTCTTTCAAAGGTGGTAACCTGATGGTCTAAGGTAGGGGTGGGGAATCTGTGTCCCTGAGGCCACATATGGCCTTCTAGATCCTTGGGCGCTGCCTTTTGATGGAGTCGAGGTTTTACAGAACAAATGCTTTTGTTAAGGGGATTTCTTCTGTGAAGTTTGGATTCAGTCAAAGGTTTGCGCTTGAGGACCTGCAGGACCACATGTGGCCTCCAGGCCGCAGGTTCCCCATCCTTGGCTAAGGCAACTTCTCTTCTTCCTGCAAACCTGCACATTCAAACCTCAAGTTCAACTCCCACTTCTCCTTTATTACTTCCTTCTCTACTACATAAGCCTGAGGCCTCTCGACAATGCCTTCCAGCCTCTAAAATATTGTCAAACTTAGAAAGACTGCTGACTGTTCTAAGCTATATCTCCCCAGGAGCAATCCACAGGTTAGCTAGGCAGCCTATGTGTCCTATACAAAATACAGTGTTTCTAAGCTTCCAAACTCTCAAAGGTGCCCCTGACTCCATGGTGCCAACAGTGGATGGCCCATTCTTTTGTTTTCTTTTGTTCTTTGAAGGGGGGAAGGCAGGGCAATTGAGGTTAAGTAACTTGCCCAAGGTCACACAGGTAGTAAGTGTGTCTAGTGTCTGAGGCCGGACTTGAACTCAGGTCCTCCTGACTCCAGGGCCGGTGCTTTACTCACTGTGCCACCTAGCTGCCACCTCCATTCTTTTTAACAAGCCAGTTCAGCCCTCCTCTAGCTAAGTTTGAGCATTACCACTATAAGCTATAAGGTAAGGGTGGAGGAATAACTTGAAACAATTATCAAAGCTACCTGAAACACTCTTTGGCTCCTTAAAAGCACTTGTTTTTGTTTTTGTCTTTTAGCGAAGATAAAGTAAATATTTCCCCTCAGTCCAGTCTATTTAGTGAATCCAAGTTCATTATTCTGTGAAGACCAGTATCTTCTGAGATGTTTCAATGGCAATATGGTTGTTGTGAAGGGTACTCAGTGGTAAAGGGGCAAAACTTGAAGATTGTTTACTAAAAGCTTCTGCACTGACCCATAGCCCTTTAGGGCCAAAAGGCTATAGGCATCCTCATACAAATGACACAAATTTCACAGTTAAAAAGATCACAAAAATGTAATTTCTTCAAGACATATTTATCTATCAAGACCTGATACTAAGAAACAATTAAGGTTATAAATTATCAGCTTTTTAAAGACAGGAAATTTAGGTTAATTTATATTCATAAGCAAATTTTCACCTTTTTAAACCTACTTTTCTCTTGACCGAAGGTTAAAAGTTGAAGGCTCATCTTATAAACTATGTAGATCACAGCTTTTCTAGCACTGTGTCAAATGGAGACAAGGGGTACCTTGCTTTATGCCTGATTTTACTGGGAAATCCTCCAAAGTTTCTGATTGTAAATAATGTTTGCTCTTGCTTTTACATAAATGCTTTTAATCCTATTAACTGTAGCCCTTGTTTCTGTGCAAAGCACCCCTCCTCTGGAATCTTGGTGGGCCAGATGTATTTTCCCACGAGTGGGCAGATTACTCCAAGTTCCCTAGGTGCCTGCCACTTTTGATCCTGGAAGGAGCTGCCTCAGAGAAACATGGGCAGCTATGCAGATAGATTTAGAGGGGTGAAATAGAGTTTATATGGTGGCTGGCTTCCGTGCTGGCCAGTATTCCCCCTGCTTTCTAAGATAAGCAAGGGGGGAAAGTCTGAAGACTCCCCACTTTAGTCTATACTGCATTTAGCTGTCAAACTGATCTTGCTAAAGCTCAGGTCTGATAATTTCATACGTGTCCCCCACTCAGTAAACTAAAGTGGCTCCCTATTACCTCCAGGATCAAATATAAAATCTTGTCTGTGGCTTTTAAAGTCCTTCATAACCTGGCCCCTTCCCACCTCTACAATCTTCCCTCTAGTGACTCTGCAATCCAGTGACACTAGCCAGTCTCCTTCCTATTTCTCATACAGGACACTCCATTTCTCAGCTCTGGGAATTTTTACTGACTGTCACACACATGTGAAACTCTCCATCTGCATCTCTGCTTCCTGGCTTCCTACAAATAGTTAAAATTTCACCATCTCCAAGAAGCTTTTCCTGGTTCTACTTAATCTTAGTCTGTTTCCTCTGAGATTTCACTCCAGTTTATCTTGTCTGTATCTTGTGCATTCATCGTTGTTTGAATATTGTCTCCCTCATTACACTGGCAGCTCCTTAAAAGTAGGATCTGCCTTATGCCCTTTTTTTATCCCCAATGCCTGGCACATAGTAGGTGCTTAGTAAATTCTTGTTGACATGAGATAAACTAAAGACTTGAACTAAAGAAGTAGAAGATGGACCAGACCTGTGTGAGAATGGGCCAAAGCCACGGCAGTGATCAGAAGCAGACACAAGCAAAAGCTGGCAGAACAAGAAGACCATGGGTCAATGAAACCCCTAAATCCAGTCTAAACTGCCTTCCTTCCCCCTCCATCTCTGCAGTTCCCTCTCAACTCACTTGCCCCATCATTCCCTTTAAGTGAGGAAAATTTTAAGTCCTCCTTCCAACCCAAAAAGAAGAAGAAAGTCACTGTCCTCTCCCTACAGCAGCCAAAGCAACCAATATTTAATTGGCTGTTCTCATTGATATGGTATTTGAAACTGATATTCAAAAAGACGAGATAGCCATCTAAGATGTATTTTTCTAAGAATGCACAGAGAGTGACTGAGTGAGGGGAAAACAAACCCAATGCAGGGAGATGATTTTCCAGTTCAGGATGGGTAGAGGCAGAATTGATTTTTTTTTTAATTTGCTATTAGCAATGATTTTCCAGAGTGCATACATATGTCTGTCTGTCTGTCTATCTATCTATCTATCTATCTATCTATCTATCTATCTATCTATCTATATATATATATATTTATATGTATATCTTTATAGATATATCTATCTGTATGTGTGTGTGTTTAGAGCATATCCTGAACTTTTTCCTTTTGAACTCAGAGATATGGAGGCTCAAGGAAAACAAGCCTAAGAGATTAGATCTGGGAAGCTAGAACAGTTTTTGCCTATGGGGGCCTTGGCACAGAAATGACTGAGGCTGCCAGGGCTGCTGCTAGCCTTGCCTGACATTGAGGACCCCTAGCATACACATACCTCAAGGTCTTTTTCACACTTGAGATATCACTCTGCCACCAGGGTTTAAGATAAGGTAAGGTGATTTTATTCCTTTGTTTTTGAGCGTTTTTAACATGTGACTGATTTTTATTGTCAATACGGTTAATTATACTAATGGTTTTCCTAATGTTAAACTATTTTTGTATTTCTGGTCTAAATCCAACTTGGCCATTGCATTAGTTCCACCTGGGAAGAGGTAATACTCTACTGCAGCAGCCATCCCAACCAACCCCTAGAAGCAATCAGTTTCTTCCTCCTTGACAACAGGATGACAACAGCAACTGTAGGCAGGCTGGTTGTTGCCATTAATGCTTTGCTGGCAGGTTATTAGGGGCTTTAGATATCTAAATACAGATCTCATTAAATACACAAACTCTACAAATCATAGACTGAAGTTCTTCACTAGGAGAGTTTATTTATCGAAAGGACAGAAAGCATAAGCTAGTATAAATGTTATTATCAGAAAATTACATCAAGTTAATAATTCAGTTCAGCAAACATTGCTACATGGAGGGTATCTTGTTATCAACAATGAAAACAGACACTAACTTGTATTAGATTATAGTTTAACATTTCCAAACAAATCAATATATCTTATTTGAGGGTGCTTGTCTTTTTAAGGGAAAAATCAGTACAAGGACAAAAAAAACCTAATCTGCCTTCTTTTCTTTCTACTGACTTCTTCAGTACCCTTCCAACTATCTGAGGCCAAATGAAGAACTCCTAGTTTCTCTGGGTCCAATTCCATCATGAGTTCTAACCAACAGACCCCAGGACTCCACCAGGTATTTGAGCTATATTAGCTCCTGCTAGGACAAGAGGGCACAGCGCTACTATAAGCAGCCTAGCCGTCCCCTCCATGCATTTACCCCCTGCTTGCTTTTCATGGATATTTTTGTAATTTTTGCTATCTTCAAACAAATTAGGTCACTTCCTTGAACTCAGTGTGTGCATTGTCCCACATTGAGACCTAACAGTGGTCAACTGTATTTTGCTGCAGCAAAATCAAGGATAGAATTCAGGTCTCCAGCAATCCATGAGCAGGCTTCTCTCAACAAAACCAATGACTAATTAGTTGTTATTCTTTGACAGGAGTTTTATCTCCTGTAAGCCAGGCACTGGATGTCCACCTGCATATTTACAATCTCTATTCCAAGGCCATTTATCCCTATCTCAACCTATTCTCATTCCTAAAAATGTTCCTTTTATTACCACTTGTGTGAGAAAAATTATGAAGTGAAAGGGAAAAGGAAGACTATTAACATTCAGGAAGCCAGTTCCCAAGATTTCTAACACTGCCAACAAGCAGATAAATGATGTTCAGTTAACATGGCAAAAACTCCTGGAGGTTAAAAAAAATTCATTTTCTGTCACTACTTGCAAAATCTGTAAAGATAAGCTGAAAAGCTGTTAAGAGTATTGTGTTATATAGGATTCCCCTCTTTTTATCTTATAATGATCCATTTCACTTTCTTATGAATCTCAGAGCTTCAAGAATCAATCAACTAACCGATTCATCAACATGCATTTGTTAAACATCTTTTGTTGCATGCCTGGAACTGTGGTAGATCGGCACTGGGGATAAAAAGAGAAAAAAATAGTATAGCAGCCAGTACCCTCAAGGAGTTTACAAGTTCTGTCCAGGGAAAGCAACACATACTCATATAATTGCCAATCTCTCCTTTTCTACTGGCTTCTTCCCTACTGCTTGCAAACATACTCAGATTTCCACCATCCCCCAAAAACTTTCACTTCCTCCTAAACCTCCCTTCCTATATCTCTTCCCTTCCTATATCTCTTCTCCCTTTCACAGCCAAACTATTATCAATTTTTATAATTTTAAATGAATAATAATAGCTAACATTTTTATAATGTCTACTATGTGCCAGGCACTCCTCTCTCTGTGTCTTTGTCTCTGTCTTTGTCTCTCTGTCTCTCTCTCTCCTCTCTGTCTCTGTCTCTCTCTGTCTGTCTCTGTCTCGCTCTCGCTCTCTCTTTCTCTCTGTCTCTCTGTCTCTCTGTCTCTTTGTCTCTCTCCCTCTCTCTCTCTGTCTCTCTCTGTCTCTCTCTCTCTTGTCTATAGAAGTCAAACTCTCCCATTCTAACACACCACAAAAAATTCCTCTTTTAGTACAGACTTCCAGATTGAATGAGATGCCCTGTTTATCTTGAAAGATTCCAGGTAATAACGAACGATACTAACAGATATGCTCTCATTTGAGCCTCACAACAACTTACAAATTGTTCTACAAGTTCTACAAATATTATCATCTCCATTTGATATATAAGAGACATCATGGCAGAGTGTATAGAGAGCTGGCCTTGAAGTTGGGAAGACCTAGGTTCAAATCCTGCCTCTGACCCATGCTGTGTAACTCTGGGCAAGTCACTTCATGTCTCAGTGCTCTAGTCCACTCTCTAAGACTGTAAATTGGAGAAAAGATGTCAACCTGCAATGCTAGAGGAAGCTTCTTCACCTGAGAGTTTCCTACACTAATGAAATCCAAGACCCCATCCCTATCTATTAGACTGTAAGCTCTTTGAGGGCAGGGGCTATGTTTTGCTCAGCACCTGGCACGTGTTCAGTCACTTTTCAGTCATGCCTGACTCTTGACCCCATTTGGGGTTTTCTGACAAAGATACTAGAGTGGTTTGCAATTTCCTTCTCTGGCTCATTTTATAGATGAGGAAACTGAGGCAAACAGTGTTGAGACTTGCCCAGGGTCACACAGATAGTAAGTGTTTGAGGCCAGATCTGAATTCAGGAAGATTGGTCTTCCTGATTGCACGTCTGGCACTCTATACACTACGCCGCCAAGCTGCCCTTACCTGGCACATAGCAGGACGATAATAAATGCTAGCTGACTGACTACTAGTTTACTATCTATCCCATTTCACATTAGGAAACTGTGGCTCAGGAAAGTTAAGTCATTTACTCATGGTCACACAGTTAGCAACTGTCAGAGGCAGGGTTAATACCTAAGCTGTCTTTTGCACAAAGCCAACATAATCCAGATTAGAAGGGAAGCAGAAAACTGGAAAACAATTTTTAAAGCTAGTATCTCTGACAAAGGCCTCATTTCTAAAATATATAGAGAACTGAGTCAAATCTGTAAGAATAAAACTTATTCCCCAATTGATAAATGGTCAAAGAATATGAAAAGGCAGTTTTCAGATGAAGAAATAAAGCTATCTATAGTCATATAAAAATGCTCAAAATCACTATTGATTAGAGAAATGCAAACTAAAACAGCTCTGAGGTACTACATCATATCTATCAGAGTGGCTAACATGACAAAGCTGGAAAATGATAAATGTTGGAGAAAATGTGGAAAGTGAAACACTAATGCACTGTTGGTGGGGTTGTGAACTGATCCAACCATTCTGGAGAGCAATTTGGAACCGTGCTCAAAGGACTATAAAATTTTCCATACCCTTGGATCCAGCAATACCACTAGTAGGTCTATATCCCAAAGAGATCATAAAAAAGGGAACAGTGCCCACATGTACAAAAATATTAAAGCCGCTCTTTTGTGGTGGCCAAGAATTAGAAATTGAGGAGATGCTCTCAACTGGGGACTGGTTGGAGAAGTTGTGGTATATAAATGTAATGGAATACTATTGGGCAATAAGAAATGATGAGCAGGCAGATCTCAGAAAAACCTGGAAAGACTTGCATGAACTGATGCTGAGTGAAGTGAGCAGAACCAGGAGAACATTATGTATAGTAACGGCAACATTGTATAATGACTGACTTTGACAGACTTAGCTCTTCTCAACAATATAGTGATCTAAGGCAATTCCAAAAGGCCCAGAATGTAAAATGCTATCCACATTCAGAGAAAGAACTATGGAGTCTGAATGTAGATCGAAGCATACTATTTTCTCTTTTTTTGTTGTTTTTTATTTTTCTTTCTTGTGTTTTTTCCCTTTTGTTCTGATTCTTCTTTCACAACATGACTAATGTAGAAATATGTTTAATAGGATTGTACATATATAGCTTATACCACATTGCATGCCGTCTTGGAGAGGGGGGAGTACAGGGAGGGGGAAAATTTTTAGAATTCAAAATCTTATAAAAGTAAATGTTGCAAACTAAAAATAAATAATTAAAAAATACCTAAGCCTTCTTGACTCCAAATCTACTATACTACAATGTGGTTCCTCTATTAGTCAACATGAAACCTTTTTTCCTTTTTAATTTCAGAGTTCACAACAATTCTACAAAAGAGCAAGTATTTACATGGTAATTTAAGGTTTACAAAGTACTTTACAAATATATCATCTGATCTTTATAATAACCCTGGGAGGTTGGTGTTATTATCCCCATTTCATAGGTGAGTAAACAAACAAGCACAGAGGGGTTAAGCAAGTTGCCCAAGGTCGCACAGCTAGTATTTATGGGAAATCAGATTGGAACTCACATCTTCCTGACCCCCAGGGTCAGCACTGAATCCATCGGGCCATCAAGCTGCCTAAAACAGAATCCATGTAATGTGATATTTCAAGACAATTCATATGAATTCCTATGGATATTCTGAGTGAGAAACAGCTTGTACAAGAAATGTAGGAAAGCAAGGTACAGATATAAGAAGTTAAGCTAGCTAACATCAGAATAAACAGTCCTGCTATTTATTGTTTAAAACTGGGAGATGAGTAAAAAAGGGGAAGGTGATTTTGCCTGGAAAAATCCATGCCCCATTTTGAGGTCAAATAGCAAGTTCTCCAGACAAGTGAAGAAAACAAACCTGCCCTTCGGGGCCCAATCTGAGACAACCCGAAATCCCAGTTAATGGCTTGACCACCCTCAACAGCTTTGTAGATGAGCCAACTGGAGCATTTAACTTCCTAAAAGGTTCACATAGAAGCAGGTGACCACAAATCCTTTCAAACAACCCAGCTTTTTGGCTTTCAGTTTTATAGACCTGCCCTAACAAGCTTATCTCTGAAGGAATCTGAGACAATTACAGCTCCCAGAGAAATTCAGGTCCAAGATGCTGCCTCCCGATTGAAAGAATACAGGAGAAAGAGAGAATAAAAGGAGAATGAAGTCAGGAGACAAAAGAATGAGAGAATACAATCTTAAGTTAAGGGGAGGGATGTCCCACACCTCTTATCCCCAACTAATACAATTAACAAAATGTTCCAGATCTAATGCCTTTATCAGGAGAGGGCACCTCTTTGAGTAAATTACAGAATCAGTGGATCACAGGTAAAAAAAAAATAAGCATAAAACAATTCTTAGAAATCTCTCTTGAGCCAATCAATCAGAGTCATGAACTAGGTAAAAATTGGATAAAAGCAGATGCCATATGGCAAATAGTTGGCTAAGGAGAATCAGTCATGCCCTGTGGAGCTCAAATAAAAGACTTGGCCTGTTGGGATCCAGCAACTCAATAGCAGGTGGTCCTGGTGGTGGAAAAACTCCAACTTAGCCCCTGTGGCAGAGGACAGAGGAGATAATTTCTGTCTATTCTGCCCAATCCCTCCTCCTCAACTCACCAGGTGATGACACTGTGAATTTAGAATGGTTGGAAGATTCAGACTTCCCGGAGAGGTCAGTGGCATTGTCTACAGGACAGCAGTGGCTAAAGACAGCACCTGTATTCAGATGTCAAGGACTAACTGCACATGCCTAGGAAAGGCAGCATCAGGACTCTACAAGGGCATTAATCCACAGAACAAAAGCAGAAAACTACATACATCTATGGGGAACTTCAAGGAAGTGCAAAGGATTTCTATTTAACCAGAATCTGAGAGTTTACTTCTTTGCCATATGTGCTTTCTAAGTCTGAGAGAGCACTCTCTCCCTCTACAATTTGTATGTATTTGTGGGACAGTATCTCAGCCTTGGGGAAGAATTGTTTCTGTAACAACTTTCCTCACTATACCTTAGTAAGTATTTATTTGTAAAAGTGAATTAATTTTACATAGTTTTGAGGGAAAGAGTTGTGAGCGATAGTACTAAAAACCCCAGCCCCTCAAATTTACCTCTAGAATCCTGAGGGAAAAGGCACAGTTTGCCACCCTCTGGGGCTCCCTGCCACTGGTGTTCTTGCTGTTTGGAGTATAAGCCTAGAGGAAATGCTACATTAACAAAGGGGAGAGAAGGGAGAAATGGCAAGGACAAAGAACAAAAAAAGGAAAAGAAGATTCGAAAGCAGTAAATTCCCCCAAAACTTTGCCCTGCTTTGAATAGAAATTTTTTTTCCCTTCCTGCACCTTTATCTCTCTAAGAAGGTTCTAAAAAGAAAGGGTCAATTATACTGGGAGGAAATCTCTCTAAAAGTGGCATCCCTTGCCCACCAGATGGATAGAAATTCCTTTCATCAATACAGATCAGCCACTCTTTGGGAACTCAAGAGTCCTCCAGCATTGCCCAAAGCATAGAAAGATCATCATGACCAAACAGGACTCTCAGAGGTAGGACTTGAACCCAGTTCTTCCTGATTCCAAAGCCAGACTACTTCATTAGATCTCACTATATTTTATTTTGATATTTTTGTTTGTTGCATTTTGTTCATGTTATAATTATACTTTATATAAAAAAATTATATCCTGTGGTTTCTAGTTCATAGAATGCCAGAAAATGGCATGTATGCATCTACTTGTTTGCAATTCTTACCTAGTTTCTACCTTTGATTGACTGGTTCAATTGAGATTTCTAAGAATTGTTTATGCTTATTTTAAACTTGTGATTGATTGATTCTGTAACTTATCCAAATTCTGTAGGGTTGTTTATGCGTGCCAAATATAAAAGAAGTCAGGTTAAGAACCATTGTTTTGGCTACATGGCTGGCACGTGTCCTCCCTCACTAACTGCTTTCTACTTAGCTACCTTATATTTATTTATATGGATTCTCTTTCTATTTATCCTGTATATACTTACATATGCATTTGTTGTCACATGCATTAGAATGTAAGCTCCTCTAGAATCAGGATTGTTTCATTCCATTCTTTGTATTTGTATCCTCAGAGCCTTGCACGTAACCAGCATTATTAAATGCTTGTTGTTTGCTTGCTCGATTCAGAGCAGATAGTTACTTGGGGTAAAATTATAAGATTAGTCAGGAAGAAAACTCATTAGATAGAATATTATATTTTAATACTTAAAAAAGAAGCTCATGATATTTGACTCCCAAATGAAATTCACACTGAGAAGAATAGAAAGACCATCAAAATAACTGAGATTTGACTAAAGGCAAAAGGATAATTATCACATACAATATAGAATTATAAGGATGTTTAGTGAGGCACCACATATGTCTTTATAATAATATGTAATTTATTATTAATATTAATATATATTATTAATATATATTATATATATTATTATAGTAATATGTCTTTATTTAATATCTTAATTAACAATTCAAAAGGCAGTATTGGTCTAGTGGATAGATAGCTAGCCTTGGAGTCAAGAAGGTCTGGGTTCAAGTACTATACTGATTGTACCACATATTACATGCATTAGTAAGGAAAGTACCTCACAGGATACATTATACTTAAGAAATTACATGTGTAGGAAGAAGGAGAAGAAGAAGAAGAAGAAATTGAGCCTTAAGGAAACCTTTGGATTATACTAAACTAGGAGATTCTATAAATAGTGGGTCTTTCTTTTCATTTGACCTTCAGCAAACCATAAGATACTTGCCAAGCAGTATTACAGATGACATCCCTAGAGGTGAGGAAACAAAATCTAGAGTTTTTTTTTATTAAACACTAAACTTTCACCTTGGGAAAATATATGTTAATATTTCTTGGAAAAAAAACCTGTGCTGACATTCAATGAATAGGAGAAATCTGGAAATGAGTAACAAAATGAAAGCTGGGTGATGGCAGCAAGACATGAGTTTGCAATATAACAAAAACCATTTAAGATAACTGTAAAATTATTACCACTTAAAATAATTGCAAAACTATTGACTGTCTACGTTACATCACCTTACACATTAGGAAAACAGTTGCCCTCACTATAAAACTGTGGTCGCTGACCTCGCTTGTAAATCACAAAGGAGCAGAAGTTATAGGGAGACTGATTTCAGTTCAATATGAGAGAAAATTTCCTTCCAACAAGAGCTTTTCAAAAGTTCCATTAGTCAGAAGGTACTCCTACTGGAGGTGGTCCATTGCAGGCCCGGATAACCATTTCTCAGAGATGGAGTTTGAGAGAATTCCTATTCAGGCAACATCTGGACTACATAATCTTTGAAGTGCCATCCTATTGCGATTCTTTAATTTATTGGACACCTTTTTTCATCAAAAAAAGAACAGACCCAAATATGTTCGGGGAAGAAATATTTTTAAATGTTAGGAAACAGGAAAAAGGAATAAGCACGAAATATAGAACTAACAAGTCCCTAACTGCTGTCTTGGCTGTGATAGTAGATGAGAAAACAATTGATTGGGAAGGAGATTGTTACACGGAAGCTAAGTATTTCAGCTGCAGTATCTATTGATTAACTAATCCCATGCAAATTCAATCATAGACACCCCAAAGAAAAGGCAAGTGGATGAGAACCAACACTGTGAGCAAGTGAGTCTTCTCTTTATGATACAGCATCCATCATTATGTACTAGATGTCAACTTTCCTGCACCACTTACAGATACTACTAGGAGTTACGGAGGAAATCTGTATAAAGGTAAGAATATGACAAAGACAAAGAGGGTTTCCTCCCCTCTTTATGAGGAAAGACCAGAGTCCAGGCTTTAGGTCAGGAGGAATAGGTAATGGCCTATTTGAGAGAGGAAGGGAAAGGGGCTATGCAGTAGCAGCTCAGGGAAATCACTGCTAGAGTAAAGATGGTTCCCCATATGGTACTTCCCCAGATGGTTGCTATGCATACAATCAGATCGGCCCATAATATCCTTGCTGTAAACTTTGCAGAAATAATCTAAGGGTGCCCTTGATTTTCATTTTAGCCTTTTTATGTCAAATAACAGGTTCATATGGGATTAAAGAGTTAAAATCACCTTCTCTTTCTCTTCTGTAAATATTTTAGTTTAAAATTGATTTTCACAGATCGGAAAATTAAGGAATTGATTTGAAAATACTGTTTTGTCCTTTTGTCATCTTAAGATGCTTCTGCCTTGCATCCAATCCCCATGACTCTGAGAAAGTGACCTGCCTTGACCTTTTCACTCTTGAAATGGAATATATTATCCCTTCAAATATCTGAACTATGCTAATGTAAATGGAAAGGAATTTTTTTTAACAATGTATCCTGGATAAAAAAGAAAAAAGGGAAAGAAATTAAGGGGTAATTTAGGATATTGTTGTTGGGAAATGTTCTAACCCAATGATATTTTTTAGGTAATAGAAAAGACTAGGAAAGAAGAACAGACAGTACTCTTAAATTTTATATTGCCACATAAATGTGTCCCCCGCTCCCTGACAAATTTTTCCAAGCATGGCTTCTCTTTCCACTTTCTGACATTTTAAAATAAAATGTTGACATCATGCATTTTTATATCATCTACATTTCTCAATATATCCCTCCCTGCCCCTTCCAGAGAATCCTCCAGGGACAGATATGAGACCTACAGTTTGATTGGTATAGGAAGCTCCCAGGTGAACATTCTTGGTACTAATCCAGGTCAGTACCTTTTCTACAACTTAAAGAGTTTTAGAAAGTTGCCTAGAATAGGGTTGTCAAACAAGGCTGAACCAGATTAAAATGTAATTGGGAAACATTTAACTAAATGAATAAAAAGACAATTGAACATAGATAATGTTAATATGTGGTTTTCTAAAGTCAATATGCAGCAGCATGGATCCTTATGTACAGTTTAGTTGTCTCCATTTCTATTTGCATTTAACACCATTGGCCCATAGCATTGAAAGATTAAATTACTTTCCTCAAGTCATACTGCAAACACGTGTCTGAGGTGAGGCTAAAACCCAGGTCTTCCTAGACAGTTCTCTATCCACTATGTCAAGCTGTCTCTTCTCCTTTAAAAAAAAGAATACAAAGGGAAAAGGAGGAGGAAATTCAGCAAAATTACTCAACACATCAAAAAGTATGATATTATATAATGCTCCACATGAATAGTTCCCCACCTCTGCACATAAAGTGGGAGCCAGAGGAGGTGAGGACAGATTTCTTTTTGTATTTTTTTCTTTAGGGTCAAATTTGTTCATTATAATTGCTTAAGATTCAGTTTTAATGGTTTTGTTGGCTTTGTTCTTTCCATGTACACTATGGCCATCATTGTATTATATTGTGTTCTTGAGTCTGCTTACTTCACTTTGAACCCATTTATGTCTTCTTGTACTTCTCTGTATTAATCTTATTCATTGTTTTTATAAAGCAGTATATCCCATTACATCCATGTTCCAGAATGTATCTATTCATTTCTCAGTCAATGGGAACCTAATTTGTTTCTACTTCTTTGCTACTACAAAATATAAACATTTTAGTATTTGTGGGGTATTTCTATTTGCCACCAATGGCCCTGGTCCATATGTCTAGCAGGATGTCTGAGGTCAAAGAGTACAGATATTTTTGTCACTTTCTTAGTCTAATTCCAAATCACATAAATAAGTTAAGAAGGAAAATGCCCAACCAGGGGAAAATATTTGTGTCAAGTATCTTAGGTAAGCAAGGTGACATAGTGGAAAGAACACTAGTTCTAGAGTTGGAGAATCTGGATTCAAATGCCATCTTTTACTACCTGTGTGACTTTGGATAATTCTCTTTACCTCTATGAGCCTCATTTTCCTCCTCTGAAAAATAATCAAGCTGGACTAGCCATTCCCAAAAGGATAAGTGGTACATTTAGCCAAGCAGTAATTACAGACCAAGATCATGGTGCTAACACACAGACAATTGGCAAAGATAACAAAAGATAAGAATGGTAAATGGATTAAAGATTATGGAAAGACAGGCACACTAAAACTTTTTGGTGAAGCTATGAATAAGTTTGCCATCATTTTTGAGAGGTTTAATACCATACGGATCTGATAAGTGAGTCATTTAGCCAAGTCCTCTTGCTAGCAAGGACACCACATTGTGTTCTTTGTGAGACCTTACAAGCTGGCTTGGGTAGCTAGGTGGCACAAAGGTGGCACTAGGCTGGGAACCAGGAAGACTCAATCTTCCTGAGTTCAAACCCAACCTCAGACACTTACTAGCTGGGTGACCCTGGGTAAATCAGTTCACCCTGTTTGCTTCAGTTCCTCATGTGTAAAATGAGCTGAAGAAGGAAATGATAAGCCATTCCAGTATCTTTGCCTGTGGGGTCCAATATTGGCCAACTTAGAATAAAAGAAACTGAGGCAGAGCTCTAAGCCAATAGTACTTTATTAAAGGGTCCATGCCCCCTGCCAATGAAGTGGATCTCAGATCTTCCTCATGATCTGAGATGCCTCCTTCCTCTAAGGCCTTAGTTTTATGGTGCTTGATGCCCAGATGATACAGATAAAGAAAATGAAAAATTCAGTCTCGTTGGTTGATAGATCTTGACCTTGACCCTCCAACCAGGTCTACATACATTCAGAATCCCACTGGCTGACAAATGAGCCAATAAGCAGACCTTGACACATATCTTGACCTTTCAAGAGGTTCTACCAAGGTAATGAGCAGACACATGATAAACAGATATCAAAACATCCACATGGGCTGATGGGCTCATAGACAGGCAGTCCACAGATCAGCAAATAGGACCAGTTGTTGGTCAAGTACTCATGGCCATCACCCCATGTTAGGCAATAGCAGGATGACAAGGGACAGAGGGGCAACAGAAATAGCTGGGGGACTTTCCATGTCATTGAGTCACCACCACCACACTGGGCTTGGTCAACATAACAAGGTAAAAACAAGGGTGGAGGGCTTCTAGTTAGCTTCCTATGATTAAGCAAGTAAACTTACAATCTGCAGTTCATAGCTCTGGAGCCTAATATACAGAACTTATACACACTACCATAAAATAAGGATCTAATTAATCATCTATCACATTTCCCCCTTCAATCCAAAGAAAGACTAGTCTTTCTATGGATCACCACAATCTAGATACATATAGGGTAGTCCTCTATGGGTAACACAACATCAGAGGGGACAGTCAACAATGTGAGGTAAAAAGGGAGAAAGATTGGCCTAGGCATTGACAAGAGCTATTGGGGGCAGTCCCCTTTGGCAAGTAGGTCTTACAGAGGCTAATGGCACAATGCCTTTCTCAGTAACCCATTCCTTCCTGTCCACTTCATCAGTCCATCATATCTTAAGGCTTAATCCTCTTATCTTGTACAGTTGCCTGGTTCCCAAAACTGATGCATTTCTCTGGTAGTCTGGGGATCTCTTCGCTTAGGCACACTGGAATGGATGCAGATGCAGAGCAGCTTCTAGTGGATTTGTTTCTCCAGTTCAGGTCACTTGCAGATATCCCCTTTTCTATAGAAATTCCTTACAAAATGGATCCTAATATAATACAAGTTTGGAATGACAATAACAAGAAAACCCCAAATGAGGTCACAGAGAGTAAGCTACAACTGAAACCACTGAACAACAACAAAATTAAGTTAGTTTCCATGATGGTGGTCCATTCGCTTAAGAAGTTACCCCAAATACTATTAAATACTACTCAAAGGCTTAAAATAATTCACTCCAACATACCACCTTCATATATCTGTAATTATTGGCTAGCTAAATGCAAGATTTGGGGAACAATTTTTTCATCAAAAATTTTAATTCAGAATTTGAACACCAAAAAACAATATTTCTATATTTAGAATCAAACACAGAATATAAGATTCTATATTAAACATGAACCTCCATTTCAGACTGCTTAATTTGTTAAGTATATAATAAATACCACATACCACACATATAACTAACTGTCCTGATTGTATTTCCATCTGTTCTCTTCTATGCATTTTTAAAAATTATTTTAATGATCTTATTTTTTGTGGCATCACTATTGCTAACTCCACTCCTGTCTGCTTCACTCCCCTCCCCCAAATTAACCAAGAGAAAGAAAAAGAAGGGGGGGGAAATCCTTTGTAGCAAATAAGTATAATAAAGCCAAGTGAATCCACATAGTCATGCCAAAAATGTCTCTCCACCTTGGGTCCATTGTCTCTCTGTCAGAGTTCAGTAGCATGCTTTTTCTCAGGTCTTTGGGAAGTATGGGTGCTCATTACTTTGATCAGAGCTTTTAAGTCTTTCAAAGTTGTTTTTCTTTACACTTGTTGCTCTTGCACGGTGCTCTCTTTTTTCTGCACTCTTCACTCTCCATCAGTTCATACTAACCAGGATTCTCTGAAATTGTCTCTTTCATCACTTCTTATGGTACAATAATATTCTATTAAATTCATGTATCACAATTTGTTTAGCTATTGCTCAAATGTCTAATAGGAAATTAAGGCACCACCACAGATTACAATTCTTTTCTTTTTTCCAACACCTTCATTTATCAAAAAAGTCACCATATTCAGTGGAGGAAAAAAGGCTGCCAATTCTTGTGTGATGCTGATTATAGTTGCTTAATACTAGAACTACTTATTTCTTGGTATTTGTAGCACGTTTTTCTCTGACATAAATTTGGCCATGACATTCTTGGCTCATGACATTTTTACTTTGGAGGTTCTTTTCAGGAAGTGATCAGTGGAATTTTTCCATTTTATTTTGTCTTCCGGTTTTAATAGATCTGAGCAGACTTTATTTATGATTTCTATGAAATTTCTTGAAATTTCTTGAAAAGTGTCTAAGATTTTTTTTAACTGATGATGGTTTTCATGCAGTCCAATGTTTCTTAAAACTTCTCCCCTAGATTTGTTCTGTGCAAAAATATATGTGAACTGAGTTCAAACCTGATCTCAGATACTTATTAGCTGTGTGACCCTGGACAAGTCATTTAATCCTGTTTGCCTCAGTTTCCCCATCTGTAAAATGGAGATTATAATAATAACCCCTGCCTCTCATGATTGCTTTGGAGACCAAATGACAAAATAATTGTACAACACTTAGCATAGTGCCTGGCATATAGTAAGTGTTATATAAATGTTAGCTATTATTATTATACATTTATTATATGTGTATATACATACACATATATATGTATTGTGCATGTATGCATGTATAATATGCACATATAAGATATCTTATATTTTCTATTTTTTCTATCTTTTTATTTTGTTCTAAGAATTATTGCCATCTCATAAAGTCACTGATTTCTGTTTGGTTTAATCCTCATTTTAAGGGGGTTCATTTCTTAGATAAGTACTTTCTCTTCTAAGCAACTTATTTTTCTTCTAATTCTTTCTCAGAAGTTTTTATTTTTTTAATCCCTTGCTTCATTTTTCATAAGTATTCATATAGTCCTTATGGAAAATCCTTTTTTTTTGCTTTGATTCTCCAATTGTAATTTTTATGAAATCAAATTTGCAGTAATTTCTGATGCTGCACAGGATCTTCTTTGATTTACTAATCTCTCTATATTTAGTTCCTGAATTGGGGCATTGTGTCAGGGCCATCCTCCCCCTCCTACTTCACTTTTGCGTAAGGTGATAGATCATGAGTGGCCTCACCCTGGATCCACTGGGTTTTTGCACTGACTTCTCTTCCTATGGTTTTGTCCCTATCCCCCAGATCTTTGAGGTTCGGAGCACTAGATCTTCATGAAGTTCTCTGGCAACTCAGAGCAGAGTGTTAAGGACCTTAAAGTCCCTGGACCTGGGTTGTCTTTCTCTCAGTATTATGGCACTACATTGGTTAACACCATACAGTTCAGTTCCCACTGCCACACCCCAAAGTCCCAACTCTGGAGCTTATGAATAAACTAGAGTTTTAATAAGAGAGCCTTCTCTTTTTGCTTCCTCTGGACATAAACCTGGTAGACTAACTATGTCCAGTTTCTTAAATCCGATACCCGCATTACTCCTTTTGCCTCTGGACTTCTTTATGACTTTTTGTAAAGTTCTGGGTGGGAGGTGTAACTTACTGGGGCTTCTCATTGGATTCTTTGATCATTCAGTTTGGTACAAATTTAAGTATGTGGGATCTAGGTGACCTGCTTCTTGTTTGTGCAGTCATCTTGTTCTGAAGTCTTGAAACAACTTTCAATGGTTTTTATAGGGAGATTCTCATGAGCTGCTTTAAGGTTGGCATCAGTGATTTATCTGAAAGTTTTACTGATTCCATGAAAAAGGCAAAAAGTACTTAGTATAGGAAGATATCTCTAAATTAACCCATTAATTCTTTACTTCCTGTACTTCTTAGAAATTTAATCCCTGCAACTGGCTATTGGCTTTCTTCTTTATTCACGTACAAGTTGACAACTCTGGGGTACCACAGTGGATAGAAGACCCAGACTGAAGTCAGGAAGAAATTAGTTCAAATCTGGTCTCAGATACTTATTAGCTATGTGACCCTGGGCAAGTCACTTAAGCCTGTTTGCCCCCAATTTCCCCATCTGTAAAATGGGGATAATAATAACACCTACCTCTCGTGATTGTTGTGGAAATGAAATGACAAAATAATTGTACAGCACTTAGCACAGTACCTGGCATGTGGTAAGCATTACATAAATATTAGATATTGTTATTATGTATTTTCATTCTTTTACCAGTAAATAGTTTAATTTGTGCTGTCCAAGATCAAGGAAAGGACAGGAAAGGACAGGATGGGAAGGGAAGGGAAGGGAAGGGAAGGGAAGGGAAGGGAAGGGAAGGGAAGGGAAGGGAAGGGAAGGGAAGGGAAGGGAAGGGAAGGGAAGGGAAGGGAAGGGAAGGGGAGGCGAGGGGAGGGGAGGGGAGGCGAGGGGAGGGGAGGGGAGGCGAGGGAGGGAAAAGGAAGAAACCAGGGAGGAAGGAAGGAAGGAAAGACCTCTGTCTTCAAAGACCTTACATTCTACTGGTAGGAACAATATGTACATGGATAAGTATATGCAACATTTAGAATGTAAATACAAAGTAGTTTTATCAGGGAGAGCTCTAATAACTAGGAAGGTAAAACTTGAACTATAATTTAAAGTCAGTAAGAAGATTACAAAGTAAAAGTGACAAGGAAGAAAAGCTTACAAATGGGATACAATTTCTGCAAGGTCCCACAGACAGGATGTAGAGATTCACTCAACACAGAACAAGTGGGTCTGTTTGTCTAGATCACTGAGTGTGTGAGGAAACAATGTCAGATCAGTAGCCTGACAGTGAAAGTCTTTAAATGCCTAAAAAGAGTAGTGTGTTTTATAGTAGACGCAGTAGTGGGAAGCTGAAGCTTCCTAATTTGGAAGAAAACCTGAGATATCTCATAAGAAAAACAACTGCACTGAAAAATAGATCAAGGAGAGATAATTTAAGAATTATTGGACTACCTGAAAACTATGACCAAAAAAGAGCTTGAATATCATATTTCAAGAAATCATGAAAGAAAATTACCCACATCTGTTAGAATCAAAGAACAAAATGGAACAGAAAGAAAGAATCTACTGATCCGTTCCTGAAAGAAATGAAAATTCCCAAGAATGTCATAATCCAAATCCAGAGATTCCAAGTCAAAGGAAAAACACCACAAGCAGTCAGAAAGAAAAAAATCAAGTACCAAGGAACCACAGTTAGAATAACATAATATTTAGCAGCAACTAACTTAACAAAACAGAGAATTGGATGCACGAAAGTCCAAAAGGCAAAAGACATAAATTTACAACCAAGAAAAATTTCTCTCAACAAAACTTAGTATAATCTCACAAGAAGAAAAAAAATGGTCTTCTATTGGACTAGAGAAATTCTAAGTTTTCCTGATGAAAGAACCAGAGCTGAGTAAAACCACTGAAATACAAACATGGACATCAAGAGAAAGATAAGAACGAGCAATCAGAAGAGACTAAAGATGAAGTGTTTACAATCTAACAGAGAGAGATGATACAAATGTCCCTTTATCAGAGATCACAAAAGGAGTAAAACACACACACACACACACACACACACACAGAGCCTGGGAGTAGTTCTATTGTATTTTTATTACCTTCCCACCCACCCACCCCCAAAAAAAGAGGAAAGGGAAAGGAATGCCCAAGGGGGAAAGTGGAAGATGGTATGAAGGAACTTATCTTCCAAAGTAGGAGTATGGAAGCAGTATACTATACAAACAGAGCAAGGGGTATAAAGAGTACATGTCAGAGAGAAAATAGATTTTCTCAACTTAAAAAATAAATTTTAAGCAGAAGATCAATTTGGCAATTGTATAGATGATGGAAAAAGAAAAATATTTGGACTAGAAGAGCAATTCGAAGACTACTACAGTAGTTCAGGCAAGAGCTGAAGTGGACCTGAATTAGGATGGTGGGAATAGAGAGAATGTGGTGGATGAGAGAGATGTTGTAAAGGCAGAATGAACATGATTTGCCGGTTACTGAATATGAGAGGTGACACTGAGTGAAGAATGGCTCCTAGATTGCTATCCCATGTAACCGGAAAGATGGTAGTGCCCTTAACAGACATAGGAAAATTATGAAAAGGAAGGATGGGAATGGGGACAGTAAATAATTATACTGTTTTGGATCAGCTGAATTTCATATGTCTATGAGAAATCCCGGCAATATGTCTAGTATGAAATTGTTGGTGTGGGATTGCAGCTCAGGAGAGAAATGAGAGCTGAAGTCCTTCATAATGTCGTTCCAATCAACATTTCCAGATTAATTCTTCATTGCTCTCCTTTACACACTATTGTTCCACAAAAATTGTCCTTTTTGCTATTCCTCAAAAAATGATACACCAGCTCCTAACTCCATGCTTTTGTATAGGTTGTCCCCCATTTCTAGAATGTTCTCCCTCCTCTACCTCTGCCTCTTAGAATTCATGTTCTTCAAAGCCCAACTCAAATGATATATCCTATGTGAGGCGTTTTCTGCTAGTCCCTCCCCTGACAGATTATCCTGCATTTCATATGTTTTGTAATTACTTGTATGTATATATCTTTTCTGTGGCTAGGGACTGTTTCATTTTTTCTTTATATACCCAGAGCCAAGCACAGTTCCAGCAAGGAACCTAACACATTCTCGTTGTTTGGTTGATATGTAAAATAGGAAGTCACCAGTATAAAAATGATAATTTAATTCATGAGAGCTAATAAGATCACTGAGAACAGTGTTTCTTAACCTTTTTTGTATCATAGACTCTCTTTGGCAATCTGGAGAAGCTTCTAAATCCCTTCTTAGAATAATACTTTTAAATGCATAAAATAAAATATAAACATTACAAA
This sequence comes from Phalanger gymnotis, assembly GCA_028646595.1. NCBI lineage: Eukaryota > Metazoa > Chordata > Mammalia > Diprotodontia > Phalangeridae > Phalanger > Phalanger gymnotis. The sequence goes on along the minus strand of CM053623.1, from coordinate 161,329,167 downwards.
GGAAATATGTCACATTAAAATATAGTTATCAAAAAAATTTTTTAAGTTTACACACTCCAGGTTAAGAACCCCTGATCCTAGAAAGAAGGCTAGAGAAGAAAAGACAGAGAAGAATAAATAGATAGAGAAGAAATAAGAGAATAAATGGATAGAGAACAAAAATCCCAGGATGAGAAGAAGGCTATAATTTAGTACTAGTATGCTCTTCAGCATACTTTTCTAGCAAGCCAGAGAATTAATTCATGGAGCCATCGGGTTGTTTTTTGTCAAAATGACTTTATCTACTTTACTGAATTGTCACTTGTATCCTTGAAGTGATATTTCAAATATATGTGCTGGGCTGAATGGTCATCATAACTGTTTAGTTAACGTAGCACCAGTTCTAAGTGGTAGGACTTGTGCTCATCAAGAACCATTGATTTGGGAAGTATCCAAACCAACCATTCATCTGTGATGAGCTAGGTGTGGAAAAAACTTAATGCCTGGCTGGGGATTCTTTGGGAGGATGCCAGATACTGGCTGAGGCATACAAAGAAGACAACTATGGTAGCTAAACTAGATGAGCTGCCTGAAACACTGAATCAAGTAAGAGAGTAAGAGGGGAAGGGGTAGTGGGAAATTAACTATTAAACCTCTTACTCCTGAACAGGACTTGCTAAATGAGTTTAAAATCTTAATGGTGAAAACAAGACGGACTGAGGGTTATATAGGAGGCCCGGTGGGAGAAAGAGAGTTTTCTTCAACACAAAATGACCTGGTATCAGTATTTTTCTCAATATGCAATAACCCAGCTTTCTCAGAAGTTAGTGATCTAGTGCCACCAGTAGTTAAAACTAGTCATATTCCACAGGCCATCCAGTACAGTTAAAAATGTGGAAAGATCTTATACTTTTCAGGGGATAGGGTAGGGACAGGGTGAAGGAAACCTTTTAAGCTTTGGCTAGAAAATGCCACGAAGGAGTGGCAGGATATTGGTAGAGAAAAACATAAGAAATTAAGAGAGAACCTTAGAGAATTTGCCTTTAACTGATAGACTTCAAGATGAAACACCCCATGAATATGATATTCAAATATTTGTAGATACTAGACAATCAATTTAATGACATTGAGGATTTATATAGAAGCTTTGTGAATGTCCTTGATATGTTTTAACACAAAGGTTCTTAACCTGGGGTCTGTGAACTTTTTTCTTCTATTTTGATATGATTATAATTCTATGTGTTATTCATTATTGTATATTAGAAACCCTATGCATAATCCTATGTATTTTTATCTTGTGCATTTAAAAACATTATTCTGAGAAGGTGTTCATACATAGGCTTCATCAGATTGACCAAGGGAGTGCATAGCACCAAAAAAAAAATCTTTAAGGATTCTTGCTTTAACAGGACAGTTAAAAAGTGTCTGAAAATTGGAGGTCATTCTTCAGAGAGTAATCAAAGGGACAGAGCCTCTGGAAATGGACCACACCAAATGGATACAAGTGATGAGGGCCCTGAGCTATAAAATGTGTTGCTATTCTTCATGCATGCACACCACAGAGTTGATATAGTTGATCAAAAAGTAAAGATAGCAATGACAGACAAAGAGGTAATAAATTTTGATTTAGTGTGGCTCCAGGACATCTCTTCTAGTATTGGCCAAGGGCCCAAAAGAAGGACCTCCTCAGCTTAATGAAATCCACCAAAGCCTCCTAAAAATTGGATTAATGTGCGGAGCCACTATTCCCAAAAGGCAAAGTGTCTTGGGAGCAGGGATTAAGGCAACCCACTTCAACTTCAGGAATAGCAACAACATAATGCAGGCTAAAGAGACCAAACTGAATTTTTCTACACCTGTAAACAATGCTGAGTAAACTTAAGAGAAGAATCAAGCATGGTTTGCCAGAAGCTAAAGCCTATCAGGCCAGCAACAAGAAACAAAGACAAATTAAGGGACTGGTGTCATCTAGGGCCCTGAAAACCTTAAGTCCTAACCCACTATTCTTAGCTCCTTTCTGTCTGGACTCGTAAGATCTCATGAGGCAATAACAGTAAGGAGAAAAGAGGAGTAGAGTCTTGTATTGGACTGTGAATCCCAAGGGACAACTATATTCCAATAATCTTTTAAATTAATTTATTTATTTTAAGTTTTCAACATTCATTTCCATGAGATTTTGAGTTCCAGATTTTCTCCTATCTCTCCCCTACTCCCCACCCTGATGGCATGCATTCTGATGACCCCTTCTCCCAGTCTGCCCTCCCTTCTACCACCCCACCCACCCTTATCCCCTTCCCCCTTACTTTCTTGTATGGCAAGATAGATTTCTACACCCATTGCCTGCATATCTTATTTCCCAGTTGCAAGTAAAAACAATTTTTAACATTTGTTTTTAAAATTTTCAGTTCCAAATTCTCTCCATTCTTCCCTCCCCACCCACCCTCATTGAGAAGGTAAGCAATTCAATATAGGTCATACATGTGTAGTTATGCAAAACACTTTCATAATAGCCATGTTGTGAGAGACTAACTATGTTTCCCTCCATCCTATCCTGCCCGCCATTTATTCTATTTTCTCCTTCGACCCTGTCCCTTTTCAAAAGTGTTGGCTTCTGACTACCCCTCCCCCAATCTTTCCTCCCTTCTATCATCCCCCCTGCATCCCCTTCCACCCTACTTTGTTGTAGGGTAAGATACCTAATAGAGTGTGTATGTTATTCCCTCCATCTGATGAGAGTAAGGTTCACTCATTCCCTTTCACCTCTCCCCTCTTCCCCTCCGTTGTAAAAGTTTTTTCTCGCCTCTTTTATGTGAGATAATTTACCCCATTCTACCTCTCCCTTTCTTCTTCTCCCAATATATTCCTCTCTCACCCCTTAATTTATATTCCAATAATTTTGACACTTGCAGCCTATACCACTAGCATATTCAAAGACTAAGTTTTTTTGGAATAAATGAGAAAGAGTACCCATATTTACACTATATCAGAGGTTCCCAGGGAAATTATGGGTGTCACAGAGAAGGTAGCCTCTACAACCACAGTATGTCTGGCACCAGCAAACAACTGCGGAATTTTTGCACTCGTAGGATCAGATTTAGAACTGGAAGGAAGCCTAGAGAGTTTTATGTTGTATAACTGTCTTCATTTTATAGACAAGAAAACTGATCCTGAAGGATTAAATAACTTCCCCAAGTTGACTTCAGTAGTGAAAAGCAGAGCAGAAAGCTGAAGAAAGATCCTCTGACATCATGCTATCATCATGGTACCAACATCCTCCCTTTCACCCAGGTTTGAAGTTTTAAGATGATTCCTGACTTGTTCCACTCCCTCAACCTCTGTATCCATTCAGCAACATCCACGGCAAGTATGCAGATAGAGTACAGGACCTGGAATCATAAAGACTTGAGTTCACATGCTCTTGCTAGCTGTGTGATCCTGACCAAGTTACTGCTTTCTGCCTCAGTTTCCTTGTGAATAAAATGGGGATAATAATAGCAGCTAGCTACCTCCCAGGACTGTTTTGGGAATCAAATGAGATAATATTTGTAAAATGCTTTGCAAAGCCTGAAGTTCTATTTAAAAGCTAGCTATTTCAGTCAACAAGTCTATAAATTCTGCTTCCATAAATAGGACTCACATTCATCTCTTCCTTTCTACAGCTAGCTGATATCATAGTTGAGGTCCACATTACATATGAGCTGAACCAAAGCCTCCTTACTGGTCTCGGTGTCTCTAATCTCTCCTTTCTTTGATCTCCACTTTATACACTTGCCAAAGTGCAGCTCTGCCCAGCACACCCCAATGCCTACCTCAAAAGAAAACAACGCAGGTAGGTAGTGCGGTGGTTAGTGCTGGATTTTGGAGTCCTAAGTTCAAATCTGGACTCAGACATTTTCTAGCTGTGTGACCCTGGGCAAGTCACTTCACCTCTGTTCACTTCAGTTTCCTCATCTGTAAAATGGGAGTAATAATAGCACCTACCTCCCAGGGTTGTTTCAAGGATCAAATTAGATAATAATTGCAAAGTGCTTAGCACAGTGCCTGGCACATAGTAAATGCTATATAAATGTTATCTATAATTATTATTAATTGAAACTCCTTAGAGCAAGATTAAGTCCCTCCACCATATAGATTTGCATCAGACTCTCTGAATTCTGTTCCACACAAACTACACCAGCCAAATAAGACTACTCCCTATTCCATGTTGTTGTCCAGTCCTCTTCTGTTTTATACTGTTACTTCACCTCTGACTGGAACAAACTATCTCACTTGCTTTACCTTTGGCTGCTAACATCTTTCTCCTGCTTCAAAACTCAGCTCAAGGATCACTTTTATTCAGGAAGTCTCCTTGGATACCTCCCTTCCCGAATCTTTCCCAACACTCCGTTAGAAATTTCCTGTGTGTTTAAACAACTGTCACTCTTCGTGACTAGCATGTTGAGCTCACCTAATACTTAGCACAGTAAGAGGGGTTTAATAAATATTTGTTAATTGGGAACAACTCCAGCCTGCTCAAAATGCTGGCTAAGTAATCTAAGCATCGAGCTAGGGTTCAGTCTTTAACAATACAGGAAGATGGAGGATGGTGCTGGTCCAAACTGTCAAGGAAGCATTGAATCATCACCTCAAGTACAGAACCCTGAGAAGTTTGACTATGGAGACCCTCCAGTGCCTAAAGAACATAAGAAGCTGAGGGAAAGGATCAGTTCAAGAGCTTGTATGTTCTTACTGCCTGGGAGAGGGGGAGCGGAGACAGGAACAGTCCTTACAATCCAAAGCAATGATCTCATAAAATTGCTCTCAGTGAGGTGAGGTTTGGAGAACCTCAGGAATTACTTGTGTCTTCAACAGTTCCCTCAAAGAGTCAGGTAGTTGCTATACCTCACCCATAGATAGGAGCACAGAGGAAAACTGAGACAATTCAGCTTTATATGGAGTATGTTATTTTGCATAATAATACTAAATGGAACAAGGCCAGGCCACAAGTTCAATATTTCTTGGACTATCTGCTGGTCAACGAGTGGTTTCCATTGTTGGAGCTTCATAGTGGACATATGATATCTTCATGGCAGAAGGAGATGAAGAAAAGATGGACCCATTTGCCCAGTGGGATTCTACCAATTTGAGAGCATGCCCCCCAAAAAATAATTCCTGGATTTTCTATTATGTTTCAGTAGCTCATCAAAAAAGTTGGTGTCATTAACTACTTGGATGTGTTGTTACCTTAATTTACTTACTGTATTTGTAAAGAGAGTGGAACAGCATGGAGATGGGCCACCCAGGATAACATCAGCTACAGCTTTCAGTTAACAGGGTCTCAGGCTGGAGTTAAAGTTGACCCAGAGAAAACAGAATGGCATCACTTGGCAAAGTCTGAATAATTAATGAGAACCAAAGACTTTTCAGGGGTTCAGTGGCTGCTATCAGAAATTTCTGAAGAACAATTCCATCATCTTACAGCACTCAAAAATATCTCTCATGGTCATATCTTTCTTTATAAGACACCTACCAATCTAGATTTGGGTAGCTAGATGGTGCAGTAGTGGGTAGACTGCCAGAACTGGAGTCAGGAAGACTCATCTTCATGAGTTCTAATCTGACTTCAGATGCTTACTGGCTGTGTGACCCTGAACAAGCCACTTAACCCTGTTTGCCTCAGCTCCTCATCTATATAATGAACTGGAGAAGGAAATGGCAAACCACTTAAATATCTTTGCCAAGAAAACCCCAAAAGGAGACACAAAGAGTCAGATATTACTTGAAAGCAATTGAACAATAAAAAGCTTGATTTTATCACATGAGAATATCTTCGTAATATAAAATTCTTCTCTGCCATCCTTAACCTATCCTTTTTCTTTTGATTAAAGTATATACTTCTAGCTCCATATTTAATTCAATTCAACAAGAAGGTTATTGAGCACCTACCATATGCCAGAACTGTGCTACAAGCTGAGGATACAAAGACATAAACAAAACATTTCCTGCCTTCAAAAAGCTAATATCCTATCATTCCAGTGATTGGTCTCATCCTACCAGATCTCAAGGGTCCCACCTAAGTGGATTAATGAGGTCATTGATATTAATCCAAAAATTAATACAAAATGTAGCTTAGTAACTAATCCCTCCTCTATGAGTGTTGTCCAAGTCTTCTCACAAGTTTGCCCCAGAGGCTTTCATAAACATGCTGCAGTATATATGCCGTCCACTGTTCAGTAGTTATGTGACTACTGTGTCAAGTGACTAGCCACCTTTGCAATGAATATCAAATTATACATTGATAGAATCTCTATGGTTTTATCAAGTTCTTTACAGAATTTCTTCATTTTCTAAAACATATTTTGGCCCATGATCTACAATTATTTTAATAATAATCTTTTTGCAAATACTTAGCCTGAGCACAGAAATGTGAGCTGGCCAAATATTCTATGACATGATGTTTCTTGTTTCCTTTGAGCTCGTGATAAAACCACTTCCTTTATTTGCCTCTACAAGAAAAACCTAAGTGTCATCCTTTCATTTAGCTGTAATTTTCCTCTTTCTTATGGTTCCATTTAAGTGAGAAGGTCAAGACTGATACTCTTCAGTTCATCCATTAGTATGTCCATGCACTGATCACTGGGCAAGAATTTCACATTTAGAATAACAATGGCAAAGTTATAAGATAGGAACTGGATCTATGATTTTATTGGTTAAGGCACTCTCAATGAAGAATCTTTCTCTACCAATGAAGGCAGGTACTTTTTCTGCAACCTATAATATTAGAGAGTTGCCTAGAGCACAAAAAGGCTAAATGACTCACCCAAGGTCATAAAGCCAGTATGTATCAGAGGCACAGCTTGAATACAGGTATTCCTGAGTTTGAGGCTGACTCACAATCTACTATGCCACTCATCACACACTTACAGGTAGTCCCAAAAAAATTGACTTTAATCATTCCATTTCCCCTTTCTGCCATCATCCCCATAGATGCATAAGATGTCAAAGTGACATTTGGCATTTTTCTTTGTTTCAGGGGTTGCTATGGCCACAGAATCATCCATCCATCAGTAGCCAGTTTATTGATGATGAGCTCTCTCTACTTAGCTAGATTGGTTCTCAGCATGTTCAGTCGGTTGCCAGGATAGCACTTGACACCTTCCCAAAATGGGAGAATCTGCCAGAGTTTGGCCTCTGCTGGAGTAGTCTTCAAAGCCTCAGATTCACCTCAGTGGCATGATGAGGCAGTACAGTAAGAATGTGTAGAGAAGATGCCTTTGAGGTAAAATGTGCCTCCTTCCACAAGGATTACTAATGCTTATTGAACATCTCGGGCAGCTAGGTGGTAAAATGAAAAGAGCGCTGAGCCTAGAATCGGGAATCTGGTTTCAGACATTACTAATTGTGTGAACCTAGACAAGTTATTTAACCTTATTTGCCTCAGTTCCTCATCTGTAAAATGATTTGGAGAAAAAAATGGCAAATAACTCTAGTATTTTTGCCATGAAAATCCCAAATGGAGTCATGAAGAGTCCAACATGACTGAAAATGACTGAAAGTCCTCAGGTGTTTACATACAAACACATAAAATATTTTATAGCAAGTAAGATTTTTTCATTCATTCATTCAAGTACCATTTGATAAGCACCTAATTTGTCAGGCATTGGGATAACAAAGATGAAAGCAAAGCAGATTCTGTGCTCAAGTAATGTTTGTTCTATTGAGGAGAGGGAATAATTATTAAGCTGATAAGTAAATACCTAACACGTAATTTAGAGGGGGTGATGGTCAGGAGAAGTGGAATTCTTATGGGGTTTTCTTGGCAAAGATACTGGAATGGTTTGCATTTCCTTCTCTAGCTCATTTTACAGGTGAAGAGACTGAGGCAAAAAGGATTAAGTGACTTGCCCAAAGTCACACAGCTAGTGTCTGCAGTTAAATTTTAACTCAGATCTTCCTAACTTTGGGCCAGGCGCTTTATGCACTGAGCCATGTAGCTGCCCATAAAGTTCTTTGTTTGTTTGCATATAAAGGCATCTGAAGTCTAAGTGATTTTATTCCTGGCTCCTTCCTTGGATTTTGTCTCCTGTGAACTTCCCTGTATCTATTGCTATGCCTCTTCTCACATGGTAACTATTTCTATGGTATCTAACTTAGCAAATAACCATAAGCAGTTTTCTCCCTCTCAATTCCCTTGCAATTCAATATTTTTAATAAGATTTGTAAGACCCCAGACAGAGCCTGGACTAGATTGGACTAGATTAATTACATAATCTTGAGAGCAGAGAAGAGGTAGGGGCATTGTTTCTGGCTTTAAGGGGACAGGATTTATAGTGAACGCTGAGTGCTACAGAGTCATTTTAGAGAAGCCATGAACTTAGAAAAATTGCTGAGGAAGAGGGCAAGGAAGCTCTTCTTCAACCTTTGTCTTGAGCTATATTCCAATAAGGGCAGTTAGTTCAGGATATCTGAGATTTTAGAGAAGTCACTAAGTCAGTGTTTAAATCTGATTTAGAACAGAACGGTAAATCTTGGATCCCAGAAAAAAAACATGGAAAATGCTCTGGCACTAAATTACACCTTTCAGAATCATTTCCCTCCATCACAGCTCAGCTGATGTGCCCCCTTCTTCATAGACGACCAATTCCCCCTTGCTCCTGAAAATTTTCTCTCCACAGCTGTTTCTAGAATATTTTGCGCAACTCTCTCCTTTGCTCTCTACCTGTGTTATATTTATTTGGATACATGCTGTAACTCGTTCTAGTAGAATGTAAAATCTTTGGGGTCAGGAAGTGTTTCATTTCTAACTTTATGTCCCCAGGCTGGCACAGTGTCTTCTACATAATAAATGCTTAATGTTTGGTTAATTGAAGTAAGAGTAGGAGTAAAGTTAAGAGGTCAATGATTTTCATTCTAACCTTAGCAACCTGAAGTTAACATTGGATCAGTACTTCTAATGACCAGACTATACATAGTCTGCATCCCCAAGATCTCAACACAATAAAGTCAATTGTACACTCCAAAGGGTTCACTGACTTTGTGATCATTGTGTTGGAAAAGACAATGATGAGCTGGAAGAATGACAAAGTTAAAGGGAAAAGAAAACCTGGAGGAGGTAGAATTATACAATTTGTGAAAATTGCTGGAGATTTGGGGGTGACCAACAGTGGGATTCAGCCGGTTCGCACCAACCGGTACTTAATTTTAGGTTGAGTTTCTCAAACTGGTTGTTAGCAGGGTCAGGACCTCAGCTCAGTTCCGTGGAGAACCATTTGTTAATTTATTTGAATCCCACCACTGGGGCTAACCCTTAGGCCAGCAATGTTACACTGCCACCATGATCCTTTACTCCCAACTCATTTTCCATCTGCATCTGGTTCAACTCTGCCTGGCACTAGTTTCACTTGCCAGCTGTCAAGGCAATAACCGTGATATTTATATGATGAAGAGACTCAGAAACCCCAAAAGAGATGATCAGTCCCTGCTCTAACTTCAGTTTAGGTTTGAACCCACTCCAAAGTGAACTGAGGCCCCTATACCTGAAAGAGTCAGAACAGACCAATTCCTCTAATCCCTCTGGCAAAAGTCAAGTAGGTTGTGGCTTGTGGTAAGACCCTATATGATGTATGCTGGTGGCTTTGAGTTTAACCGCAAGTCTAGAGTTGAACATTATATTATAATAACAAACCACAGAGTAACCAAGAAAGCTTATGAATTCTTATGTCCTTTGGTTCTAGCTGAGGGGGGAAACTCTTCATATTTTATTTATTTTGTAAATAAAAAATAAAAATCTGAAAAACAAAAGTCACTAACTAGACTAAGCTAAAATTAACTAAACTAACTAATTAACTAAATTCAAATCCCAAAATCTTGTATAGTTCCAGTGGTTGTACCATACCGCACATGCACACCCTTGTGGATCATGTGTAAACTTGAAGTCTTGGTCAATCAGTACTTCTTAAATATCTTCTCGTTGACTTCACAAAGTACCCTCTGAATGAGAGACACATAATTCCTTTTCCTAAATTGTGGATATTCTCTTCTTTTATATTCTCTCAGTAACCTCATTAGGGTTACCTATCACCTCTCTGCAAATGTCTCTCAGATCTAGGCATCCAGTCTAAAGCTCTCCCCCTAGTTTCAGTCTTGTATCACCACTTGTGGGCAGTTAGGTGGTATAATGAATAGAAAACCAGGTCTGGAGTGAGGAAGATCTGAGTTCAAATGTGGCCTCAGATGCTTACTAGCTATATGATCCTGGGCAAATCACTTAACCCTGTTTGCCTCAGTTTTCTCAGCTATAAAATTAGTTGGAGAAGGAAATGACAAATCCTTCCAGTATCTTTGCCAAGAAAACCCCAAATGGGGTCACAAAGAATGAGGCATGATTGAAACAAGTGAGCATAACAACATCATTAATTGCCTATTGATCATTTCAAACTGAATGTCCCAGAGATGTATTCAACTCAACATGTACAAAACTGAACTCATTATCTTTTCTTCCAAACCGCTCTTCCAAACTTGTTTTTTATTTCTGTCAGAGACACCACCATACTTCAAATTTCCCAGATTCACAACATCAGCATTAAAATCCGCTCCTGGCTCTGTCAATCCCACATAAGTTGCCAAATCTTTCAGTTTCCATGTTCACGGCATTTCTTACATATGGCCCCTTCTCTCCACTCACACAGCTATTACCTTGATTCAGGCTCTCATCTGCATTCACCTAGATTATTCCAACAGCCTTCTTATTGGTCTCCCTGCCTCAAGGCTCCCACCACTCCAATCCATGCTACATACCACTGCCAAAGTAATTTTCCTTAACTGCAGATCTGACAGTGTGACTCTCCTTCTCAATCAATTCCAATGGCTTTCTATTGCCTTTAGGATAAAATATAAACTCCTCTGTTAAGCTTTTAAAGACCTGCATGACTTGACCCCAACCTATCTTTTCAGCTTTGCTAAATATTACTCTCCCTCCCACACTCTTTAATCCATCCAAACTGTCCTTCTCTCTGTTCCTCACACACAAAATGACATTCTCCCATCTCGGTGTCTTGGCATTAGTCATTTCCCATGCCTAGAATGCACTTTCCTTACCTCCACCTCAGAGTCCCTCTTTTCCTTTAAGACACAGCTCAAGCACTATCCTCTACGTGTCTTTCCCAACTCCCTTCTACTGGTGTTTTGATTAGGTTCCAATCTTTTTTTACATGTCACTGATGAAGTTTTTAAGTACTGAGTCCTTATCCACATTTTCCACATAATCCCTGTGGTTTTTATCGCACAGTTTTACATAACTTGGTGACTTTTTAGAAATGCATATGTTTCACTATAGCAGAAATGACTATACTTTGTATAACAACAACAAATAATAGTAATAATAGCTTACATTTATATATTATAGTTTAAGGCTTGCAAAACATTTTGTATATGTTATCTCATTTAAATCTCACAATATCCCCATGAAACAAATGCTGTTATTATCCCCATTTTACAGATGAGGAAACAAGCCGAGAGAGTTTAAGTTGCTCACGTAGGGACATAGAGCTAATAAGCAGCTGGGGAAATATTCAGCTCTTTCTAAATTCAAGTCTAGCATTCTATGCACTGCACCACCTACCTTCATATATTTGTCTGAATTAACCTTAGATTTATGATATATGTATATATACATACATATGTACATGTATATTATGTATTTGTTGTCTCACTCTTGTGTAATTTGTGTAAGTTCCTTGTCATCAGGGATTATTTTATACTTTGTACTTGTATTTCCAGCACCTAGAATTAGTGTATGGCACATAGTGGGTGATTAATAAATACTTGTTGATATAAATGCTTGGTATATTAATTTATTGTTGCTTCTCCATTGGTCACTACATCAATCTGAGCTGGACTCAGTAATCAACATGTCACCGACTAAACAATAGCTGGACTCAGTAATCAGCAAGTCACCCACTAAACACTGTTCCCAGACATATATTTCTGGCTTCCCTAATTCACTTCAATAAAGATTTAAGAGCTCACCAAAAACTCCCTTCACCCTCACTCCTAGTCACACATCCCTTAAAGTTCTCCCTTCTCTCCAGCTCTGATGCATCTTAGTTACCAAATTCCTCCACAAAGGCAGGGCTTTCCCTCTTCAACCCTGAAACAAAGCTTTAATGTAGAGTCTGTCCCACTTATCAGGAGCATGCTCCTTCCCTATCAACTATTAAAATCCTTCTTAACCTTCAAGGCACAAAAGACATGCCATTTCCTCCATGAAGCTAATTACCCTATTCCTCACCTCACCCCCATCTCAGCCCCACCGAAAGCTATCTCTAAACCCTCCAATTTTCTTATTGTATGTCTATCATGTACTACCTTACATTATACATATTTTCCGTATCCCTTATTAAATTATAAATTACTTGAGGACAGAGACTTTTTTCATTATTTTTTATTCTTAGAGCTTGATATAGTGTCTTATGCATAGCAGATTCCTAATAAAGTTTGAATCAAATTGAATCTACCTTAATCACCAATTTGCTTAAACTTCCAATTTCTCTATGGAGCTTTTACTTCATTTAAATTCCATATATCACTCTGATCTAGTCTTGTCTTCCATCAACTAGATTATAAAATCTGAATCCAAACCATAGAATCTCAGAGATGGAAGAGTTCTAGAAATATCAAGGCTGATCTAACCTTGAACAAATACCCCCTAACTCTTCAAGAAGTGGTCATTCACTCGAAAATCTCCTGTGAATGGAAACCTAGTACTTTGTTATGAGGCTGCCCATTCCTCTTTAGACAGCTTTAACTGATAGGTGGTTTTGGTTTGTTTGGGAAGTTAAGTGATGTAATAGTCAGGAAGACCTGAGTTCAGATTTGGCTGGAGACACTTACTACCTTTGTGACCTTGAGTAAGTAACTTAACCCTATTTGCCTCAATTTTCTCATCTGTTAAATGCACTGGAGAAGGAAATGGCAAACCATTTCAGCATCTTTGCCAAGAAAATCTCAAATGGGGTTATGAAGAGTCAGACACAACTTAACAACAGTTTTTTTTCTGCCTCTCTGGAACTTCCATCCAAATTCCTTGAAGGCAAAGACCATGTGGTTTTACTCTTTTAGCATTCTTATAAGAGCTCTGAGCACGTAATAGACATTCAACAAAAACTTAGTTTGAAGCATTGAACCCCTTCGGCTGCTTACTTGTCAGATGTTCCCATAGACTCCCAGTCCTGATCCTTCCAGGCTACTAACTATACCATTCATTTCCTGTTTGAACACTCATTTCCATTTCACTGCTCAATTATAATGTTTTTCCCTATACATGTCCTTTGGTAGCATCAGTGGTATTTTGCTGAAATTCGTTGAATAGCATTCAAGAAAGAATATTTGGTCATTGTTCGGTTTCATGTGAGGCTGAAATTTCCAGGCATGAGTAGCAACCTGTTGATCTATTTATTTCTCCTGTGCCACCTTTAGCAAAATAACTTATCTTATTGGGCTACCTGTTTTCATTTTCTAACCAGATAAAAATCTAAGACAGAAAGACAAGAGTAAGCCAATAACTAGTAGTAATTTAGGATTGGGAGCAGATCAACAAGCAATCACAAGAGGTTGAAGTCTAGAGTGTTCAAGAGTGGATAGCTGAGGAAAAATTCCTAAAAGTCAAATCAAGAGGTTCTAGTACCACAATGTCTGGTGGCAAGATTAACACAATGACCAGTGCCATCTTCTCAATGAGATAGATGGGAAAAGAATATTGGAATGAAACTGAAGAAATTCTTCCAAAAAGAACTGCCACATTGTTCTACTTTATACCTCAAAACCTGAAGCCCGTGTGATTTTCTGATCTAAGATTACTCTGTTTCATAATCTCATTTTCATGGGTCTATGATGGTAAAATGTAAGACTTTAGAACTCCCAAATTTCAGTTCCTTGATTCCTGTTTGCATTGCAAAAAGCTACTATATAACAACTTTCTTGGGTTGCAAAAAGGTATAGAACAAACATGAATATTCCATGAACCTGTAAAAACATTAATTAACCATTAACCTGTAAAAATAACTCATACAGGTTAACTAGGAACATAGGTCGAGAGCTTGGATGCAACTACTGTAAACCCCTGAGTGTCTACCTACAAAGAATCTCTCCAATTTGTCTTTCCTAAGTTCACAGAGCCACAAAATGGTCTTTGAGGCAAAGAAGCTGGGAAACTTCTATTAATATTATGAACAACTGCATAGCATTTTATGGGTTTTAAATTTAATTATGGTTTAATAAATGGTTTTTAATGTATTAGAATGCCAAATTCTATCAGCTCTAGGCCTCTACAAATTTCTAAATCAATGCTTCATCAGGATATGGCATTGCCTCGATTTTTGTAAGCTATGCTCACAGACCACAATCTTTGGTAGTAATGACCTAGAAATAGACGATGTTTGTTTTCCCAAGGACATACTAGCTAAGTATGGAGAGTCTCATTATAGTCAATAGACTGGCTGCTAAGGGATGACCTTTTTAGCAATAGTAACCTCAAAACAAAGAAATATTTAAAATGACCAATAGTCCCATGTGGTCTTCTTCCATATCTGATACGTAAGATGACAGAATGGTAGAAAAGGTTGTAAAGAATGATAATCATAGTTTTTAGATAATTTATAAACTATATTTTTAAATACTTGTGGAGTTTTTATTTTATTTTTTGCTCTGAACTTAACAAACACCAAATAAAATAAATATTTCCATATACAAAGTGGAATAGAAAGAGATATATGAAATTGTGAATCTCTACGGTGTGCTGCTTGCCTTTTCCTTTTAAATATGTAATAAGTTTAATATGTTACTTTTCAAAGCTGTTCTGATTATTGGCATTTCTTTCTGGTCTTCTTTGTGTCCACTGCTCTACATTTTTAAAATCCATGACCTTTTCTTCTTTCCTTTTTGGCAACCCTATTACTAGTCTTGTCCCTTCACATAAGTTTTCCTCCAGTGGAAAAAAGAAAAGAAAGGAAAAGAAAAGTCCTCGTAACCAATACATATAATCAAGCACAACAAATCCTCAAATTGGCCATATTCAAAAATGTATGTCTCATTCTGTACTATGAATCCATCACCTGTCTCTTAAGAGGTGGATAAAATGCTTCACCATCAGTGCTTCTGGAATTATAGCTGGTCATTGAATCATAGTTTTTAAGTCTTTCAAAATTGAATTTCTTTACAATATCATTGTTACTATATAATTTTTCCCTAGGTTCTGCTGACTTCACTCTGTATCAGTTCATACATGTCTCCCCAGATTTCTCTGAAATTATCCCTTTCTTCATTTTTTACAAGTGCAACTATGTTACATTACATTTACATATCATAATTCATTTGGCCACTCTCCACTTCGCAATCCCCTTAATTTCTTGTTCGTTGCAACTACAAAAAGCTGCAATAAATATTTTTGTACATATGTTCCTTTTCATCTTTCTTTAATCTTTGTAGGATCCAACCAAGTACCAGTATTCCTGAGCCAAAGGATATGCAGTTTAGTGACTTACTCAAAATCATTTTTTTGATGGCTTAATCAATTCATAGCCCCACCAACAACACTTTCAGTGTATATGTTTTCATACAGACCACCCACAGTTATCTTTTTCCTTTTTTGTTGTTAATTTTACTAATCTGATGGGCATTTTAATTTGCACTTCTCTAATTATTAGTGATTTGCAGCATTTTTCTTAAAATAAATTGAATTTCTTCCTTTGAGAGTGACCTATTTAGACCATTTAGCTATTCATCTATTTGGAAATGGCTCCTGTTTTCATGCAATTAAATGAGGTCTTTCTATATTTTGGATATAAGAACTTTTTCAGGGAAACACTACAAAGTTGTTAGGGACTTTTCCTCTAGCTAACTGGGTCCCTCCTAATTTTAACTTCTTTTTGTTTATGCAAAAACTTTTTAATGTTAAGTAATAAATAAAAAGTATCCACTTCTTTATCTTCCATGATCCTTTTTATTCCTTATTTCATCATCAACTTTCTCTCTATCTATAGTTGCAAAGAGTATTTCTTTTCTTGTTCCTCTAATCTGTTTATGATGTAATCTATATTTAAGCCGCTGTCCATTTGGAGCTTATTTTAGTATATGGAGTGACATGTTTGTCTAACCTTACTTTCTGACAGCATGCTTTCCAGTTTCCCAATATTTTTTTTGTCTAATAGTGATTCCTTATCCCAAAAGTTGGGTTCATTTAGTTTATCAAACACTTTATTACTGTTGTACCTAATCTGTTCCACTGATTTAACTTTCTAATTTTTAAGCAGCATGAATAGCTTTTTATAATTAGTTTTATGGTGTACTTTGAGATCTGACACTGCTTGGCTCACAACCTTTCCTCTTGTTTTTCTTATTTCTCTTGAGATTTTTGACCTTTTACACCTCTAGATGAATTTTGTTATTTTTCCAGATTGATAACTTTGGCAATCTGATTAGTATGGCACCGAATAAGTAAACTAATTTAGGTAATATTGGAATTTTTATTATACTGACATGACCTAACCATAAGCAACTGATACTTTTTCAATTACTTAGGCCTGTCTTTATATAAAGAATGTTTTATAGTTGTATTCATGGAATTTTGGTGTAGGTCCTGCTGGGTGGATATGCAAATGTTATTTGAATCCTATAATTATTTTAAATGGAAGTTCTCTTTCTATCTCTTATTTAGCTTTATTGGCAATATAAAGAATGGATGGTAATTTCTGGGAGTCTACTTTATGTTCTACAATTTTGTTGAAGTTAACTCAATTGACTTCAATTAAGATTTTTAGTGAACTCTTTAGAGTTCTCCAGATAGTTCATCATATGATCTGTAAAAATCAATAGCTTCATTTCTTCTTTGTCTAGGCTTATTTTCTTAATTTTTTTTTCTTGTTTTATTGAAATAGCTTGAATTTCTAATTCTATATCCAATAATATCCTGCCAGTAATGGACCTTGCTGTATCAATAGTCTTATTTGAAAGGATGTTAGCCTTTCTTGTATGAGTGTGTATATATGTGTATGTATACATATACATATGTATCTATATGTGTATGGATGTTTAATGTTGGCTTTTGGTTTTAAGTAGATTCTACTTAATGAGTTAAAAAAAAAGCTCCATTTATTCCTGTGATTTTTATTGATTTTAGAAAGAAAAGGGAATTTAACTTTGCTAAAAGCTTTTTCAGCATCTACCTATGTGATGATGTGTTTTTTTTTGTTATTTTTGTTACTATTATAGTCAAATTGATTTTTTTCTATTGAAAAACCTATGTTCTCTTGTACAAATCCAGCCTGGTAATAGTACATAAAATTTTTAATATGTTGTCATAGCATCTTAGCTAATATTTTATTTAATAGTTTTGCTTCAATATTCAGTAGAGTTAATGGTCCATAGTTTTATTTCTCTGTTTTGCCTCTCCCAAGTTCAGGTATTGAGAACACATTAGTATTTTAGCAGTTTGGTAGAATACTTTATAATTGTTTTTGCAACAACAACAAAAAATGAATGTAAGATTGAAATTATTCCTTCAATATTTAATAAAATGCAAATGTAAATATATCTGTTTCGGATTTTGTTTCTTTGAGAGCTTAATTATTACTTGTTCATTTTCTTTTATTGATATCAGGTTATTAAAAGAATCTATTTCTTGTTCTGTTAATGACTCAATTTTTTTTTACTTAACAAGTACTTATTATTCTTAGTTATTTATTATTATGTTTATTATATCTGTTTCTCCTACTTGTCCCTCCACTAAGCAATTTTTTAAATCCCTCGATATATGTCTGCATAGTCCAGCACAAGAAATTCACACATTAGCCATGGCAAAAAATGTATGTCACTTTCTGCATTTTAAGTTCACCACCTTTTTGTCAAGAGCTGAAGAGAGTGATTTTATCCTTTTGAACTTATGGTTTGTCATTGCATTGATCAGAATTCTAAAGGTTTTCACAGTTGTTTTTTTTCTGTAATGTTATCATTGTATATGCTATTATTCTCCTCGTTCTGCTCATTTTGCTCTGTATCAATTCACAAAGAACATTTTAGTTTCCTATAAAATTGTCCATTCCATCATTTCTTATGGCACAATAAATATTACATTACATTCATATACCACAATTTCTTTAGGCATTTTCCACTAAGAACCTTCCTTTTCCTCTTTCTTTGACTTGTTTGGGGCATAAACCTAATAGTGGTAGAACTGGGTCAAGGTGTTGGTAATTTGGGGGACCTAGTTCCAAACTGCTTTCCATTATGGCTGGAACAATTCACAGCTCCTCCAATAGCAGTACCATAGTGCACCTATTTTCCCACAGCCACACCCACCCTCAACATTTATCCTTTCCCACCTCTGTCACATCAGAGTTGTTCTAATTTGTGGAAGAGCCAGGAGGCCAGTATCACTGGATTAAAGAATACGCCCAGGGGATTAAGGTGTAAAAAGAATAGAAAGGTAGGAAGAGTGTGGGTTACATAGGGCTTTGAATGGCAAACAGAGAATTTTGTATTTGCTCCTGGAGGCAATAGAGAGACTCTAGAGTTTATTGAGTAGGGCAGTGACGTTGTTGCATACACACACACGCACACGCACATACGCACACACACACACACACACACACACACATCTCCCTCTCTCATCCCAGACTCAGATCCCTATATTCTACTTTTAACGATAAAATCTTTTTCACACTTCTCTTTCCCAGCCCAAGTAAGCACGTAGTCATTTAGGTGCCTTCTTCTATTCCCTATGCCCTGATCTCTCTTTTTTTTAAAAAAAAAATTATCTTTCCCTAAGGATCCCAATTATAAAAGTATTATAAAATGATTATAGAAATACAGAACTGAAAGAACCTCAGTGACCAACTAGTCCAAACCATACATGAAAAAAAAAATGTCTCTACAACATGCCTAATAAATATCTACCCAATCTCTGCTTGAAGAACTCCAATGAGGAGAAGCCACCAACTCCTAAGGCAGCCCTTTCCTCTTTTGGATCATTCTAATAATTAAGAAGTGTCTCCTCACATCAAACTAAAATTGGCTACTCTGAAAACATCTGACCTCCATTCCTAGTCCTTCCCTCTAGAGCCACACAGAATAAATCTAATCTTTCTTCCACATGACAAACCTTCAAATATTTGAATTCAGTTATTATGTCCCTTTCTCCCCAAGCAAATCTTCTTTGGGCTCAACATATCCTTTTTCTTCAACCAGTCTTTATATGGCATGAACACAAGAACATGAACATTCCAGGTGTTGTGCTTAGGACACTCTCTAGTTTATCAGTCATTTTCATAAATGAATAAAATATTCTACATGTGTTCTGACCAGGGCAGACTACAGTAGAATTATCACCTCCTTATATCATAAAATGCTACATTCCTTCCCTCTCCTCTCCCAAACCTTCTTCTTGAATATTCGCCTGGCTTCCCTTCTTTAGATTAACCCATACCTACTCTCTTTTTATTCACTTAATGACCCTTAGATATGAAGGAATGGTAATTTTGTCTCCTTGAAATTTGTAAATATTGAGTCATCTCCAAGCCTTTTCATCCTATATGCACTTGTTTGTCTTTATTAAGATTATTTTGCTTGCTGCATTTTTATTTTAATGACTAAGCTTATCTCTGAATTTCTCAGAAGAAATAGCTGAAAATCTGTCATCCTTTAAAAGTTTTCCCTTCTCAAAGAAGAGTATGCTTATCTTTACTACATATTTTTTGGAGGGAAAGTTGATTCCCCTTGGTTTTTAGCAGTATATTTGAACTCTATGTTTCACTTCCTGTGACTGATAAGCGGTTCCAATTAGCATTCTTTGATATTGTAAACTGCCTCTTCCTTAGTGGATGTAAAGTTCTTTTTTAAAAAATTGAGGTATTTTAGTTAGGGTACTACATTTAAGAGTGAGTTACATTTGTGATTTCTCACTGGTAGTAGCTTGTGTATTCCTTTGTCTACTTTTTCTTAACACTTTCAGGGAATTTTCTTATATAATTAACCTAAAATATAGTGTTTAGTCTTTTTGCCTTAGCATGAATTTTTCTATTTGAAACAATCCTCAAAATATGTCACCAAACTCTGCCTTTACGGCTCAAGTTTTTGGATTTTAAAGACCTGTTATATTCTTGAATTTTTATGTTTTTTAAATTTTTGTTCAGATATTTTCGTATTTCTGCATTTTTATATTTCTCTGTCATTCTCTTTTTAAAATTGTATATTATTTCATTAAAATTTGCCATCATCTACTCTAGACTACAAATTCTATTGTTTATCTTTTTGGTTTCTTCTTTAGGAGTTCCAATTTTCCTTCTTATCTCTTTCTGTTATTCCTTTAATGTGCATTTTATTCATTTTGGAGATTCTTATGGTTGCTCAATTTTTTTTGAGATTTCTTTTCAACTTCTCCACATAACTCATTCAGTCTTTATTTTTATTTATTCCTGTCTTTAGCTTTTCATCTAGTTTTTTTTATAGTTTTCCTTGTGAGGATTTCTTATTCCCCTTCTTTTTGTTGTTTTATTGTTGTTATTATTATTATTATTATTATTATTATATATGTTGGTATGTCTAGTGTCATGGTAAAAAAAAAAAAAGCTCAACTTACACATAACAGACTCACTTGGTCATCATGCTGGAAGTCTTCTTTCTACTTT
>CM053623.1:161280218-161308031 GCA_028646595.1 Phalanger gymnotis | reverse complement strand
CGGGGAGGCAGGGAGCTTAAGCAAGTCCCTGCTTTCCAGCCTCCATCTTGGCTCCACCTCCCAAACAGTGTATTTCTAAATGAGACCCCTCTTTCACTCCTTTCAAGATGTCTTTGCAACTGAACTGGGCCAAAAGTCACCTTTGTAGTTTTTATCTGCCCTTGAAGAAAGTATAGCACTCATTTATTCAAAAGTCAAATATATTTCAATGAATTGAGAAAAATAAAAAGAGAAAAAAGGCCAGGGTTGGGGAGACCAAAACTAGCAAATAGAATATTCTTTTAAACACCCAA
The DNA here is from genome assembly GCA_028646595.1 of Phalanger gymnotis. NCBI lineage: Eukaryota > Metazoa > Chordata > Mammalia > Diprotodontia > Phalangeridae > Phalanger > Phalanger gymnotis. The sequence continues at coordinate 161,307,738 of CM053623.1, read as the reverse complement.
CTGAGACTGGATAGAGTAGAAAAGAGGACTACAATAAAGATTAATTTCTAAAGTCCATGCCACAGAGGTCTTGGAGGAGGGGGAATACTTTCTTTTCATCTAGATCAAGTTGACTGGGTCTCAAAATGTGCAAAAATTTTACTCAAGCCAGTCTCCAAGTGTGCAAAAATGTTACTGAAGAACTATTGCAAAGAAAGCACTACAAACCTTTGTCATTCCTCTGGGAAACCAAACAAGCTAAAATACAGTGTTCTGAAAGACAACACTGTAAACATCAAAGAAAAGCCTTCATTTTATTAGTCTATAAGGCCCAAGTCTACTCTTCTTAAGCTTTATAGCCTCTCCAATTCTTTTTTGCCACAGTCATCTGGTCCTGCTCAGATGCCAAAGCTTTCATCACTGTTGGTGGTGCTAGAGCCAGCCCTGGTGACAACAAAGGATGATGATTCACAAGTAGTCCTACTGAGGAAAAAGGTTCTCAGACTTCAGGAGGAATTAATTTTACTGAGAACATCTATGTTTCTACTGTTAGAAAAATTGGTGGAGATCAACTTGGATTTAAACTATGAGCTTTCTTGTCAACTGACAGCAAGCTGCTGAAATTTAATGGCTTTGTGGCCCAATGGTTCACCAAACCAGTAAGAGGGAAACAGTCTGTGGGTTGTGTCTTATGGAAGAATGTTTATGTGTGTATATGTACAATTTGGGCAGGAGGGTGGAACATTAGAGGAATCTTATAAAAAGGCAGGAAGGGAGTCAAAGTCAGAGTGATCCATGAGTGAGAGGTGGGCACCCTATCTTAATGTCTGGAACTCAAGAAAGGGCTCCAGCCCCAGAAGAAACAGGGAACATGGCAGGAGATCCAGACAGGACCTTAGACATTGGAGAACAAGACAGAGATGTAGTAGAAGGCAGAGGTGTAGTCTCCACGGAGAAGGAAAAATTCCATTTGTTGATTTGGACACAGAGTTATTGATCCAGTGCCTAGTGCCTGGCACATAAGAGTCACTTAACAAATGCTTTATCATTTATTCATGTCATTCATTCATGTCAGTGGCCCTAGAATGATTACCAAACGCTCCTGACTTCTGTAGTAGACTAAAGAGATGCGAGGTGACCATGAAATTTAAATGTTGTTATTATATGGTTACAGGATCATAGCCTATCCTCTCTTTTGACAGATGAAGAAACTGAGGACATTTGGTGACTAGCCCAAAAGTCACCTACTAAGTGGCAAAGCTAAGATTTTAATCCAACCCATCTAACTCCTGATCCGGAGTTCTTTCCACTATGGATCCAAGGATGGAGAATGTGCGGCCTTGAGGCCACGCGTGGCCTTCTAGGTCCTCAGGTGTGGCCTTTTGACTGAGTCCAAGTTTTACAGAACAAATCCGTCTTATTAAAGGGATTTGTTCTGCGAAGTTTGGGTTCAGTCAAAGGGCAGCACTTGAGGACCTAGAGGACCACCTTGAGGCCATGGGTTCCCCACTCCTGAAGGCTATGCCATACTTTGCTACAAACATTTAAGAGGGCAATTGGGTCTTACAGCAACTTAGAGAGAATAGTACTAAGAGGGAGGCAAAAGCGTCCTGCAGTTGGTGGTATCTGAAGTAATAGTTACACAAATGACATGGTCACCTGGCATGTCTTTAGCCTATGGCTGTCAGGATTATCAGGCCACCATATCAGGGCCACTGATACAGGATATATTAGCTGTAAGGTGCTATGTGGTCCCAGCCTCACTCAATATGCTCCCAGCACGTATTCACTGACCTTCGTGAGAGCACATCAAGCCCCACCTGTGGGATCATGCATATGGGAGAGTAGGCATCACAATACCAGTGAAAAATACACTAGGATTGTAGTCAGAAGACCCAAGCCCAATACTTTACTGGTTGAACTTGAGCAAGTCACAACTTCTGTGATCCTCGATTTACTCATCTGTCAAATGGGGGTAATAATACCCTACCTACCACACAGGGTTGTTGTAAGCAAAGTACTTTATAAACCACAAAGATATATACATATACATATACATATACATATACACATACACATATACATACACATACACATACACATACACATACACATACATATACACATACACATACACATACACATACACATACACATACACATACACATACACATACACATACATATACATATGTATGTACATATAGGGAGACTTGAGAGCTATAATTAGTATCTTCTTGGTGTCTGACTACCAAAAAAAAATTAAGAAGAGATATTTTTCAATGTGCTCATGAATGCACAAAGAGACAAAGTCATGAATCTTGAATGTGAGTCAGCAAAACAAGCGCCATCACTAAAAAGAAGAGTATGGTTAGTCTGCATTGAATTTGAACTAATACGGCATAGAGGACACAAATAAAATCAACAAACATTTACTAAGCACTGTGATTCTTCTGCCACACACAACATTCAGTGTACTGCGACCATATTTAAAAGAAATGTAAACCATTTAAAGAGATTCACAAAAGGCAATCCAAAAGTACTAAAGAATTAGAATATAGGCACTTAATGATTCCCCTTTCATGGTGATATTTTATAAGATCTAAGAGGAAAAGTTAGACATGGTTGACTAAAGAGGAAAGGATACCACTGTATGTGACAGATAGGAATTAGGTGTGGTTAAGTTCCTGGAGGACAAGCAACAGGTTAAAATTACAATAAGGAAACATTAATATATTAGAAGACCTTCATTCCAGGGACAGTTGCTAAACAACAGGAAAAGCTGTCAAAAGAGAGTACAGAATTTCTTTTCCTAGAGGTCACTAAAATAGAATCCATTGATAGACACATCAACAAAAGTTTTTTTTTTTTTTTGTGATGACGACAAGCTACCTTATCTCTTGCAAGAGATAAAAGGGAAGTACAATAACTTCTCATTTACCTTCTAAGGTGGCTTATCAGGAGCCTCACCTATCCAAAAATACTCTCAAGAATCAAGAGGAAATAGATGTCACCAAATCCGCGTACTAAACTCCTTTGGGGTCTATTTGCTCTTAAGTTAGGTATAAATCCTATTCTACACACCCATGTTGACATGGCAGTTGCTTACTTTCCAAATGGGAAAAGCAGTGTTTTAGGGGTGAGAGGACCTAGGTTCGAATCCCACTTCTGATGTTTATTACCTATGGGACTGTGAGCAAGTTATCTAATTTCTGAGTATCACTTTCATCTGTAATATGAGAGGGTTGGACACAGTTACCTCTAAGGTACTGTCTAGATCTCAGTTTATATGATGCTATGACTTTAGATTACCCCTTTTAAATTTCATGCCATTAGTTGTATTCCAGCATCCTTACCTCTTTAAATATTTTTATATGTTTTTATCATCCAATGAGTTAGATGTTCCTCTAAGTTTTGCGCCATCTACAAATCACTTCAATCTTAATCCAAGTCACTGATGAAAATGTTGAAAAGAAAAAAGCCAAAGACAGATATCTAAGTAATTCTATGAATCCCTGGGGAACATCTACATTTTTAATGATTCATTAATAACTATTCTTGGAGTACTATCACCCAAACAGTTCTGAATCTACCCAGTTGTAATTGGTACTAGTCCATAGCTCTCCATTTTGTCCACAAGGACTGTGCAGGAGGCCTTAAATGCTTTACTGGAATCCAGATATATGCCTATGTCCATTATGTCCATTCCCCTCATTTACCATGTTATAAAAGTAAATGAGGGCCAGGTAGGTAGCTCAGAGCATAGATCACTGGCCCTGGAGTCAGGAGGACCTGAGTTCAAATACAGCCTCAGACACTTACCAGCTGTGTGACCCTGGCAACTCATATAACCCTGATTGCCTCAACAACAAAAGAAGTAAATGAGATTAGATTGTTCTCGCCTGTTCTCAATGAACCCATGCAGTTTCTTTGTGATCATGGCTTATTCTACATATTCACTAAGAATTGATGTAATAATATATTCTAGAATTTTGACAGACATAAGAGTCAAGTTCACTGGCCTATAGTTTTTAATCCATTCTCTTTAGTCAGTCAATCAATTAGCATTTATTAAATATATACTATGTGCCCAGCACTGCACTAAGTGCTAAAGATACAAAGAAAAGAAAAAAAACGGTCCCTTCAATCAAAGAACTAGCAACATAATGGGGAACACACAAACAATTGTGTGTAAACTGGATCTATACAGGATAAGTCAGAAACAATCTCAGTCTTTCTAAAGCTGCTAAGATTAAAGGGGACTGGGGAAAACTTCTCGCAGAAAACTTTAGCTGAGACTTGAAGGAAGTTAGGGTCGAGGAGGCAAAGATGAGGGGGGAGAGCAATTGAGACATGCGGGACAGCCAGTGAAAACACATAGATTAGGGAGATGGAGTGTCTTGTGTGAGGAACAAGGAGGCTGGTGTCACTGGAGCATAGCATATGTGGTGGAGAGTAAAGCAGAAGAAAGGTGGGAAGAGACCAAGTTATGAAGAGCTTTAAAAGCCAAAAATGGGATTTTCCACTTGATCCTCCAGGAGCCACTGGAGTTTATGGAATAGAGGGGTAAGATGGTCAGACTTGTGTTTTAGGGAAGCTGAGTGGAGGACTAGAATGGGGAAAGACTTGAAGCAAGATCAACCAAAAAACTATTACAATAGTCAAAGAAAGAATAGTCCAGGCTTATGGCAATGTCAGAGGAAAAAAGGGGAAATATACAGATCTTATGAAGGTAGAAAGAAGTTGTTCAGTCATTTTTCACTCCTGACTCTCCCCATTTGGGGTTTTCTTGGCACAGATACTAGAGTGGTTTGCCATTTTTTTCCCAGATCATTTTATGGATGAGGAACTGAGGCAAACAGAGTTAAGTAACTTGCCCAGGGCCACACAGCTAGTCAGTGTCTGAGGCCAGATTTGAACTCAAGAAGATGAGTCTTCCTGACTCCAGGTCTGGCACTCTATCCACTGCACCACCTAGTGTCCCTTTAGAAACAAGACTTGACAACTAATTGGTATAGGAGATGAGAGAGTGTGAGAAGTCAAGAATGACACTGTCAAGATATTAGGAGACACTTTGTTCTCCGGAGCTAAGACCCAGCAAGCAAGCTGTGCCCTGAGCTTGGCATAACAACAGTTCTTTGTGCTCACCCTCTAGATGTACACTGCTGCAACTACATCAAGCACCAACAGGCCCAAACATAAAGCCCTGCTATGAACAGACTTTTTGTCACTAGACAACCTTGCCTTACTGTTGCTACACTACACTCTTTGACTCTTTGTGTAGCCACAAATATATAAATCAAGGTTTAGCCACACTAAAGCAGGTCCCCCTACTAGAAGCAGGGCCCTGACACATATATCTAGTTTGCCTCCTTGCTTGCAAGCCATTTCCCTCACTTAGAAATTAAACTTCCGTTTGATTCCTGACTCTCTTGTCTCTAGCCTACTCTGTTCAGCTCCAGTCATCCACAGATCAGAGGCTAGTTCAGTCCGGTGGACAACACTTGGGTTGTGAGCTTGGGTGAGTGGGAGGGTGGTGATACTCTCAGCAGTAATAGGAAAGATAGGAGGAAAGGACAGATGGGGGGAAGAGAGATAATGTGTCCAATAGACACTTGGAGATGTAAGACTGAAGGTTAGGAAAAAATTTAGGGCTGCATAAGTAGATCTGAAAGACATTTGGCATAGAAATGACCACTGAAATGCTAAAGTGAAATATTCTAGAGAAGTGATACTAGGAAAGAACCTTTGGAGACACTACCAGTTAGGGGGTCATGACCAGGATAAAGACCTCACAAAGGAAACTGAGAAGGAGTGTCACGAAAACTTATAAGGAAAAGAAGGTATCAGCAGTATCAACAGCTGCAAAGAGAGCAAAGCGGATGAAGAGTGAGAAAAGGCAATTGAATTTGGCAGTTAAAAAATTATTGGTAACTTGAGAGAGTTATTGAATGATGAGGTCAGAAGCCAGACTGTATGGAGTAAGAAGAGAAAAAGTAGAGGCACCTATTACCTTCTCAAGGAGTTTAGTCAAAAAAGGGAGGAGAGATAAAGGATGATAGCTAGTGTAAGTAGATGAATCAAGCAAGGAATTTTTTGAGGATTGAGGAGACATGGGCATGTTTGTTGGCAGTAGCAAAGCAGCCAGCAGGCAAGGAATGACTGAAAACCAGTGAGAGGGTAGAGATAATAGAGGGGACAATCTGCTGGACAGGATGGGTTGGAATGAAATCCCTTGTGCATCTTCCCTTTACAAAAATTCTGAACGTGTTTGGTTTTGCAGCACCTTTCCTACTCGCCTCAATTTTTCAAATGTCATAGACATCACTCAGCAATCATATCTGGCAGAAGTTTCAGAGCATCCTAGGTTATGGAGCACAAGGCCTAGCAGGTCCTATGATGCTGGAAAAACTTCAAGTAGAGGTCTGGCAAGAAGCTATGTATCTTCCATCTGAGGACCTGAATGATTAATTTCAAATAGATTCATCATCATAGGAATGGCCACCAGTAATGAATATTTTGGCTAACTTAGCAAATTGCCCCAGCAATACACTAAGCTCATTAAGAAGCAAAAGAGGCTTATAGGCTACACATACCTAAAGGCCATGAATATTTACTTCAGGAAAGGGGTCTGAGGACACTAACTATATCGAACACTGAACAGCAATACATGCAAAAAGAAATGGAAGATAGCATAACAAGATACATGGGGAAAGAACACTCACTGACTAATGTGGAATTAATTCAAAATTAGCTGTCTGTAGGCAGATGATAGTGGGCAGTGAGGTGGCAAAATGAATAGAGTGCTGGGTCTAGAGTCATGAAGACCTGGGTTCAAATCTGGCCTCAGACACTTATTAGCTGTGTGACTCTGGGCAAGTCACTTAACCCATTTGCCTCAGTTTCCTCAACTGTAAAATGAGCTGGAGAAGCAAATGGCAAACCACTCCAGTACCTTTGCCAAGAAAACCCTAAATGGAGTCAAGATGAGTCAGACACGACTGAAATGACTGAACAACAAAGGCAAAAGACCAAATTGTTGGCTCAAAATAGACACCAAATTAGAAAGATAAAAGAAGAGAAGACATGCATCCAACCTATTTAAGCAAACTTTGGAAGGTGAACAGAGGCAGAACAACACACTGAACAGAGAGAACAGAGAGCTGGACTTGGTTGGAATCAAGAAACCATGGGTTTAAGTCCTATTTCTAACACATGGTTGTCACTATGGGAAAATCATTTAATCTTTCAGTGTCCCCTTTAAGATTTTAGGAAGATGAAAAACTTGCCATGCACATCATAATGACTTCCATGAACAGTGATTAAAATAAGCTTTTGCTTTTAACGAAGTAAGTCACAGTTTTCTGGAAAATAAGCTTATAAAGAATAGCTCATTGTTCAGCAATACTGGATAAGGGGTACATATAGGACAGTCTTTGCCCTTAAGAACCTTCAGATCAGCTGAAGGAAAAAACTTAGCATTAAATAATTAATAGTAAACAATTAACATAATTAATTAGCATCAAACAATAATTGATTGACAAATAATTAGATAATAATAAATACCATTGATACCAATAAATATGGACTAAATTTTGTAGCTCAAATTGAGGCAGTTGAATCAGTGTCTATGTTCAAATCTTGTCTCTACTACTTACTACCTGTGTGACCTCAGGAAAGCAGCTTTGTCTCACTAGACCTTGGTTTCCACATCTATAAAAGAAGTAGGTGGAACAAAGTAGACTCTAAGTTCCCTTTCAGCAGGATCCCATGCTGCTGCACACAAGTTCAGAAAAGATCAGTATCGACTGGAAAAGTGAGGGAAGCCTTCATGGAGGCTTTGGCCTTGAGGCATATGTTGTTCTTGGATCTAGTTTCTTTCATCCCATGATCAATATGGAAAAACTTCCACAAAATTATTGAACAAGTTCTCTCCTTTAGCAGTTTTTGAAAATTATGGATCTCCCCCAACCTACATTTGAAAATCACACCCCTATATGTTCTTATTCAACAGCTAAGCCTTGAGCATAACACAAGCCATTTGATTCAGATGTCAATATACCTGGGGCTTATAACTTCACTGTTGTGGGTACTTCCTGCATTAGCACAGATGACAGAAGGCAATCCTCCTTCGACTTAGTAGACAACCTTCTAGAATTTGTTGTGACAGAAAATTTCTTCACAGAAGCCATTCAGGTGATGAGCCACTCTAAGCTTAGCTATGGTCCTCCTCGGAAGACATGTACCCTGTCCATCACTGGCCCATAGTCAAAGCCTTTGAAGGTTGGTAGGGTCTGTCAAAGCTTGTACGCTGTACACAGCCTTAGAGAACCCTAGGGTCACTACCAGACAACAATAAGGCATCACAGTTAGTGTGGAATTTAATGGGATTTTCTTTAAGGCATGAGAATGTGAGCTGTGAAGCTTAAGTACATATTCCACTTGTCAAACTAATGTTTATGCTTGGCAGGAAAAGGATGCCAGGAGGCTTAGATTGACAGTGTTTGGTTTGGTTTGTTTTTTTTCTTTCACTACTGGAAGATGTAGTTCATCTGGGCCAAGAGACTGGAATGCATCAAGAGCAACTAGGAACACTCTTACTTATCTTGGGTATCAAGACAAGTCATTATTGTTTTGTCATTTCCAGGGCAGTGTCCTCTTTGGTAGAGAAAACAAAAGTGGAATAGGAATTGAGAAGCTCCTTTCTGTTGTCAGTTATCATCATGCCCTCCACCCACTTCTTTAACCTTCCTTTTCCTCCCAATAGAGCTTAAAAAAAAACACCTCTTTTTTTCCTCTCAATTTTGATCACCAACTTCAGCCTATTCTGAGCTCTAACTCTCCTGGCATTATTTTTGTAGAATCATGCCACTTCCCATATTTATCCTATTTTATTTGACCTTGTTTCCACCTTTTGTGTATATCTTTGCTTAAATCTAAGTTGGCTGGTGAGATCCTTGTGTATCCACATCAATTTCTTCAGACAAATTTCATTTTTCCTCGATGAAAATTCTTCTCTTCCTGTCTTCAAAATTTCATTCTGAAGCTCACCTATTCCTCCTGGGCTGAATTCCCCTGGGGCACTTTAGTCCTTGGGATTTTACCTTTCTTTTCTCTGGACTGCCTAAAATCTGCTCTTCTAAAAATTAGGGTGTAAATCAGACTCTATCTGGATTTTTTCTCTAGGAGAAAGTTGTCACTTTCCACAGAGTACCCATCATTTCCACCCCAGAAACCAGGTCTCCCTATTAATAAAAAATCATATCCAGACTAGAATAAAATGAAATTATCACTACGGCAATGTTATTAATCTCTCAGCTTTTGGCAAAGATAGAACACTTCGGCAGATGTCTGGATAATGGAAGCCTCCGTTACTATATCATGCCTCTTACCTAGACTTTTGATCTATTTTCCAAGCTCCTCATCTGTTTCCTAGTTTGTTTGTTTTTTTACAGATGTGGCTGTTGTATATTAAAAAATTTAAAGAGCAAGAAGAAGTAGTGGCAGAAAAGGAATAAAAACAAGAACAAGAAGAATATTTCTATAGCACTCTAAGATTTGCCAAGCATTTGACAACTATCACCTTATCTGATCCTCCTAACAACCCCAGAAGGTAGGTACTATTATTTCTTCGTTTTGAAGAAACTCGAGGAAGCTAAGGCAGGCAGCAGTTAAGTGACCCGCCCAGGGTCAAGTAGCTGATAAGCATCTGAAGTCGAATTTGAACCCTAGTCTTCCTGACTCCAGATTTAGCTCTCTATCTGCTCTGCCATCTAGCTAACAACCACTCACACCCCAAACTATTATGCTTACCCCTTCTAGTTTCTTGATTTTCTCACATGAGTAGCACTTTCAGATACTGAAAACACTGGCAAATGGTGTTGCTGAGTAAGTGATGTCAGGATCATGGAAAGCAAGTGAGGTACCACGAGACTGGAGAAGAGCAAATATCTTGAAAAAAACAAAAGTCTGCAAACTTCATCACTAAAGAGATGACTGCTGGACATCTAGAAAGGGAAGCAGTGATTACAAAGAGCCAGCATGATTTCATTAAGAACAGGCCATGCCAGGCTAAACTCATTTATTTTTTTTGACAAGAGAACTAAACTAGCAGATGAAGGGGATGTTGTGGCCACAGTTTAAATTTTTAGCACAGCTTAGCCTGAAGTATCTCATACTATTCTTGTGGAAATGGTAGAGACGTGAATTAAACAACAATGCTGTTTCAGTCACGTCTGACTCTTTGTGACCCCTTTTGGGGTCTTCATCTCCAGCTCATTTTAGAGATGAGAAAACTAAGCCAAATGAGTTAAGCAACTTGCCCAGGGTTACAGAGCTACAAAGCGTCTGAGGGCAGATTGGAATTCAGATCTTCCTGATTTCAGGGCCAGTGCTCTCTCTACCCACTGCACCACCTAACTGCCCTAGACAACAATAGCATTAGATAGATTGAGAACTCACTGAATGCCCAAACTTCAACATAGCTGTTAATGGTTCTATGGCAACATGGCAGGTCTTCAACGGAGTGCCCAAGGGATCTGTGTTTGTGTGCCATTCAACATTTGTATCAATGGCTTGGATAAAGGTAAAAATGGCATGCTCATCAAATTTGCAGTTGACACAAAGCTGGGAGAGACAGCTCAAATGTTGCATCATAGGTAGAATCAAAAATTATCTTAATAGTCTAGATTCATTGGGTTAAATCTAATAAGATCCAATTCAAAAGGGATAATTGCTGCCTCACACTTGAGTTCAAAAATTTTAATTTCATCAGTACAAAGTAGAGGAGGTGTGGTTAGAAAACAGACATTTTGAAAAAGATCTGAGAGTTTTAGCAGACTTGAAACTCAATATGATTCAGCAGTGTGATATGGAAACAAAATAGCTAATACAGTCTTGGGCTACAAGACTTGCATGAAATAATGAAGGTTAAAATAAGCAGAACCAAGAGAACACTGTATACAGTAAAAGCAATATTGTTTTAAGAATGACTTTGAGTGGATGGTATTTTGACTATTATAAACATTTAAATTAACTGCAAAGGACATATGAAGGAAGATGCTATCTGCGTGCAGAGAAAGAACTGATAAATAAATATATGTATAGAATGATTATATACACACACATATATGTGTGTGCATATGTGTGTGTGTCTATGGTAGCCATCTCAGGGGGGAGAAAAATGGAAAAAAAGAAATTTACATTATAATTTTATTTTAAAAGGAATAGTAAGTTGCACAAAATAGATTAGCAGTTTCATGCGCAATCATCTTTTTTATTATACTATTTTAGAAATGCTCGTTTAATTCCATAAATTAAAAATAAAATGAACTAAAAAAACTTTAAATACATATGTACCTTCCTAGAATAAGGAAGGAATAATACCACTATATTCTGCCTTTGTCAAACTTCATCTGGAATAATCTATTGAATTTTTGCTACCATAGGTTAACAAGGACATTGATAAGGAAGTGAGTGTCCAGAGGAAAACAACCAATATATCAAAGGGTCTTGAGTCTATTTCACAAGAGAATTGGTTGAAGGAAATGGTATGTTTAGCCTGGGGTAAAGAAGACTCTAGAAAATGATAACTGCCTTCAAGTATTTGACGGTCTGTCATGTAGGAGGGACTAAATGTGCTCCAGTTTAGCCCCAGAAAGCAGAACCAAGAAAAATGGGTGGACGCAGCAAAGAGGCAAATTTAGACAAGATTTCAAGAAAAACTTCTAACAATTGATGTGATACGGAATAAAAGAATGAGATATATTGAGATGTAGTGGGTTCCCCCTCCTTGGATGCTTCAAGCAGAGACTGAATGACCACTTGTCAGGTTGATTATAGTGGGCACTTCTTTCATGTATGCATTGCATCAGATGACCATTGAGGTCTCTTCTGACTCTGAAAATCTGTGATTTGCTTTTGTGTATTAGAGGCTTTGGGCAATTTGCTGAAGAGAATACTCTATTATGTTTCAATCTAATATTTTCAGCTAATACTTATATTACATGGTAAGTCTAGTGTACATATTTCCTTGGGAAAAAAACGCAGAAACATTAAGGTCAATAGGAGGTACCTGTTCTTATGGGTATTATGCAGAAGTATTGGTCAAAAAAAATGGGAAATAGGCTGCCTCCAACAAAACATGGAATCCCGTATAAGAGTCTTGGTGTTCTATGGCTATCTCCCAGGTGACTCATCTCTAAAGAAATTATGGGATGGCTCAAATGTACCAAAAACAACAACAACAAAAAGCAATGGTTCTGGGTTAGTAGAGAGAACAGCTGGAAGTATGTGAGAGAAAGTTTCGAAAGGATCGTTTGGAAAGACTGCATAGGAAAGACAGAGGGATTATAAAATATTTTCCCAGACTCCTAATCAGGGAGCTAGACTGCTTAGTCCTGTGCAGCCTGCTTCCTTCACTTTCGCTATGCCAATGTAGGCAATAAAGCAACTTTAGAGGTACAATTAAAGGTCTCAGGCTGGACATTAACCAATGACCCAAATCCTCTAGGGGAAGTGATAGAGAGACGCTATAATAAGAACAAGGGGTCAAGGGCCAAGAAGCATAACCTAAGTGAAGATTTGACTTACCAAAAGTTAGATACCTATGTATGCCAGGAAGAATAAAATTTTAATGAATTAAAAACTAATCACCCAATCAACAAGCATTTATTAAGCACCTTCTATGTGCCCAGTACCGTGTTAGATGCTTGAGATACAAGTAGAAAGAATGAAACAATAGATATTCACAATAAGTTTAAATTCTAATGGAGAGAGAAGTATATTTTAAAATATATACAGAACAACCATAAAATTAAGAAATACATATACACACACATAAGGTAGTTAAATACAAGATAGTTTGGAAAGCAAGACACTAGCAGTTGTGGGGTTCAGGAATGGGGGTACTCAGGCTATCTTGAAGGGAGAGATTCTGAGGCAAAGAAGAAATGCCATTTCAGAAAGGAAGAGTGATTAGCTCAAAGGTCCACAGACAGGAGATGGACAATAGTGAAAGAGGAACAGAGAGGCCAGGGGGTTGGATCATAGTGTGTAGAAGAAGAAGTGACATATTGTGAAGCTGGAAAGAAATCAGGGCTCAGTTGTGTAGGGCTTTAAAAGCTAAATGGATGAGTTTCTATTTTATTCTAGATCTAACAGGAAGCTACTGGAATGGGTTGAACAGAGGAGTCGCCTGGTCAGATCTATGCTTAAGGAAAATTACTTTGGCAGCAGTGTGTGAAATAGACTGGAGTGGTGAGAGCCTTGAGGCATGGAGACCAATTAAGAGGTTGTTGGCAATCACCTAGGAGAGAGGGTCATGATGGCCTGAACTAAGGTGGTAGCTGTGTGAATAGAGTTTTATCTTAGTGTCCCTCATTGTGCCCCCACACATCGCTTCCTGAGCAATGGTCTATCTGTCCCTTGTCCGGGCTCTAATTGGGGCTGAGGTGGAGGGAGAGTGGAGGATAGGACCAGAGGACCATAGACTTAGAACCAGAAGAGGCAATAGAAGTCATGTTGTCCAGCCCCCTCCCTATGCAGCTGAGGAACCTGAAACAAAATGTCACACGTGCAGCAAGGGTTAAAGACAAGATTAAAACTTGGGTCCTCTGACTCCAAGGCCTATACTCTTTCAATGGGTCATCTCACTTCCCTAGAACTAACAAGAACTAGTCAGAACTATGAGCTATGCTAGGGAAAGGCTAGATTCAAAGTACATTGTGTTCTTGTACTTTGCCTACCTGTTCATTAATAGCGTGACTGAAATACAGCTTGTATCATGGCAGGGTAGATTCTCCCACACTAAATGACCAAAGAGGTTAAATAACATACCCTATTTCACCTAACTAGCAAGTGGTAGGACCAGGATTCAAATCCAGATAGTCTGACTCCAAATTCACTACACCATATTAGAATACTGTTATAACACAGGTTTCACACACATTCAACATACCAAAGCTATATTTCTCATAAAATACAATATACTGTTAAGGGCAGACATTGTAGGATTAACTTCTGGAAGCAGAGGTTGGGGTGTCTTCCAAATCCTTCTTACTTGGAGGGGACTCTGCCCCCCTGCATATGCATGGGAGTGGGAATGAACTTTCTCAATCAGCAGATCATTTTGCCCTCCCCTTGGAAAATAGAGCAGTTGAGAGAGGCCTCCTGCTCATGGATGGGAGCCAGAATTTTCCTACAAAGAGGGTTAATGCTCCATCTAATAAGCAGAAATGGAAATTCCAGAGAGATGAAATTTCCCCCACCACCGCCACTCCCTGCTCAGTTGCTGAGAGTCACCACCCCTCCTAGGGAAAGAGGGATGAAAGATATCCCCTCCTCCTCAGATAATCCATCTTTCACTAGAGTTCATAGAAAGCTTGTTGTATGATTAAAACAATGTAAATAAAAAGATCACTAAAAGGAAGCCAAATTCTTGAGTTACTGAAAAAGCAATAATGGTCCCAGAGATCAGATAAAGACATACAGCTCCCTCCTGGGGGTAGACAGAAGGGGTAGAATGTTATATGCAATGTCATAGTCACTGTATTTTTACTTACATGACCTTTGTTACAAAGGTAGGTTCAATATGGGGGGAGAAGTATTACAAAAAAATTACTATAATATAAAAACTAAATGCATCCATAAGATGAAAAGAGATGAGTGGAGGGAGGGAGAGAGAGAGAGAAAGAGAAAACAAGCTCACTCTACCCAAAGACTATGCACAGAAATATAACTGTAGAGTTACTGGGAGAAATAATTGTATTGTTTCTGTATCAATCTAAAAAAAAACTTTTCTTTAGCTTATAAAAGAGGACATAGACTGAAGCTTAATAAGTACCAAATTAAAAAAATTTTCTTGATTTCTGGAGAGTGTGAGGTATTATGTGTAAAATAAACTACCTAAGTAGTTTACTTTATAACAAAGTCAACAGGAATAGAAAAAATAAACCCACTGTTATTAATTTACTCTATCATGTTTATTGATATACTGTAGAAACATAATTTATAATAATCCTGAGTTCACAAAGGCTGTGACACTGGAATAAAGTGTCACAATCTAAAAAACCTTCAAGTTGGAAGGCCAGCAACCAGCTCCATATAGAGGCAGCTAGGCAGTACATTGGAGGGAAGGCTGGAGTCAGAAGACCTGAGTTGAAATCTGGCCTCAGACTAGCTGTTCGACCCTAGACTAGTCACTTAACCTCATTCTTCCTTGACTATAAAAGAAGGATAATAATAACACCTCATGGGACTGTAATGAGCATCAAATGGGATAATGTTTATAAAGTGTTTAGCATAGTGCCTGGCCCCCAGAAAAATACTTCTTCTCTTCCCTTTCCCCTCTCATTTGAGAAATAGCCTTGCTAAATTCAGAGAAACTTCTCACCAAAAGACTAGACACCAAGAATAGCTTGGGGCTACAGCAAGTCATGAATGCCATCAACCTTGTCTTGGAAGCATTGTAATCTATATTGGTAGAAGAAGCACTCATATTTATCAAATCGTAGATCTTTTGAAGAAGTAAAGATGAAATTATAGATGCACAGGTATAGGAAAGATCACTGTTTGGGGTGTGCTAAGGGGGTAAAGTGAACAGTATGCTGGACCCAGAGTCAAAAAACCAAGATTCTATTCAGGACTTTGAACCTAACTGTATGACCATGGGCAAGTCCCTGCATTTTATGTTCCTCATCTGCAAAATAGGATTCTTTTTCTTGGCTACTTCCCCCCAGAGATGTTATAAAGAAAACACTTTTTAAACCTTAAAACGTGATAAAAATGTGAGCTTTTATCATACATATGGAATATGTACATATTGGTGTATATATATATATATTTATATGTATATATACATATTGGCACATACATATATTGGTACATATAGCCATATATATACACATAGGTACTATGCATGCATGTCATGTGTGTATCATATCACTAATGGTAGAGATGTGTACTTAAAAGATATACCTGATCTTTAAAATAAAAAAAAAGATTGCTGAATTGAATTTAATAGAGGTTATGCTGAAGAACTCTACACAAGAATCAAATCATACAAGTCTCCATGTGTTAATGAAATTTGTAAAGCTATAGCCTTATCCATTAGCCTTTAAAGAGTGTGTCCACAGGAATCTGCAAAATTGGAATCTGAGGTTAACCATGATTTGCATCACAGAAAGGAAAACAAAAATGATTTTCTAGTAATGTTGCTTGATAACCAGTCTTTGCCCATTTGGCCCTTTCTTGGTCCTATTCCCGTCTCACTGCACTCCTCTAACTCATTCTCTGTGCTGTCTTTTATACCCACTTCTTTTCACACCTCCCAGTATTCTTCTTACTGAATCCTCTTCCTAGATGTAGTTCCCTTCCTCTCTATTATTCAATGGGCATCCTCTTCAATGCTGACAGAGAGTTGAGGCTAAGATACTCAAGGAAGTTACAGCCAATGCATTGATCAGCTCCTTACAGGCACTTTCCCTTCTTTATCCTGTCCCAGTATGATTCCCCCTGATTTTGATCCTAAACTCATCTCCTTCAATGCCTCTTTGCCGACTGGGTTATGTAAAGGCATTCAGGAGAAGGCCTTGCCCGGTTCACAAGTCAGCAGGGCCATAATAGGTGAGAATTAACCCCCTGCCTTTCAGGCTAAGACCTAATTAGCACAAGGAGTAGTGGAGATATTGAACAGGACCACATCATGAGACCAGAATTCCAATACATTTTCCAAACAGCCTTGAGCTGCAGAGTTCTGAAGAAAAGCATTATAACATGTTAGCGCAGAATAGTGGATATTGTTGGCCTTGGAATTAGGAAGACCGGGCGTCAAATCCTATGCTAGCTGTGTGATTGTGGGCAAGTAATAACCCCTCTGAGCTTTGATTTCCTTATCAGTAAAAGGGGGAGAATGACATCTGCAGTATTTGCCTTGCAGGGCTGTTAGGAGGATGAAATAAGATCACGCCTAAAGGCTTTAGGTTGTACGAAGTGCTGTTGAAATGTCAATCATTATATGGAAACAAGTCCATTTGCAGATAGGTTGCCAGATGGGTCCCTGTCCCATGTTCAAGAGGATTATTTGGGCACATTCAATAGCTAGCAGTTAAAGAAGCACATTAAAGTGTGCAAAACATTTTACATAAGCTCTCAATGCAAACTTATGACAACCCTGTAAAGTAGGTATTATTATTATCCCCTATTACCGATGAGGAAACTGAGGCTAGAAGATTCTAGGTCATGTGACTTACCCAGGACCACACAGCTATTGAAGGTTGAGTCAGGCAGGATTTTAACTCCGGTCTTATTGACGCCAAGTCTAGCACTCTATCTAGTCTGCTACTTAGCTACACACAGAGTAAAACTTAGTGTCTTGATAGTTCTGAACCATCTTAAATAGTTCCCTAGTCTTAGTCAAAATCCATAATTTCATATGGGAGAATATCTGCCTATGGACCACCATTTCCTGGGCCTTTACATATTAAACAGTAGTAAATAGTTTATGGAGCAGTTAATTTGTGAATTCATTAGGAAATACAACATACACCAGAAATGTATTTTAAAAATTATTAGGGAAATATTTTTTCCTATGTCAAAATTTCTTTAGCATCATCACATTCTCTACAGAAAAACAAAAAAAGTGCTTCTTCCCAGAATTCCCACCTCTAGCTGTTAATTCCCAGGAATATGAATACCTTGTGTGGTATCTGTCCTCTCTGGTCCTAACTTTGACATCACTGGAGTTCAGTGACTCTGGAGGAGAGGGTGAGACTGATGACTTTGCACAGCTCTGCCTCACTTAAATCTAATTCATGAGCAAGTCAAGACATCACCCTTGCGTTTTCATTGGTCTTCGAGAAAGAAGGACAAACAACGAGGACATCACAAGCAAAGTTATCTTTGATCAAAAAGACACAAATTATGCTGACTAGCCATGTGGCACAATTTAGCTATGTGATCCTAAATGATGATCAAATGAAATCACATTTGTTGAGCACTTAACACAGTACCTGGTACATAGTAGGTGCTTAATAAATGAGTCTTCCTTCCTAAAGCACTCTGCACAGGTAGATACTTAATAAATTCTCATTCCCTTCCCTTTTCCTGAAATAAAAAAGTGTATATTTTGCATGCCTACTAATAAAATAAAAAACAAAAGGAAATTCTAAAAATATTATCTAAACAGATATACGATAAGCAGTAACCATTTTCCCTTCAATTTAGACATCTTAAGGCCATCTTGTTCTGTAAATTCTCTTGCCCAGCATCTCCACTCCTCCTTCCAGTTCTGTAATTAAACTTTCTGTTTTATTCAGGAAAGTGTTTTTGTTACTTTGAGTTTAGATAGCTCTGATTTTCATGTGTAAACAGAATCAGTCTAAAGTTCCAGTTTACGGACCTATGTCCCATCTATTAAGCAGAGTTCAATATTTTTTCTTACAATCACTAATTATAAATTAGATGCAAATTCAAAATGAATAGAATATGATTAAGGGAAAGAAATAAGCAAAAGAGGAAAAAGGGCCTATGCCATGCTGTAGCTTTCTTTCACTGGGTCCTCCCATGGGGATTGTCAGCCTCAGATGTTTCAGCTTGGCTGCAGCAGAAAGTTTGATACTGGGGATCTCTCCTGGGGTTTTGATCTCACTGAATACAGTAACCAATGCTTTTAGGCACTGAGAGATCTAGGAGGAAAAATGAGCACAGAGCTGCTTGGAGATTTGAGCCAAGCACACTGTGTATGTATAGGCATGTGAGAGAGACACGCTTCTGCCAAAGCATAGTTTGGAGGTGTTTCTCGGTGGAGTTCAGAGAGAGGAATGTCAAAGGAATCCTTTTACCTGCTACTAATTAACTTGCCACTGTGCTGAAATGAGAGGATTGACAAACAACTTTCAGATCCATTTTATAACCTTCTCCTAGCTAGCCTCTGAAAAGAAAGCCAGCTCTCCTACACAACCCTTCAGAA
Source organism: Phalanger gymnotis (assembly GCA_028646595.1). Taxonomy (NCBI): domain Eukaryota; kingdom Metazoa; phylum Chordata; class Mammalia; order Diprotodontia; family Phalangeridae; genus Phalanger; species Phalanger gymnotis. The sequence goes on along the minus strand of CM053623.1, from coordinate 161,288,792 downwards.
TTTGATCTCAAAAGGAAATGTTACCCCCAAGAAGGTATGAGCTCTGAGCTCCCATATTATTCCTCAGTAGGGGAAATGGGAGACTAGAAAAACTGCCAATTGCTTCTCCACTAATGCCCCCACTCACCCATCCACCCATTCCAACTACTCTTGAGGGCAGTCAAGTCCTAATTGTTCTGGGAAGGCTTTTCCACTTTGTTGATAATCCAACTCCCTTGCTTCTCTTCCTCCTTCCTATTCTGCACATTCTTATTTTTAAGTTGTTTATTAGAACCACCAACTGTCAGCATGAGAAGAGGAAGGAGAGGTGAAACTCAGATGTCCGTATTTCATTTTTTTAAATTAACTGATAAAATAAGATAAAAAAGAGAAGGAAAGGGAATAAGCATCAATATAGCGCCTACTATGTGCCAGGAACTCTGATAAGCTATTTCGAATATTATCTCATTTGAAAATATTCAGTGAAATGAGTTTCTATGTTACTCTTGAGCCCTAAAGGCAAAGATATTGAGGCCTTAGATTAAGAATGCAAGTTTCATATAAATATCTAGTGACTGGATTACTACTGTAAAATGCTAGTTTTCCTGTGTTGGTCCTAAGGAACACCTCCAATAAGGAATGCCAAGGGTATAGTGGAAAGACTGCTGGATTTAAAATCAAAGAACCTGGATTCAAATCTTGACTTTGCCATTTAACATCTGTGAAAGTCTGGGCTAGTTAGCTATTTAACCACTCAGGCCTCACCTATAAAATCAAAGGGATATATTGTTCTTCTTGTTGAGTAATGTCCAGCTCTTCATGACTCATGGACTGTACTATCCGTGAGGTTTTCTCAGCAAAGATACTTGAGTGGTTTGCCATTTCCTTCTCCAGTGGATTAAGGAAAACATAGTTTAAATCATTTGCCCAGGGACACAACCACTAAGTATCTGAGGTTGGATTTGAACAGAGGTCTTCCCGACTCCAGGCCCAGCACTTATATCCACTGAACCATCTAGCTGCCTCGTCCTTAGCATAAAGGGTTACAGTAAATGACATTGAAAATCCCTTTCAGCTTTGTTTTTATAATCAGTGACCTATAGGGCATGGGTATTTCTGAATCATGAAGTTACCATCAACTCCCTCCTAAAATGCTGGCAATTCTATTTACATAACAGTTGTTTAAGCTGTGAAATAATAAACCCAGCACTACCCTCCACAGAGGACAAAGCAGGTTGTTAAGACAAAAAGAAATGTCCTTGGAGTCTCTTCCTGGAATTGGGAAAGAAATCAGATAAACTGACATAATTTATCAAGCTCACAGCATTATATTGAAATGTAGAAAATATAGCTTTTTTAAAAAGAAGACCTGGTTCCTAGAAAACTAACCACATTGGAGACCCAAAGCACATATACAGAAAAAACCGGCCCTGGAGTCAGGAGGACCTGAGTTCAAATGTGGCCTCAGACACTGGACACACTTGCCATCTGTGTGACCTTGGGCAAGTCACTTAACCCCAATTGCCCTGCTTTCCCCTCACCCCCCCCCAAAAAAAAAACCTAAAAGGAAAAAAGTAAAAAAAAAAAATATTTTAAAAAAGCTACATATCAGCCAATATAAGTTAATGATTTGGAGTCAGAAGACAGGTTTGAACCTAGGTACTGATACTTAACTATGCGTGATCTTGGGCCTGCACTTAATGTTTCTTAGCTTCATTTTCCTCATCTGTAAAATAAGAGGGTTGGAACAGATAATCTGCACAGTCTCTCCATGCTCTTAATCCCACAAACCAACTTTGATCAAAATCTGATGGGATTAATCATGGAAGGTTTCCTGACAGATGGATGATAAGGAGGGTTTTGAAGGAAGTCATAGAAAGGTATAAGTAGAGAAGAAAAGAGGAGAAATTCCAGGAAAGAGGAAGATAAACATGCCAAGTCACAGAAAAACAAGAATGAAAATTGATATATGTGTTCAAGAAGACACCAAACAATTTAATTTGACTGTAACAGAATTCAGACAGGAAAATAATAAAGAAAAGAGGTTGATTAGGGTTAAATATGAGGAGACCAAAATCAGTGGGTTAGTACTTTGAAGGCTGTATGGGAGGTTCAAATTTGGTAACAAGCAACAGCTACCTTAAGTAGAGGAGTCACATGATGAATAGTCTTCAAAGGAGACCATTCTAAAAGATATTTAGATCCTCCATTAAAATCCTCTTGTACCTCAACCAGCATGGGGGGAAAGGGGAAGGGGTGACACTATGCTCTAAACCTGTAATGTTAAGCAGGGTGGGACTCTTTTTACTGTTTTCTCTTTTAGAATGCTAAAGTAATCAAGTGCCTTTGTTTAAGTCTTGCTAGGTGCTAAGCCCCAGGCCCACACCCTTTTGTTGATTAGATATGAAGCCTTCAGGCTCTACGAAGGGTATATAAACTCAGAGGTTAGCATTTTGTTTGGGGCTCTCACTCATTGGAAGAGTATTGGTGTGGAGACTCTGGGTAGCCATTAAGGAGCCCACCACTTTGAAGAAACCCAAATGTTGGTGCTTCTCTGGTAACTATGTATTGCTAAAGATAGACTAATTTTTGTTATTTGCTCTGTTTATATAATGTATGTTTGTAATTTCTGAAGTTCAGGGTGCTAGCTTTTCCCCCTGAACTAAGTGAATGATATATGTATGTTTGATTAAAGTGAGATTGTTAACCCCTTAAAGTTGCTTTCCTTAGAAAAGCAGATCAAAGAACCTGTACTAGCAGCCCTCCTGTGTGCTGATTATTGGTCTTACACAGTGACAGTAGCAGCTAGCAACATTGTTGTTACAAAGTCCTAACAGGTTATATCAAGGTAGAAAAGCTAAAAGTCTTGAGGTTAGTGATGGACTATGTGTCATTCATCTGAGGACCAGGCTGGCTAAGTTTGTAGAGGTCCATTACCAGAAGGTTGACCTTTAGATGATAAATTTTCTTGGCTATACCAACTCATGAAACCACCTGCTATGTTGGTGAATGATGGTCCCACTGATGAAATTCCCAATCCTTGAGATCCATGGGGAAGGAAGATGGGGAGGGAAGAGGCTCAAAGCACAGAATCAAAGAACCACAGAATTTCAGAGTTGAAGGAAATCTCAGTAACTATATAGTTTAACTCCAACCTGAAAAACAAACTCCACAATAATATGCCCAATGAGTGGTCATCCAATTTCTGCTTCTGAAGGGGAACCCACTAGCATCCGTGGAAACCCATTCTTCTTTGGGAGAGCTCTAATTAATAGGAAGTTTTTCCTATGAGCATGGCAGAGTGGAGGGGGTATTATTCTTGGACACATCAAGGCCTACTTCAGACACATATTAGCTGTATGACCATGGGCAAGTCACTTTACTTCTCTAGTCCCCATTTTCCCCATATTTAAAAGGAGATAGTTGGATCCAATGACCTCTCATGTCTTTTCCAGCCCTAAATCCCAGGATTTAGGATCTCAGGATCCTCAATATGCTAATTCACATCTCCTGGTTCTGTTCTCCCTGCAAAAATAAAATAAATATAATTCCTCTTCCACAGGTGAAAACCCTTCAGATATTTCAAGAAGTCTATCATGTCGCCCTTAGTCTTCTCTTCCACAGACTAAACATCCCAAGATCCTTCAACTGCTCTTCATAAGACATGGACTTACAGTCTTTCCCCATGCTGGTTATCCTTTGGTGGATACTTTCCAGCTTCTCAATATCTTTCCTAAACTTTAATGCCCAAAATTGAACATGATGCTCTAGGTGGGGTTTGATGAGGGCAGAAAGATAATCTTTTTCCTGGAAATTTTGCCTCTCAGTATTGCATTAGCCCTTATAATCTATTAAAAGCCCCAGATATTTCTCAATTTGCTATCTAACCACTCCTCTTCCATATTTGCCTTGTGAAGTATACTTTGAACTTAAGCATCAGACTTTACACTTTCCCCTGTTCAATTCCATCTAATTAGATTCAGCCTAATATTCAAGCTTGGGATCCTGTCTCTGTCATCCAGTGTGTTGGTTAACCCTCCCAGCTTTGAGTCATCTGAAATTTTGATAAAGCAACCATCTTTGTTTTTATTAAAAGCATTGATTTTTTTTTATTTTTATAAACTATATTTTATTTTTAACTTATGGAATAAAACAAGGGTTTCCATAACATAGTACAATAAAAAAGATGATTGCATATGAAACTGCAAACCTACTACGTGTAATTTGCTCTTCTTCTCAAATAGATAACAAAATTATCATGTAAATTTCTTTTTTTTTAATCTACCCCCCTTCCCCACCCTAGAGATGGCTACCATTAGTCACAAAGAGGTATACATATGTAAAATTATTCTATATATACTTCTGTTTAGCAGTTCTTTCTCTAGATGCAGATAGCATCTTTCTTCATATGTTAAACAGCACAAGGTCAAGTGTGGGTACCTTGGGCACTCCCCTGGAAACTTCTGTTCAATAGAAATCAAACCACCGACTACTTTGAGACCTGCCATTCAACCATTCAAACCCATCTGACTGTACTGTCATAGGATCTGTTCTTGCTGAAGCCATGCTGCTGCCTTTTTGCAGTCACTGTTTCCTTTTTCAAGATGTTGATTAACCAATACTCTAAAAATACATTCCAAAATTTCACCAAAAATCAAAGTCAAGCTCACCAATTGTCTTCTATTCTTTTTATTGAAAATCAGAACATTTTCCCTGTTCCAGTCCTATGGTGTTTCTGCTCTCCAAAATCATTCCTGGCTAGTACATAACTTCATATGTATAATGAGAATTGTATTTCTTCCCTTCTCAATGAGTGGGGTAGGGGATAGAGGGAGGGGAAAAATCAGAACATGAAATAAAATTGAATTTAAAAATCATTCTAAAATCAGTGTCTCAGAAACCATATCCATCAATTCTTTTAGTACATAGTAATGTAGTTCAACAGACCAGGTGACTTGAATCAATCAAAGCAACTTGGGTGCTCTCATACAATTCCCTTACATATACTGGGTATCCATTCCTTATTCTCTTCTGTTCAAAGATCATTCTTCTTGACAGAGGAAACAGAAGTGAAACAAGAATTTGAACATCTCCAACTTCTTTATGTTGGTAGTCATCATCATGTATCAAGTACCATGATCCCAAGGAGCAGTCCTAGATTTTCTTAATTTTTCTCTTCTACCCAATAGAGGTTTAACTCACATTTTTGTTATTCTTAGCTTTACTCCCCTGACTCACCTTATTTTGGCACTGCTGACACTATTCTTACTATGGCATGATTTGGCCTTGCTTCCATTTTCTGCATATATCACTTGAAAATCTGATTTTATTGGTAACTTCTCTGTGTTTACCCATCAGTCTCTTCAAATAATTCACATTTTTTTCTCTTCATTCAGATTGTTTTGATTTATATCTTCAGAATTTCATTCTTGAGAGCGCCCCACCTCTCCTGGGATGACTACCTTTGTAGAATTCTGTCTACCCTTCCTTCAAAACTCCTGAAATCTACTCTAGCAAAAGTCTATGGCATACATCAGACCAACCTAGACTTCCTTTCTTCTTCTTTCACAAGTTTTAAAAGGAACGTTAACTTCCTCTCAGGGTTTCCATCATTTCCACTACAGCAACTAGTTCATCCCTGTTAGTGAGAATCAAATATAGGATAGAATTCTCCCTTGTTGGTTCCTCTACCCTTTGGAGAATGAAATTATCATTAGGGAAAGTCAAGAAATGATTACCTACTCTGCTTTTGGCTGAGAAAATGCTTTAGCAGATTCTAAATAATTGGATTCCCCCATCGCCATCACTACCAAAGCATGCCCCTGTGCCAGATTCGTGATCTGTTTCCCAAATGAGTTATCTATTTCTTCTTTTTCTGTCCAAGTGGTCTGTAGTATAATTTGATGACAAACTTGCTCCACTGATCTTCACACAAATGTTTTCCACTATGTTCCTCCTCTCTAGTTCCTAAATTCCTTCATATGAGTACACTGAGAGAGAGGGGATATGAAGCAGATTTATATCTTAAGATGGCACCATCTTAATATACAAATCTACCCTACCCCCATGTACTTTAATCTATGTGTTTCATTTGAATGGGCAGCTAGGTGTCAGACTGGATAAAGTGCTGGGTCTGGAGTCAGGAAGACTCATCTTCCAGAGTTCAAATCTGGCCTCAGACACTTACAAGTTATATGACCATGGGCAAGTCATTTAACCCTCTTTGCCTCAGTTTCTTCAACTGTAAAATGAACTGGAGAAGGAAATGGCAAACCACTCTAGTATCTTTGCTAAGAAAACCCCAAATGGGATCACAGAGTCGGACACGACTGAAAACAAGTGAACAAAACAAAAAAATTTTGAATAAGCCTTAGGACCCATCCAGGGTCCTATTTCAGTTATGAATATCATCCTACTGAAACTCAGTGGTAATTATGTCAAATTTGCCTCTTTACATAACTACCTCCGGCTCATCCTCTTAAACCTTGTACATTTTTGTATAGTCATTTAAGGCCATTGCTGTACTTATGGCTTACGTCTCTGCTCAGATTTTGTCTCTGGTGAGCTTCTGAGTGTACTTCCAAAACTAGTTTTGTATCCTACATTGTAGCCTCTCTCTATTATGTCTGGGTTGAAGAATATATGTAGGCAGTTTCCTCCTGCCCTGTTTTCATTTTAAAGTTCCTTTGATTAGATTCACAAGACACAAGTCAAACACATTTTTATCAGCTTTTCTTAGATGTGTTCAATCCCTGTCCAGGAGACTATTACTCCCATATTTTAAGCTATGACCCAGAAACCCAAATCTCAATCTCAGCTACCATCTCTTTAGCCAGCCATTTACTTCCCAATCAGCTTTTCTTTTCTGTATCCCTTGACTTTAGTAGGAGACAGTGCTAAAACTACCTTGCCTCTATGGTCTTCAATCTCTTGCCTATGACTTCATAGTCTTTGTTAATACCCTCTAGCTTTTTTTCCTTGGGCAGTGTCACTAGTGTCCACATGAGTTACTGGTTCTTTGTTATGTTTTAGATACACATCCTAGAAGACAAAAGACCTTTCCATTATTATCAAGTGGACAAATAGCTGCCTCAGTATCCTTGAGCAGGGAATGGCCAACCACAAACTCTTTTTTCTCTGACGTTTACTGGGTGGTCTTTAACCTGAAAGTAGGTTATGGATCTACTTTATCATTACTTGGAGGACAAGCAACTGATTTCTCCTAAGAGCGTCTAGCTCCTTCTTATTCAGGAAGGAGCTCAAATTTATTTGTTTTTAGCTCCAAGTGGTCCTTCTTCCTTTCCTCTTCTGTGGGACATTTTTCCACACTCCAACCTCCTGACCCGGATCAAGTTTCCCCTCTGCCACTTCAAATTTTTAAAAATTATTTTAACAGATTTTTCCTACTTTTTTCACATTAAAGCCTATCATATCTACAGGCTATCATATCTACAAGCTAAATATCTTTAATTCATTCAGCCAATCCTCAGAGTATAATCTTAATGCTTTTCACCTCCTCTGATTGCTCTCCAGTTAGTCAATGTTCTTCCTAAAAAAGGGTACCATGGACTGAATATAATACTCCAGATGTAATCTGCCTATCTCTTCCCCAGTCCTGGGCAGTAAGCCTCTCAATGCAGCATTATCTTTTTTTTTTTTTGCTGCCATATCATACTGTTGACTTATGTCAAGCTTGCAATACACTCTGATCCATACATCTTCATCTAACCACTATCCAGCCATATGTCCCTGATCCTTTTATACCTATGAAGTTGATATTTTTGGAACTCAACGTAAGACTACATTTACTTCAACAGACCAACATAAGTATTTTCCCCAAGGATAGAGATTACAAGTACTCATGACTTTTCATCCTGTGTTACTTATCTATGAATTCATAAAAATAAACGCTCAACCCAATGTACTGCAAGACTTATACCAGGTGTCTTTGCACCATCTTGGTACTACTGGAACATAGGATGCCTGTCTTGCTATGTTACTCTTTATAGTCCCTCACACACAACACTTGGTCTCCAGCCTCCATGCCTTTACATCAGTTGCCCTCCACACCTAGAATGCTGTCTCTCTCTTTACCTCCATCTTTTAGAATCCTTTGTTTCCTTCCAAACTCTGTTCAAGCTCCACCTTCTAAATGAAGCTTTTTTTTTCATCGTTCTCCCTAGCTGCCAGAGCCCTCCTCACAAAAAATTCCTAGAATTTACTTTGCATATATATACTTCTATGTATTCATGGGGTCTTCCAAAATAAAATATAAGCTCCTTGATGTAAGGGGTTGTTTCATTTTAGCCTTTGCGGCCTAACATATGCCTGGCACATAGTAGGTGCTTAATAAATGCTTGTTGATTGATTATATGACCAACCCACCTACTCTTCTTGTCATACATTTATTTCATGATCTCTCTTGCACCATTTTTGGTCTGTAATTCATCACTGGTAACATTCTGCAGCCTATTTATAACTACCAGGTATCTCTAAGAGGAAGTAAAGCATAGTGGATAAAGAACTGCCCACAAAGACAGGAAGACTTGCATTCAATCCCTGCCTCTAACACATACTTGCCTTACTTTAAGGCAT
>CM053623.1:161253903-161279718 GCA_028646595.1 Phalanger gymnotis | reverse complement strand
ATACCAGCAGTCTGGGATGAATAGTATCCTGGGGTATTAAAAGAACATTAATGGGATCATTGAGTTGCAGGTCTTAGAAAAGTGGAAGACAATGAGGGAGATACCGCAAGACTAGAAACATGCAAATTTACTGACATATTTTAAGTAAGAAGGTAGGGTTCAGACTAGAAGTCAGTGAGTCTGACTTCAATTCCAGATGAAATTCTTACAACATATTAAAGGAATAGTTTATGAGCACCCAGAAAGGGAATCAATAATTGCCAGTGTAACAAGTCTTTCCACAGCCTTCCTAGATTTCAGGGGATGAAGAACCAACAAGACTAAGGGAAGTCAGGAAAGGTGTGTGGGCATACATTTCCCAGAATCCCTGAGATTGCCTCTTCCTTTGCCCTTGAAGAGATTTCCTGCTGAGAGTTTCACAGGCTTAGGGGAGCAAAGAACCATATAACCCCACTCCATTTTGAGTTTTCCTTCTGAGCAGCTGAAGCACAGGGCCACAACACACTGGTGTTGCTGAGGCAGCCAACTACAACAAAGGGAAGCAAGATATGGGATTACTCTTAGAGAACCGTGGGAGCCTGCACAGCAAACCTCGAGCAGACTGACCGGAGTAGGTTGGAGATGTGTGAGATGAGAATACCATGAACCACAAGCACGGCAAAAGCAAACAGTGCCAACCCCAGCACTTCTCCAGCCCTTGTTTCCTCGGAGCAGTTGCCAAATTGGTAAATTACAAAACTTGCCAAAATCTTTCTTTATTCTTTTCCCACTTCATGGTCTATCTTATTTATGAAGACAGAATGAGAGCCTTTGTTAATTGGTTAGCTAAAATCCAGGTATTTTATGCCAACAACCTATTCCTTATCTACCTATCTAATTACCATGTTAAAAAAAAAAAGAAAGGAAAGAAGAATAAACGAAAAAGATAGAACAAAAGAAAAAAAGAACAAACGAGAAGGAACAAAAAAAAAATTTGAACCTCCTATTTCGAACTTAAAAAAAAAAACAAAATAAATAGAAGATGAGGAAGGCATGGATAGACAACAATTCATTTAAAAAAAACTGATTTTGGTGACCTAGTAACTATAAGTACCGATAGTATAACATGGCAACCAAAAAAACTAATGTTATATTGGGCTGCATTATGATCATTGTATCATAGATTTAGAGCTAGATCTTAGAGATCATGGAGACCAACTCTCCAACTTATAGATGAGGAAACTGAGGCTCAAAGGAGTTAAGTGATTTGCCCAAGGTCACATTATAGTAAATAGCAAAGTTGAGATTTGAACCTAGGTCCATTGACCCCAAATCTAGCATTCTTTTTTATTATAAGCCACTGTCTCCCCTGTGACCAGGATAGTAGGTACAGGAAGCACAAAAGAAATCCCAACTATTGATTCAGTAGCTATAGGGCAATGGGTGAAGATGTCACCCATTTGACCTTTAAGTATCTAGTTTTTCATGTCTTCTTTTTTTTGAAGATTTGAAGTCTAGGCACACCTATTTGAAGGACTATCCTGTGGGCAAGGAATCAGACTTGTTCTGAAGACATAACAAGGAGCAATGAGTGGAAGTTATTCAGACACAAATTCTGTCTTGATGTTTAAAGATGGTTTAAAAAAACACTTCCTAACAATTAAAACTTTCGAAACGTGAAATGGAAGTAATGGATTCCACATCATTGAGCATCTTCCGTCATAGGATGAATGACTCCTCGTCAGAGATAGTGGATAGGAGATTGATCCTTGTTCAGATGTGGATCAGACTAGATGGACGGTATTGTCCAGGGGACTTTGAAAAGCATATCATCTAAGAGCTCTAAGAGCCAGAGATCACTGGCTAAACTCTCTTCCAGACCTAACTTTTGCTTTTCATATATTGTTTAGGCTCCTGGAAAATAAAAATTCTGTGTGCCATAAGCGGCTAGCATTCAGGGGCACAATAAACAGAAATAAATATCCAAAGTACTCAATTCTGATTCAATTCCAGCCAAGAAACATTTATTTTTCCTTTGCCTCTTTTCTCTCTTCGTCCCTAATGATGTAGTAGCAACACACTCTAATCGTCTGCATGGCACATTGTCCTACTCTTCTTTGCTAATGGTTATTCTGAGTTCTTCTTAAATCAAAGGACAAATGAAAACTAGTCTCTCTTAACTCTGTTATCTATGTGGAAAAGTAATTCTATTTTAGCAACCTGGATAGGCTTTGCCCAAGGCTCAGAGGTTTGTTTTAGTCTCCTTTCTCAAAAATGCTTGCAGTCTTTTAAACCAGGTTTATTACTCTTCATTTTGCAGATAAAAATCATTGAAATTGAAACAAGAACACAGGAGATGTGCTCTCACAGCCCACAACTTCAAGCCTATGGCTTTGTCTCCTGATCAGCTGTCATTCTGTCACTGCTCCCACTTCTATCCACCCAACATTCTCTAGTATCTTTTCCTAAAGATGAGTGGAGAGACTATAATGGATAATGATCTTTTTAATAGGATGTTTCTAATCTATTAACCCTTTGGAGGCTGGGTTATCAATAAGCTCTATTTAAAAAAAACAAAACATATGTGAGGCAAACGTATAGCATTATACTTTTTACAGCTGGATTCTTTATTAGTAGGTCAACTAAAAGGCATAGTGGATAGAGTACCAGGCCTGGAGTCAGGAAGAGTCAGCTTCCTGAGTTCAAATCCAGCCTCAGACACTTAACTGGCTATGTGACCCCAGGCAAGTTGCTTAATGCCATTTATCTCGGTTTCCTCATCTGTAAAATGAGCTGCAGAAGGAAATGGCAAACCACTCCAACATGTTTTTGAAGAAAATCCCAAATGGGGTCATGAAAAGTCAGATACAACTGAAACAACTGAACAACAACAGCTTTTGCGTGTGTGTGTGTGTGTGTGTGCATGCTTTGATTTCACTAGCATGAAGAAATTCTTATATGGAATTCTCTCCATTAACATAGATAAGGAATTTCTGTGTAAATTATAGTCTTTAAGAGTTGCCTAGGCCACTGAGAAAATGTGTTTTTTCCCATGATCAAAATAGTAAGTGTAAAAGATAAAACTCGAATCCAGATCTTTCCAATTGATTCTGACTGGTCCTTTATCCACTATGTGATGCTATCTCTCAAGAACACTTATGTAGTACAAATAATAAGAGAAAGCTAAGGCATAAAAAGATATTCACACTGTACAAAAACTTTGATAGGTGAGGTAAATTTTAACTATTACAAAAACAGTTTCTTTCAAATGTTTTAGGAAAAAACAGTGTCTGAGATTAAACGTGACTACAAAAAAATCACCTTCCTAAGTATAAGATGGAAGAAGAATGGATGGCTATTAGTCGTTCTGAAAAAGACTTAGGAATTTTAGTGAGCTGCAAGTTAACATGCATGTCAGCAGTGTGAAGTGGCAGTCAAGAAAGCTAATACAGTCTTGGCTCTTCAAGAAGAGAGGCATTGCTTCCAGTAATAATCTCACTGTACTCTGAGTTCATCAGACATCATCTAAAGTATTGTGCTTGGGTCTGGGTGCCACACTTTAGGGAGAATATTGATAAAATGGAGAGAATTCACATGGTAAGAAGATGGTAAACTACCCTGAATCCATGTCATTCAAGTACCAATTGAAGGGAACAGTCATGGTAAGCATGAAGAAGAAAAAATTATGGGAAACATGATAGCTGTCTCCCTGCATTTTAAGGACTATCATTGGAGAAGGGGTTAGATTTTTTGTGTTTGGTCCAAGAGAGTAGAGCCAGAAGCAGTGGAGGAAAGTTGTGAAGAGGAAAATTTATAATCTATGTCAGGGAAAACTTTCAACAATGGGCACTATCCAAAAGTGGAATGTATTACCTTGACAGGAAGTATGGATGACCACTTGTCAAGTGTGTTATAATGTGAATTCTCTTCACATATAGCTAGGACTAGATGGTCACCAAAGTCCCTTCAAAGTCTCAAATTCTGTGGCCAATTTCAGTCATTTGCTCCAACTATACACTTTGAGAGGGTGGTACTTTAAAAAATTAAGAATCAGTTGCTTTGGATAAAAGAAAAACAAAAAACCCAGAATTTGGTGAGAATGCAATTACTTTTTCTTCCAGTAAGATGAGAGCCTAAGGTATGAAAGATTTTAGCAGGTGAGTGGGAACTGTCAGGATTATTGGTGATGCCAAAGCATGTCATGTCCACTATGTAGAAGAACAGAAGACAGTGATCTACAATGAAATTAATTGCTCAGCTTTTATCATTGGTGAATTAAGATTTGAAGGCTAAGTAGAGTTTTTAATGGTTTTGTGGTTTTAATTCTCCAGCTTAGACAATGTTACTATTTGCCAGGAGCAAGGCACAAAGCATTCCTACTAGCCTACAAACAGAAAGGATCCAAATAAGAGCTATTTTAGATTAAGACCCAAATTAGACTCTGTTTATAGCTCACCCTGCACACAACAGCAAACACCTTTTTTCCCCAAGTGCAAATCTCAACAGAATGAAAAGTGAAGGAACTGCATTTTTCCCCTGCTCATCTTCAAAGTACTCTTATCAACACTGACTATTCAAAGATTGCGCCTTTTTGTTTGAACCTGACTGTCAACACACATGGCTTTGCTATTCTGAGCTTCAGTTACATACACACAGTTTCCTTAATAACAATGTCCAGCTGCTGTGAAATCCCTGCTGTGCTTACTGTAGGATCCATTCATGATTCCCAAGGCTGCAGGTCTTGAATTGGAGAGACAACACAGCACGAGAGACAGAAAGTTGGGCTTAGAGGCAGGAATTTGAATCCTGAATCCAACACTTACTGGCTGTGTGACCACGAGCAAATCCTTCAACCCCTCAAAGCCTCAGGAATTTTTTTTCCTTTATAAAATGGGGACAATAACGTGTACACTACCAACCTCGTAGGTTTGCTATGAGAAAGATACTTTATAAGCCTTAAAACATTATATAATTATGAGGTATTGTTATATCTGGAGCTAATGCATCTGTATTGAATACAGCAGCATTGCAATTTTGCAAATAGGTGTAGAATGAGAGGTAGGTGAAGAAGATGGGTAGAATGATGAATGAAAACTTTTTTAAGAAAGCATTTCCTTCAACACAAAATGAAATATGAGGCTTGAACAAGGATCTAGTACTCTAGAGGTGAGGTATAGTTGAAAGAACATTAAACAAAATCAATCGACATTTGTTAAATGCCTGCTATGCACCAGGCATGATGCTAAGTTCAAGGGTCCAGTTCTGGCTCTTAAAACTTGCTAGCTTTTTGACACTAGGAAAGTCACTTATCTTCTCTGCACCTCAATTTCTTTATCTCTAAAATGAAGATAATCATACTTACACATAGCTTTATTATAAAGACTATGCCTGCTTTATAGGCTATGAAGCACTATATAAAGATGAGTTAGTATTTTGGTCTTATTGCTTCTTCCCCAAATTCTGAGCCTGCCTTTTAACAGCCATTTTGATGTTAACTCAAAAGTCACCCAAATTGTAATTACCTATTCTGCAGATTAAAAAAAGTCTTCTCTATAATTTTAGAAAGCTAGTTGAGGGGCAAGAGAATGAAAGCATAAACATGCAAGACTGAGTGAAGTTCCTCCCGTATGGCCAATTCCTAAATGTTTATTGAGCACCTACTATGTGTATAGCACTGTTCTAGACGTTGGAAATACACAACGGTGGATTTGGACCTGCAAAGAAAAAACAAGAAATATACACAAACAAAGAACAATATTAGGAAGCAAAAGCCTACTTGATAGGGTTTTTTTCCTACTCAAATCTAAAAGGTAGCTGTCCTTGTAGCCAATAATGACTTGGGAGCTGGGAACCATAGCTATTAATGCAACTTGGCACAAAGGTTAAATACTTCAGCCACTCTTTCTCCCAGGTAATCAGAAGGGGAATGGGGGATATGAGAATTCTCTCTAGCCTTGTTCAGAATCATGTAGGTTCTGGGCCAAAACTGTTTTTATCTCTAACCCAGAAACAAATTCTAGAAATTTCTTAATGTGATTTAAGAGTCACTAACCACAAGGATGCCAACCATATTTCTACAGGGTTTTGCACAAAAGGGTTTTGCGCAAAAATGTGGGCGAGTATGGAAATATTCAGTCACTGTCCAGATATTTTCCATATATAGGGGAAAATATCTGGATTTTTGATGATTGAATAAGCTGTTCAGTTCCCTGCCAGATGTCTGCCTTGCATATCCGTGCCTAGAACAGTCATCACCAAGGCCGCTTGAAGAGCAAAGCCACATTCAGGACCCAGAGCAATCTTTCTATTCAGCAACGTCTGCCTAGAACTGTTCCAAAGAAAAACTAATCTTTTTATCTTTACAGATAGCATAGCTATTCACACAAACATTTTTTAAAAAGCTTCTCCCCTCCACTACAGTTTGGTTGTCATTTAAAAAAAAAAGGTTAAAGAGTTCGACAACTAAGCCAGCCCAAAATCAATGATTAAAATTCCTGTCAGAGAATAAAGGCATCCTAATGCCTCCTCCCCTCCTCCTTCTCTTCGGTCTTCAATACTCTATTTCATGCATTGGGAGGGAGGTTAACGAGGCTGGCAAACTCGAACCAACACTAAGATAAATGCGCCATTAGCCATCCTTCGCCAGTCAATCAGAGTGTCCTTATCCTGCCCAATTTGTTAATAGGTTTCCTCTACTTACAGTGGTCCAAGGGGGTAGATTGTGTCATGGTACTGTGGCCACTAATGTCAGGCTCTAACAAAGGCACACCAATGAGAGAAGAGAAAGGCTAAAGAATGCAGCAGCCGTCGCTCACCTTGTGACATAGTAGTATCATTGCCCATCTCTTTGGTTTACTTTCTACCTAAACCTCAAGAAGCTTACATACAGTCTTTTCTATGGAGCCAGAAAGAAGGTGATATAGTAGAGAGATGATTGGATTTGGATTCAGAGAACCAGTTCTGCAACCTACTATCTCTATGGTCTCACACAAATCATTGAACCTCCTCAAGCTAGTACGATCCAAAATTAGTGGATTGTACTATATGATCTTCTTCTAAGATCCCTTTTAACTCTAAATCCTAACCTCTGTAAAATAAGTGCAAGTCTTAAAATGTGTAATTTAGCTGAGGACAGTGGCTGGCTCAGCAATGCACTCTGCATTGATCTCCATGTTGAAGATGGGGAAGGTGAAACTCAGTGACTTGCCCAAACTGCTACACAACTAGCAAGAGTGAGAACCAAGACTTGAACCCAAGTCTCCTGACTCCAAGCCCACCAGGTCTTCTGATCTCTGAGATCTCTTAAAGAGTTTATGACCAAATATCTCATACATAGAATGCTTATATCAATATGCAGAAACTGGGAGGGGGAAACACTTGAGGTTTTCCTCTATACTTTTCAATAATGATCTATATTGATCATCAGTGATGGCGGAAATTTCTGGACCTTAGCCCAACATTCCTCTCTGTTCTACGTGAGGAACTTTAAAAGGTACAATAAGAAGATGAAGTCAGGAAAAACATCTAAAGCAGATCAGGCACACACAGAGAAATCTGAGCTAGAGTTGACACGATCCCAAGAGGCACTGAGTGATCATTTTATAAGCTATCTTAAGGAGGAGATTCCAAAAGAATGGAAAAACACCATGGGTGATATTAATACCCAAAAAGCAACTAAGGGAATATCACTAATTACTGCCTAGAGGGCCTAGGTTAAGCTATAATGCACAAAGCACTAATCCTGGAATTAGGAAGACCTAAGTTCAAATGTGATCTCAGTCATTTAGGAGTTATGTGGCCCTGGGCAAGCCAGTTAATCTCCATCTACCTCAGTTTTCTCAACTGGAAAATGAAGATAATAATAGCACTTACACCCTAGGGTCATTGTGAGGATCAAATGAGATAATATTTGTAAAACATTTAGCACACTGCCTGGCACATAGTAGCTGCTAAATAAATGCTTGTTTCTTCCTTCCTTCCTTCCTACTGAGCCACATGCCTCTTTTTTCTCCATCTTAGAGGTAGCACAGTAAATATAGCCCTGGGTCTGAAGTCAGGAAGACCTGAATTCAAATCTAGCCTCAGATACATGCTAGCTAGGTGACCCTGGGAAAGTCACATAATCTTTGACTGCATCGGTTTCCTGAACTGGAAAAGGGGGATAATAATTGCTCCTACCCCCCAGAGTTGTTATGAAGATCAAATGAGACAATATTCACAAGTTGCTTAGCCCAGTTCACGGCATATTATAGATACTTAATAAATGCTTGTTGCCTTCTTTCTTAAATACTTTACCCATATTTTGCATGACTGCATATGCATAATCCATATCAAATTGTTTACCTTACCAATGAGGGGAGGAAGGAAGAAGAATTTGGAACTCAAATTTTTTTTAAACAACTGTTAAAGATTGTTTTTACACATAATTGAGGGAAAATAAAATGTTGAATACTTTATCTGCACATATCAAGAGTATCTTTGATGAAAATGAGAAGGGAAAAAATAAGCAGGCTTTTGCAAATGAGTATCTACATCAAGATACACCTTTATACAGTTACACAATTTACCAAAAGGTTCAAAGAAATCTAGATCTCAATGCACTTATTATTTTTTTATTCCAAATGATCATTTGTGTCAGTAAAGTAAGACACAACCTTAAGGCTCCCAATCCCCAAATGGATCTCTCAGGCACATGTTTAGGTTATGTAATCTACCTTGATAAGTGCAACAACACAGATAACCCTGCTTAACCACCCTGGTCATTAATATGAAGTTAGGCATAAAAGAGGAAGATGTGTGCTCCCCAAAAGCATTCACTACTTCAATGCATTCTGCACAAGGCCTCCAAATGAAAGAAGAATTCCCTATGGATGATGAAGTACTACAAATGCTACATTGTACTGATCTCCATTCAGCCCTCAAATACCACAGTGACACATAATTACATCAAGTATAATGCCTTAACAATCCATACAGAGAAAACATAATGGATCAAAAATGCCTGTCGCCAAGATAATATGATGAAGTAGGACAACCAGTCCCTGGAGTTAGTACATTGGTACAAAATTCTGCAAGCGACATTTCAGATGGACAATGATTTGGGCCCAGAATTAAAATCATGGAAAAAGGCTGACTGGATTTCATTTGGAAAACTGTGTAGTATTTTTAATGATCCAACTCTGCACCCCAGTACCTCAAATTAGTATGTAATATTATATATAACATATATACATATTAGCATATCTAGATAAGATAGACATGGAAAGACAGATATACTAACATATATATAGATATGGAAACATAGATACAGATGTAGATGTAAATATAGCAAGAGAGAGAGAGCTGAGAGAAGCACTACAGACACCCAATGATTTGGGCTCAGAATTAAAATGGAAGAAAAGAGTATACTGGATTGAATTTGGAAAATTGTGTAGAATTTTTATAATCCAACACTGCACCCCAGTATGTTGAATGAGTACATCTATAGATAGATAGATAGGCAAATAGGTTAGTATATCTAGATAAGATAAATGAATAGATGCACATCTGTACTGATAAATGAACATGGATATATATGTGTGTGTATATATATATGTGTGTGTGTGTATATATATATATGTAGCCATAAAAATAGCTATAGATTAGGGATAGAGATAGATCTGGGACAAGCTTAGAGACACACAAAGATTTGGGTCCAGAATTGAATAGGAGGAAGAGAATTGGCTGTATTACATTTGGGAAAATACCACTGTTTTTCAAGAGTCAGTGCAGCTCCCCAGCACAAAACACCATCCTTTTAACAGAAATTTCCTGACAATGTTCCATTCTCTGAACAATCAAAGTTGCACATGAACCAAAGGACAACACATTCAACCTAAGTAGGATGCAGCACATTCTGAATGAAGACCAAGATGCAAGAAGTGGCTTAAAGAACATCATTGAGAAAATGTATGATCAGGAAAGGGGGTGGGCCCAGTTATGAGGAAAGAGGGAGAGATGACAAATGGACAGTCTAAGGGCCACACTGGTAACCGGGAAATATATGATGATATAAAAAGACCTCCACAATATTGAATGGGTCTATGGGAGAAAGTAGACCAGAACCACTTAGGATGAGATGGCATAGATGGATTTTAATATACAATAGAGGGAATATCCACATTGATAAGGTCATAGTCTCACTGAAGTATTGAATGTTATTTTCAGCCAGTCTTTTGAATACATTTATCCATAGATAAAATAATTTGTGTGTGTGCATATCTGTGCGTCTCTCTACGTGTGAGTAGATGCAAAGAATTTGTTTTGAAGGCAGCAGCTAATGTGACATCTTAACTAAAAATTACATTTATATAAGCTTTAGCTAGAGATAAGAGTTACAAAAGAAAGTGGAAGGGGCATAATAGCTTCAGAACATCTATCTTCTCTTTCTTTAGAAACTACACTCAGTTGTGTGAGGAATCAGAGATAATTCAGCTGCAGATTTTCCCTACAACTCTCCTTCCCTTGACAATTTAGTATATATTTCTTCAACCCTTCTATTTAAGTCCACCCTTAATAATAAGAGGAATAAAGGCCTGAGATTTTCTGCACAAAGATTAAGGAAGAATATAAAGCAAAGTGTACCTTCTTGACATTTTTACCTAGAGAAAGAAATGTGAGGGCTGGCTCATGGGAGAATATTCCACAGCACTTTAGCTATGCATATATACAGCGTAATTTACCTTTTCGAAGTCAAATAACAAGGCCAGAAAGTCAATTGTTCTCCACCTCAAATTGCGCTCATTTCAGATCTGTGCCATGTACATTTTCCTAAACTGACATGCTGTGAGACTCAAATCTGCCATTGTTCCTATAGTGCCATATCCTAGGGACGGTTTTCAGTCCACAGAAGCCCACAGCTTCTCTACATTTGTAGCTTGGGACATCCTCACACAACATGTACTCCCTATTCACCTGTCTCCTTCCCTTTGTCCCCTAAAAATACTACCATATCACATTCCTTTGATTTCCCAAGCCTTTGACAAAAATCTAAGAAATCCATGATTCTTTTCAGAGATTTGTACTATGTTCCAGATATTAATGAGGTGAACAAAAATGATGCACAAACAACTGGAGAAAGAAAAGGAAGGAGAGACAAACAAAAGGGGAATGAAGGGAAACAGAAGATGAAATACAAGGAAACATCCATCTCAAATACCACTTTCTTCCATCACAAAGATGGAATTTATTTAAATAGATGTGATGCTTTCCCACAGTCAATCATCCCCAAACATGGACATTTCCCCACTTAAATGGAAAAAAACCACTCCCAAAACATGAGGCCAAGAATAGATTAAGTTATGAACGGCTTGTCCTAATAGCAGGCTAAATGGATGTGAAATCTTCATATCGTTTCTCTAGAAAGCCCCCAGCTCCACTCTCTCCAGGCACTATCATCTACATTTACAAAGAATGACGGAGCTTCGGCATCCTTGACCTTCACTGAAAAGGTGGCAGAAAGGTTTCTAATATTATCGTATCAAATGTTCTATAAGCATAGCACTCTCCGCATGAACAACTAATTGTTTTCAATGATAATGGGATATAGGAACTGTATAGACAGCTAATCCAGAAGCCTTATTTTGATCAATACAAGGATGGAAAGTCTCCACTAAAGTCTACGCCAATGCCACATCATACATGGAAGTGAGCCTGGAAAGAAATGATAGCAGATTAGAAGTTCTGGCAGTTCCTATAAGCCTAGGAAGGATGAACTAAGCCTAGTGACAGACTGTAAGTCTCTTGTCTGAGGACTAGTATACCTAAGTTTGGAAATGCTCATCACCATGATAGCCACAGGTTGATAAATGCTTAAACTAGGAATCAGGAAGGCCTGATCAAATCTGGCCTCAGTCACTTAGGAGCTGTGTGGCCCTGGGTAAGTCACTTTACTTCTGTTTGCCTCAGTTTCCTCATCTGTAAAATGAGGATAATAATAGCATCTACCTCCCAGAGCTGTTGTGAGAATCGAATGAGATAATAATTGTAAAGCACTTAACACAGGGCCTGGCACGTTTTAGGCGCCCTTATAAATGTTAGCTATTAAATGTTAGTATAACTACACCTCTCGAAAACCATCTGCTAAGTCAGAAAGAGACCGTGACCTGCCTTTGCGGAGAGAAGAGCATATCAACAAAATTACAGATTATTGTGTATTAAAGTATGAGGCAAGAGTTCTGAATTAGGAGTCAAAAGATTTGTGTTGTAATTAGAGTTCATCTACTAACTAGCTCCATGACATCCAATGCATCGCTTTAAGCTCTAGTTTAAGTAGCCTTCCTGCTCTTAAATTCTATGATCCCTCCCAATATGGCACTTTCAAACTCCCTCCAATCAAGAACAACTGACTAAAATCAAAGTCAACTGACCATAACTTTACTTTTTAATCTGGTTGTGACTACACTTAGGAGTATGGTGTGCTGCAGGTAGTCTATGGTCCACATGTTTGACACCTCTGGGATAATGGACAAAGAGCTGGCCTCAAAGTCAGGGAAACCTGGAGTCAAATCCCACCTCTGACATACCAGCTGTGTGACCCTGGCAAAGTCATTCAACCACTCAGTACTCTAGGCAACTAAGATTATAAATTGCACAAAAGGTGCTAATCCACATTGGTAAAGGCAGTCTTCTCTCCTAGGAGTTCCTTAAACCAACAGATCTGGTCCCTATCATATTGGATCATAGATCTGGTCCCTATCCTACCTGGTGGCAGAGACCAAATATTTATTTTATTTTAAAAAAAAAGAAACTTCTAAAATCTTTAGGAGTGGGGGAGATAGTAAAAGAAGAGGAGAAGATGCTTAATTCCATTCAAATGTCCGTTATTGCTAAGACTACATTAAACAAATATAATTATTCCCTTATCAATTTGACCCCTCATGCATAAGAAGACAGTGCCAGCCTACTCAGTCTTCTAAATACTGCAGCTGTGTATGTCAACCCACATCTACCTCCTTTTCCCTCCTTCCAGAAGTTGAATCTCTGCTGTGATCTTGTCACACAGAACTGTACATCAGGGTCTTTGCATCTTGATTCATTAATGCTGATCTAAACCTTTTTTTTTAATTTTTTTTTATTTTCTTTTTAGTTAATGGAATAAAACAAGCACTTCTACAACATAGTATAATAAAAAGATGATTGCACATAAAACTGCAAATCTATTATACACAACTTGCTATTTCTTTTAAATATATAATAAAGTTATCATGTAAATTTCCTTTTTTTTCCTTCCCTCCCCCCATTGCCCCTTTTTTTTTAAATAAAATTTCCTCCTTTCTAAGAGGGAAGCTTCCAGTTGACCTTTATACATCATTTTTCCTCATTAGAAGGTCAGATCCTTCTTTTGCATGCTTGGAATTGTATCTCCAGCGATGAGCACAGTGCACAGTACCTGGCACATAGTTAGAAGTGTTTACTAAATGTACTAACTAGCTAACTATTTACCTATCTATCTAGCTTTATTCTTTGCTAGCAGAAGCGCTTGTCACCTCACCTTTTTGATTCTTTACTTCAAAACTTCAAAGAACTTTTGGTTTAGTTGACATGAGTATTCAGTCAACTGACACAAATTGTGACTCATCTGTAAGTTGCATGTGAGTGTCTTTAAGAGCAGCTTTGGCAGAAAAATCTGTCACCCTGTGGCCATCTTGGTGATGAACCCCTTTAAATGGAGCTAGACTGTTCCTTTGACAACAGATTATAAACTGTCACTCAGCCTGCACTCAAAGCCTTTCCAGGTTCATAGGTAATACTTTCCAAAGCCTGTACACCACTGGAGTAGCCTTTGAGAACCTAAGATCAACTCCATATCCCAATGAGGTATCAAAGGAGGACTCCAAGGGAGTTGGTCTTTTAAATGGAAAATATAAGAAAATCAAGACTCAGCAGAGTTTCTCTCTGCTGAGGGGTTAAAGGTGCATTTTGCAAATAAACTAATAGAGAGCAGCTAGATAAATTTCTTGATGATAGTTCTCTCCTGATCACACTCCTGATGATTTCCTCTTCAAAGTCCTCTTCCTACACACAGCTATCTGCATGTGAATTTAATAGCTGAAGTCCTAGAAGGATCCCAATAAAACAATTTGGGCAAGGGGGTGGCGGGGGGTATGGAGAGTGCAGATGGAAGAATGAGCAAGGTAAGACAGGAGGTCAGTGCCTCTCCCAAATAAGTATCCTCCTAGGATAAGTAAATATCAAGGAAGCTTCTATCCTCCCACCAGAAGTCATTGTTCCCAGTCTGAAAGAAATCCAAAGCAAAACACTGCCGAAAGGAACTCTTTTTATTCAAGTTTATTTCTTCTTTATTCTTTTTTCTGATTTTCTCCCTTACTTTTTTCCTTCTTCACTCATACAGCAGACATGCTCAGAGGAAGTGAGTCCTCTATCTCCAGAACAAGGTGCAAATTTCCCCCACTCTGGGTCCTGACTGCTTCATTGCCATGGCCTTTGTTCTGACAGCTAGCAGAGAGGATCACTGAGTTGATGACACATTAGTAATAGACTTCACTGACTTGTTTGGTTTTTAAAAAGAGATAAGATCCATCATGAGACAGGTACATATGAAGAGACAGAGAGACAGAGACAAAGAGAGACACAGAGAGAGACAGAGAAAGACAGAGAGACAGACAGAGACAGAGAGACACTCTGAAGAGAAACACAAACATTCTGGACTACATAGGATTCTGGAGAAAGGCTTGCATGAGAAGCCTCTAAGGAACTTCATGCAACCAAGGTCCAGTACCAAAGATAAAGGATAGATGGAATCTCAACAAAAGGTGTGGGGAGTTGGGGGAAAGATGGCTAAAGAAGAGACAGAAATACCCAGTGTCACTCAGATCTGGAGACAGGTCCATAGGTTACACTGTCTATGGAGCCCAAACGGGGAAGAAGGAACAACAGAGAACCATGTTCACTAGGAAGCAACCCAAATCTATCCTTTTGTAGGTACCATGAGTCATGGGAACTGTATAAGATGAGAAGAAAGCTTGGTCAGACTCTCCAGTGGAGAGAAGTAATACACTTCAGACAAAGGTAAAAAGTTTTCCTGATGGTCAAGGGGCTCACTTTTTTGAGTCTATTCTATGTTTTCTGTCACATTGATATCATAGATCTAGTCCCCATCCTACCTATGCATTCTTTGATGATAGTGGCAGAAACCAAATTTTTATTTTACTAAAAGAAAGAAATTTCCAAAATCTCTAGTGGTAGGGGTTTAAACAAAACCTGTGCTGTATATCATGTCTGGATACAAGTGACCTAAAGGTCCTTTGGGGGACCTCACATCAAATTCTAATGTTTTCAGGAGAAATTGGCTTTAGACAAAATGAACCAAATTTTGATATTCTCAGGGGAAACTCTACATGAGGATATAAGTCATAGAAATTATGGAGAGAGACCTCCCAGGTTAATGTAATACAAATGACACACAGTATGTTGCACCTACATCATAATCACCCAAAATGAAATGGTAAAGAATCATCAAATAAAGATTCCCTACTGATAGAGCCAAGAAGAGAGTTGAAATATGAAAGAATATACTGAGTCCTTCTCTTCACCTCTCAACATCTACCTACAAACCAGGTATGTGCTTTGGTGTTCAGAGCTCCATCACACTGTGATACACCTGGGAGACAAAGAAGGTCATTGGAGTTACTCCTCTTCCTTGAAATTCCTAGTCCTGCTTTATTTTCCCAGAAGACTTCCATGTAGAAGTAAAAATTCATTTTAATTTGGGAGTCACCATGATATTAATTTTCAGCAAATTAAGAGGTAAATAAAGGCTTCCCTTCCTCTATGTCACAGGCAAACATACCAAGATGGAAGGAAGGCTTAGTTTCCTATGAATTTGTTTGAAATTCACATCACAGTGGTTTCTCAATTAAAATTAATTTTAACTTTCTCCCATCACTAGCCCCAGTCCTTTCTCATGTAACCCATATTGTAAAGGGGAAAGACAGGAGAAGCTAAGCCCAAAACTGAGCCAAGCCAGCACCCAGTGCTGTCAGGACAAATGAGGAGGAGAACAATGACACCAACATCACAGAACCCCACTGAGTCACAGTCTTACAGAAAGCATCTTGGCATGAAGCCAAACACCTGCTTCTCACCAGTGTCTCAAAAATTTCTTTAGACTCTAGAAAAGGTATCAACAACCTGTATGGCACCAGGGCCACTAAGCTAACACTGAGGCAATTTTCCAGCATTCAGCCACCAACCCACCCCTCAAATGGAATTTTATTACTATCTCTCTTTCTTCTTATTCTCTACTCCCTCCTCCTGTGCTCCTCTTTTTCCTTCTCTCCTCCCTTTTTGTTCCTTCTCCTTCTTTGCCTATTATTTAGGTCAACTGGTGACACCCATAAGCATTTCTTTATTTCCCTTGGATTTGGGGAGGGGGTGGAAATATGCAATGCACTTAAAAACAAAAAAAAAAACTAAAGAAATCCCAATAGAGTGGAAAGAGTTAAGGATTTGGAGTTGGATAACCTGGGTTCTAAACCCCCACTCTATTTCTGCTCATTGTGACTTTGGACAAGTGACTTCCCTTCACTGAGTCAATTTCTTCCTCTTCATAAAATGAAGGATTTTGACAAAATGATCCTAGTTCTAGAGCTGAGACACCCTTCTAGTCCAACCCCTTCATTTTACAGATGAGGAAAGTAAGGCCAAAGGTGGTTAAGAGACTCTCTAAGGTTACTTCCAGCTCTAATCCTATGACCCTATCTATATCTGTTCTTGATTCCCTCTGCAGTAAAGTATCTTTATCATCATCAATGACATCATCAAAAAAGTGAGTGCCTACTACTGGTAGGGTATAAGGCTAAGCACCAAGGAAAATGCAAAGAAAGCTATCCATGGCCATTCTTTCTGTACATGCAGCCTTGGCACATGGTATGTCATTCTCACCCAAATCATCATTTCTGCAGGGGGAAAAAACTTGATCCTCATTCTTGAAAGGAGGAGAAGACTATAAAACAGTACAGATGTTCCTAAGAGAATAGCTAATTACTAGATAAATTTGGCTGTTTACAGACAGGTTGAGAACATGGCTCAAAGTGGAATCCTACCTCTTCCTGGAAACAAAGGGGTGCCTCCTAACCTAAGCACTAAAAATTCAGAAACATTAAAGCTTAAAAAAATGGATCATATCCATCTTCTTACTTCCCCTCCCTGGAAAATAAAAAATGACTACCTCCACTGCACAGAATCACAGAATCACTGAGTTAGAAGGGACCTCAAAAGTCATCTTGTCCAATCTATGCCTAAAAAGGAATCTCCCTCCATCCCTTACAGTGGTCCTCCAGCCTGCACTTCAACATTGCCTGTGATGGGGGAAACTATAATATCATCAAATGCCTTTATTCTATTTAGACACAGATTGATCACCTTAAATAATTAGAATATTTTCAGTAATCTAGTTTTAAACATCTACAAGGCCTTCAACTGCTTCCTTTGGCGTTTGGAACCTAGATCTCTCCAGGCTTCTTGCACTGTTCCAAAATGTTGGTATAAAATATGTCAAAGAAAAGGGTTTGGGGGAGCTTTTTGAAAATACTAATGATGCCAAAGAATTAAAACTCATATTCATAATGCCCTCAGATAACAATTACTAATCCGTTATTATTATTTAAGGTTCTCTGTCAAATATTAAATCCCAGAGCTTTGACACTTTCTAAGTTTAGGGTTGTAGGACCTGAAGACCCAAGAAAGAAGCTCCCAGACTGTCTATCTTATCATGGTCCCTCTCTCTATGGGCAACCTGATTTCCTTTGGAGTTCAGCCTTGCATTTCATTAGTGACTAGCTAAAGAGATATGAGGCAAGTGTTCCTCATTTCTCTTTTCACATATATGAATATAATACACAGTAATCAGAAGAACACAACCTTCCTTTTAAAATTGAGTACAGGAACATCATAATTAAAGCCTTTATTCTATTTTGAGGGCATAAGGCACACAGATCACACATCCCTTTGTTTAACACAAAGACTCACGTGTCAAATTATGCACCCCTCACACATGCACAGCATTTTAGAACTCTGCAACATAGCCATTTTGCAGGAGTGTGGAAGTAACAGTTTGCTTGGGGGATGTGTGTGTATAAATAGATGTGTAGACAGAAGGAGCTGAAAATAATAGCATATAAAATATAAATTAAGAGCAAAATATTTTCTGAATGCATATCTTCCCAAAATTATCATTTTCACCTGTCTAAGAAGCACCTTTCCAAAGTGTGTTCTTGGGACCAACCCATTCTCCCACCTTGACCAGACCCTCTGCAATAGGCTTCCCAGAATCTCCAAGCCCAGGGTTAGCCCAGTGTCTATAAAACAGCAAGGGGATTTTAGTTCAACAACCATAACCATCCTTAACAGTCATTTTTATTTTGAAGAAGGGCATGGAGAGGAGGCAAAGAGGGAAGCTTGGAGGTGGCAAAGGAGACAAAGCTGAAAAAGGAAAGATTTTTTGATTTCCTATACCCCATAAAAACACAGATTGACCTATGAATGGATCAAAATGCCATTTACCTCAAAAATCACACAGGTCTCTCTGCCATGCCTGTACACACCCTTCATCCATTAAGTTCCTTCCTACCCTCCTCACCTCACACCACCCCCCCAAAGAAAAAAACCTGTTTGATGAGGCAAGGAAGTAGCATGATCTTTTTTTCCCCATTTTTTTTTCAAAAACAGCATTATTTCACTGTCCCTATTTTATATGTCCTTTTAAGTAAGTCATGTTCTGCCCTCTCTGGAAAAAAAAAACTAGAAGGATTTAGAGAGAAAAATGAACAAAGAGTGATTACGGCTAGGTGAGGAAAAAATAGAAAGAATTTTCTCTACCTTGGTTTGTAGAAGTAGAACCTCTATACGGACAGATTAAGGGAGTGAACATGTTGGGAGTATCCAGTCTCCTCTTCTTGCTTGCATATCCACATAAGAAAGATAAGGGAGAAATGAAAGAGAATTTAAAATCCAATTTAGCTGGGAAATTGGGGAGGGGGGTGTTAATCTTCTGGCTTGAGGTGATTCAAATTCAAAGAAAAAATGATTCCATTCAAGGGTAATGCAGCGAAAGGAGAGGCTTTCCCAATGCAGAATCCAGAATAATTATTCCATTTCCATGTGAGGTTAAGGGCTGGATTGAAAAAATTTTTTTAAAGATTCTTCTAATAATTATGCTTTTGGTTTTCTGGAGCTTTAGAGGAGGAGGCTCTGTTTGGAGAAGCTGCAGGTCCGATCTGTTCCTCTGTGGAGCATGATTATTTCCAAGGCATCCCCTCCCTAAGGAGGGAAAAGAGGGGGTCAGTATTTTATTAGAGAGCGTACCAGGAATGATGACAAAATTGCATCCCAAAAAAAGATATCAAGTCGTTTTAGGAAGAAAAGGGGGGAAAAGAAAACCCGCATTTCTCAACAGAGTGCACACGAGAAGAATTGGAAAACAGCTGGCACAGGTCTATAAATAATTCAGGAAAGGTCTCGCTATATTCCTGGGACAGGCATGGATGGGAGGTAGAAAACCAAATCTGAATGAGAGAGAGCGTGAGCCACGACATAGCACCACACACTCACACACGCAGAAACACAATACACACTTAACTCGCTAGCAAGTGCGGTTCCCATCACCATCTGCATTGCTGCTGACATGTCTGTCTTTCTCTTCCCTTTGCCTCCAACAGCAGCGCCTCCTCCCACCCCGCTGTGTGGAATCGGTTTTTGACTGTGCACAGAATGTACATTTTGCATTTCTTGAAAGGGGCACACTGACACACACACACACACACACACACACACGCACACACAGGCGCGCGCGCACGCACACACACACACATACACTCACGCAAGCCAGTGGTGCTGATGTGCGGACCACTGTGTTTCACCTGCAACGTGTCGATTGGACAGACAGATAATCGCAGCGCGTGGCTGTAGCCTCCGCCACCCGCTGACATCCCTCTCAGCTCCTGGGCGGGGGCGGAGGGGGGATTTAAAAGCATCTCCCACCCTCACCTCCAGCCCTAGGGAAAACCACACACACACACACACACACACACACACACACACACACACACACACACACACACACTCCTCCACCTAAAAAAGACAAGTTTGCATCCCATTTAAAGGCTTTCTCTGATACCCGCCTGGCTCCCGAGTTTCCCCGCACCTGACCCTCCTTCCCTGCCGGCTACACATCCAGCCCTAAAGCCTGGGCAAGGGACTCCCGGCAAATACTGACCTATCCGCCGAGCGCCCGCGTTGCAACGACTCCGAATTCCCTGGGGTGGGGTGGCCAGCGGGAGGGGGGGAAGGAAGAGGAGGAGGAAGAGGAGGAGGAGGAGGAAGAGGAGGAGATGGATGGATGGCTGGATGGATGGATGGCTGGATGGATGGATGGATGGATGGATGGATGGATGGATGGAGGAAGGGGGCGTTTAGGGTTCTCCTTTCCTGTAAAGCAGGAATTAAAAAAAAAAATCCACCTCCGACGCTAGGAAGTTGAAGACTCTTCTTTGCAAACCCAGAGCCAAGGGGCTCGGATGAGAAGCGGCTTATTGATCACAATCGATAACGGTCAATAGCAATAACGCCGACAGTCCCTTTGGAGATACCAATCCCAGTGATTTTCTGGAGGTGAAGAAACCAAAGGAAGTGATTGGGGTGGGGGGGGAGTGGAGAACCCCAGAAACCTTCCTTTCTCTTAAAAAAAGGAGGGGGGAGTGGGAGAGAAAAAGACAGATTCCAATTGGCGATGATGGGGGTGGGGTGGGGGTGGGAAGGGGCTTTGCAGAGCAACAGAAAAGAGGAGGAAGGAGGCAAGGAGGAAGAGTGAGGGACAGGGTAGTCATAGCCAAAGGTGGGGGGAGAAAAATACATCTGGTCTTGCTTTATACTCAAAAACATAACACACACATGCACACACACATACACACATGCACACATACACACATACACATACATACACACCCCTACCTCTCACACACACAGAGGCTCTTGGGGCGGGGAACCCACGAAGCTAGAAAAGAAATCTCTTCTCTCGGTGTATGTCTGTGCGTGTCTCCTCCTTCGAGACACCCCCACCCCACCCCCCACCCCCAAACCCCTCCACTCCTTCACTCCTATGGCTAAGACTCTGGCTGAGGCAGCTTCCAACGTCATGTACCAAGGAAGCGGGAAGGCAGGAGACTGGTGGGGGCGGGGGGGACGAAGGAGAAGGAGGGGCAGAGCTTAACCCGGGCCAGTGGCGCCTCCTTCTGGCAGCAAGATGAAATTCATGCCCGGGACTCTGGATTCTGGAGAAGGTTCGTGCATTCACTCTCAGAACAGGAGACCCAGGGAGCAGGTAGGTGAGAGGAGGTAGGTCTCCTTTCGCCCAGTGCTATATTCAGCTTACAGAGCATGCTCCTCAGAGTAATCTTAAAACAGGATCTGAAGAAAGAAACGCTTCCTTTAAATCACAGATTGTAGGTTTAGATTTAGAGGTGATTTGTTTTCTATAAGAATTTGTAAACATTTTATTTTGGATAAATTTTACTTTGACCCATTAAAGTGGTTCAGAGAAAACAGTTAAGCAAAACTGCCCAATAAACCAATTTTGAAACAGATCATAATGTCTCTTTATGTTTTTTTAGCTCACCCATTACATCATGGGGTGCCAACATTGTCCTAGGGATTTGCCTTTTATTGCTATCTTTACCCAAATTATTATAGCTCTTTCTATTTTCTTTCTACAAGTCTTTCCACAATTCTCTGAAATCTTCATATCCATGATCCTTTAAGGACCAATGACATTCTTTTACAATGGTTCACCACAATTTTGTTCAACCATTCCCAATCATGGAGCACACAATTTGTTTCCAACTGTTTGCTATTATAAATAATGCTGTTATTAATATTTCTGTACATATGCCTATATGTACATGCATATGTGTCTTCTGGCCACCGATAAGCCTTTTTGGAGGTTAAGATCATCATGAGATTTCTGAGTCAAAGAATATGAGCAATTTGGTAACCTTTTTTGAACAATTCCAAATTATTTTCCAAGCTGGGCCAGTTCTCCACTTTGCCAACAAAAACAAGAAGTATTTACTGAGTATCTGTTATGTATTTAGTTATGTCCTGTAAGACATGCAAAAGTATGGATTAGGACATCCCTTCTAGGAGCTCATAATCTGTTTAAGATAAGAGGAAATACATGAAACACCAAACCAACAATATAATATAGAATATAATTAAGAATTAAAAGGCATGTTACAGACTACAAGTATTAAAATGTTGGCAGTTCAAATGTAGTCTAAGAACATCATCATAATCAGCAGCAGCAGCATGGTGTGATTAGAAAGTTGGCATTGAAGCCAGGAGGACCTAGATTTAGGTCCCATCTCTGATGTATACCATCAAACCTTGGACAAGTGGCTTCTCTAGGCAGTGCTCTAAGATTTTTAAATTGCAAAGAAGATTCAGACTTGCATTAGTAGAGAGAGTTTCCTCACCGGAGAGTCTCCTATACTGATGTAATCACCTTATTCATAATACTAGTAGCAATAATAATAGCAGAATTCTTTCATATAATGGTTTAAGGTTTTCAAAACATTTTATGTAGATTATCTCATTTTATTGTTTTTTAAAGCCAATGTTATTTTAAACTCTTGGAGAAGGGGACATAATGAATCACAAAGGAAAATTAGGCTTTGTATAGCACTTAGAAATATACCAAGAAGTCACTATATAGAATAAATATTTGAAAAATCTATACTGTCATTTCTGAAGGGATCTCCTCTTCCACTGATTTGGAAACCTCTTAGTATTACTAATAATAGCTTATATTGCATAGAGCAATATGTACTTAATCTTATTTGATTCTCATAACAACCCTGTAAAGAAGCTAATAAAACTGGGTTCTTAGGGTCATAGATTTACAGCTGGAAGAAACTGAGACATCATCTAGGCCAGCACCTTCATTTTACACATAAGGAAGCTTAGGCCAAGAGAAGCAAACTGACTTACTCAAGGTGATGCAAATAAAAAAAGGTAGTCAGAATTGGAACTCGGGACTCTAAATGCAACAGTACACTACAATATTTCATTATCACTATATAACAAATGAAGAAAGTGAAGCTCAAATGGATGAAGTGATTTGTTATAGATCGTTCTTGGTAGAGACAAGGTTATTCAAACCAGGTCTTGTGATACTTACTATCTGAGTGACTTTGGGCAGATCACAACCTCCCTGGGCCTTAGTTCCCTCATCTAAATGGGGATTAGGCCAAATGGCATCTGAGATCCCTTCCAGGTCCTCTGTTCTTATGACTTTATTATGTAGCAGATGTCTTTTTAGTAAAAGATTCTCATGAGTTTCTATGACTGGAAAAATGCATCACTGATGCTCCCTGCTCTGGTAATGATCCTCTTCAGGCTTAGTTATGCTCTATAGACTGTCAAGAGCTAGGGCTTTTCCAGACAGCCTTAAAGGACCCAAAGGTGACTTCAGTAGCACTATGGCATCAAAACGGGGCTTCAATAGAGGACTGTATACATACATGACTTTTTATTCCATGTCTAATTTCAATGTTGTATAAAATAAATACTAAACATTGATACATAAAATATCACAAGTATATAGTACTTTTAATATTTCAAATCACTTTCACAACAGTGTGACTTGGTATTCCTCTCTTATATACGATTTAATTCAAGTCAGTAGATAACTCTTCTTCATGAATATTAAGCTTGAGATGTAGAATAAATGCATTAATAGACCCCTTTTTGACTGCCTACAAAGTCTTCCTCTGGACTTCTGGGTCATGTGACCAACCAGATAAAGGACTATACATTTTCTGGGATCCTCGTGACCTCTCAAAAATCTCCAAAATTGGAATTAGGTACCAGAGATAAAGAAATTTCAGATGTTTCCGTAGTCTAGGCCACTAAGAACCAAACAAGTTTAAAACCCAATGAACTAACAAAGTTTTCTTCTGGGACCTCACTGTGGCATGAGCCTGACTCTAGGTTCATAATAAAAATAGGAATGAGAATACATAGCTACCTTTTATATATCGCTTTAATGTTTGCGAAGAGCTTTACAAATATTATCTCATTTTATCCTCACAACAGCCCTGAAAATTAGGTGCTATTACTATTGCTATTTTGCAGATTAAGAAACTGAGGGAGACACAAGTTAGAGCCGTGTCCAGGATCACATATCTAGGAAGGTGAATGAAAGCATTTATTAACTGCCTACTATGTGCCAGGCACTGTGCTACGTGCTTTATAACTATCTCATTCAATTCTCACAATAGCTATGAGTGGTAGATACTGTTATTATCCTTCCATTTCATAGGTGGAGAAACTGAGGCTGAGAGAGATAAGTGACTGGTCCAAGGTTACAGAGTTCCTAAGTATCTAAAGCCAGATTTGAATTCACGTCTTCTTGACTCCATGTCCGACGCTCTAACCACTGTACCACCCAGCTGCACAAAAGTTTCCCAAAGGCTACCGAGGGATTGATCATAAGCTCTGTTAACAACCACGCAGGAAATCACTTTGAATAAAGTATCCAAAGTACACTGACTCTGCTGTCCAAGAACCGACATGTCTAACTACTGAGACTTTCACGGCCGTTAATTTGGCCTAGACTAGGTAAGGAATTCTTCAGCCATAGCAACCCGAGAAACAAAGAAAAATTGTAAGACAGCCCTCAGTCCTTTGGGCCCCTATCTGCTTCCAGAGTGGCAGTGATGGAATGGCAAAAAGAGGAACAGTTAGCACTAAGAATGACAGTTTTTAGAACATCTCTAAATATTAACTTAGGTCAGTTAGGTGGCACAGTGGATAGAGTGCCAACTGTGGATTCAGGAGGAGCTGAGTTCGAAATCTGACCTCAAACACTTCCTAGCTATGTGACCCCTAGGCAAATCACTTAACCCCGTTTGTCTCAGTTTCCTCATCTATAAAATGAGCTGGAGAAGGAAATGGCAAACCATTCCACTCTCTTTGCCAAGAAAAGCCCAAATGGGGTCACAAAGAGTCAGACATGGCTGAAAAATGACTGAACGGTAACAAAGCATTAACAACGGTAGGTCCTCTAAATGAGATCAGTGGATCAGCAAATTGAAAAACCGCTAGAAAAAAAATATGTCAATAATGAGATGGTCATGAATATCAATAAGGAAAACAGCATTGCGTAGGAGAGAGGTTGGCTGGAGTCCGTAGAAATGACTGCCATTTCCTACCTGTGTGATCTTCAGTGACTCTTTCCTGCCTCTGGGCCCAAGTTTCCTCATCTGATAAATGGGGAGGGGAGGAAGCAGCAGCAACAGAAAGCTATATTGCACTACTCGGCCACAATGTGTCTGTGAACTCATAACCCTTTGGGATTTTTTCTCTTTTGTGTCTACTTTTTGCTGATCTATCTCCTCCTGCTTGGTTTACTTTTTTGTTTGGTTTGGGTTGGGTTGGTAATATGCAATGACTGTCATTATCAGTTTATTTTATATTCTGCTATTTTATTGAAGTTATTGGTTCAATTAATTTTTAGTTGAATCTCTAGGTCCTTTAAGTAAATCACCATTTCAACTGCAAATAAAGATATTAAGTTTCCTCTTTGTCTATGCTTAAACACTCTGAATTTATTTGCTCTCTAGCTAGCATTTCTAGAACTATATTAAAAATAGTGTTGACCATGAACATCCTTAATTTACCCTTAACATTATTGAGAAATTTCTAGTATTTCTCCATTATAAATAATGTTAATGCTTAGTTTTTGATAGATACTGTTACCATATTGAGGAAAGGACCATT
>CM053623.1:161234640-161253403 GCA_028646595.1 Phalanger gymnotis | reverse complement strand
GGGCATGATGGGTCCTAAGACGTGATCTAGTTCAACCCTTTCATTTTATAGATGCTAAAATTGCGGACAAGAGGAGCAATACTATGACATAGTGGTTAGAAAGACAGCCTTGGAGCCAAGAAGACCTGTTTTTGAGTCCCACCTCTTAACATGTTGGCTGTGTGACGCAGGACAAATCATTCAATCTCCCAGAGGTCTGGGGGAAACTCCAAGACCATGAGTCACAGAGAAGATGCTGACCTGCAATGGTAGAAGGAATTTCCTATACCAATGAATCACATGTTCAGTCCCTGTTTCTACTGAAACAATTATTAAGTGGCAGAGGTTGAATACGAATCCAAGTACTCTAACCCCATAAGCTAGTTCTATTTCCATTATCCTAGGCTGAGAATTCATAGGAAGAGGAAATAAAAGCTGTAAGAAGCAATTAATCAGGAAGGACATGAAAACTGTCTTCAAGTATTTGAAAGGTTGACATGTGGAAAAGAATTAAATTAAATGTGTTTGGCCCCCTAAGACAGACTCAAGGAACAACGGATGGAAGTTACAACAAAGCAAATTTAGGCTTAGTGTACTTACAATCTAAGCCATCCAAAAGAGGAAGCGAATGCTTGGAGGGTTACTGGAGGTAGTGGGCTCCCCTTCCTTAGAGTTCCATAAGCAGAAGCTGAGTGACCACTTGTCTGCCAGTCTGCTGTATTATAACAGGGATTCTTTCCACTTGTGTTTTTTACTACATCAATGCTAAGATGTGTTCCAATTCTCAAAGTCTACATTCTAAGATTCTATAACTAGATTCCCTCTAAAATTCCTTCCAGCTCTAATTCTGTAATCCTTTTAGAAATCATTAATTGCCAAGTTTAACAGCTCTTTCTCAATTTTCATCCTTCCTGACAGTAAATAACATTCTTTCCTACCTTCTCTCGCTGGGTATTCTTCCTTCTCTGGCCTTTTGCTACACTGTTCTCTTTCTGTTCTTCTCCTCTCTTTCTGACCATTCCTTCTCTGTTCTTTTGCTGGATCATTATCAGTATCATATTCCAGAACTAGATGGAACCTGGAGCCATGTCCTGGGCCTTCTTCTTTTCACCCTACATTCTTGTTAACACCTGTACTTTTAATTATCATCTCTATGTGGATGATTTGCAGATCTACATATTTAGTCCTAATCTCTCTCTTGCAATCCATTCTCATGCCATTAACTTATTTTATATGTATATATACACATGTATATGTATATATGCATATGTATATGTATGTATATGTGTGTGTATATATATATATATACGTGTGTGTGTGTGTGAGTGTGTGTGTGTGTATCCCATTTCAAACTGGGTGTCTTGTCAACATCTCAATCCAATATGTCCAAAATAGAACTAGCTATCCCTGCCCTCAAACTCATCACTCTACTGAAGTCCCTATTTCTATCAAGGGCAACACCATACTTACAGTGCCCAGGTTTACAATTTCATGTCATCTTCACTTTCTCACTCTCGTTCACTACATGTATCCTACTACTCACTACATGTAGTAGTGTCTAGAGTTTTTAGGTTCAACCTCCACAACATCTCTCACATACATACCTTTCTTTCCAGTTCTACACAGTAACAACCCAAGTCCAGGTCCTCATAATTTCTCACCTGCATAATTTCTCATAATCTCTCAACTGCAATAGCACCCTAGTTGGTCTCCTCGGCTCAATAGTTCTTCCTGTTCAAAGCTATCTTCCATACAGTTATTGAAGTTACTGTCTTATGGCGTATGTGTCACATCACCCCTTCCCAAAAGCTTCCACCTACTCCCCATTACCAGCAAGATATACCCTCAAATGTTGTCCCTTCTCTTAATTGATTGAGTCAAGATCATTTGCCTATAGTCTAAAGGTCTGAAGCCTCAATTATCTTTTTTTTTCCTTTTTTCAAATTGGACAATGTTCCTTTCCCTACTCCTGTGATACCTGCTCCACAATCTTTCAACAGTCACTAACCAATAGCTCAGCAATTATATTTTCCAGGTCTTTCATCACCCAAGCATGTCATTCCTTTGGCTCTAATTTATCTAGGACAACTAGGTGGTCTCTTACATTTTTTTATCTCTCTTACTCTCTCATCGGTATCAACCCCGACCCCGTCAATCACTTCTGTTCTGCCCTTTCCATTCTCTTTGGAAGAGAAGACAAAAGAAAACAAAAATTAAGCAATTCTGTCTCTTCATCGTAAGTTATCCTACTCCCACCCACACTAGCAAGTAATCATCTTTTCTTTGACCCTCCTTTTTCCCTCCACATATCTGAAGTAGAACCTTTTTGCTGTCCTTAGCCTCTCCTTCTAGCTTCAACTCATTCTGAGCTTTATCATTCCTGAAAATATTCTTATAGGACTAGGTCAAAGTCTTCTATTCATCGTCAATTAAATACCCTTGCTTCCATCTTCTGATATATCTTTTTAAAGCCTGAATTGGTGAGTTACCTATACAGCCACATCAATCTTTTCAGATAATTCCCATTTTTCCTCCTCTTTGGAAGTTTCCTTTTGTATCTTCAGAATTTCGTTCTTGAAAATGTCCTATCCTCCACAGGTGACTTCCCCTGTAGAATTTCAATGCATCTGATTCTATCTTTCTATAAGATTCTATCCCATACCTCCTGTAAACCCTGAAATCTGGTCTACAAAACTAAGATGCATGTCAGACTATGCTTAGCTTTCTTCTCCTCCATCACAAACAGCAGGGGAGAGTACTCACTTCTCATTAATGTTACCAACATTTCTACTCCAACAGAGCATGTAACAGTGATTACTGTGGCCCAAAATTCTTGAGGACCAGGTGTTCTACATTTCACCGCCCCCCCCCCCCGCTCCAGTTCTCCAATACCCTTACAGGGTGTATGAGGCATCTAGTATCTGCCATTGGCTTAAACCCCCCACAATTGTGTTCCCTCGGCTTCCGTTAGTGTGCATCAGATCCAGAATATAATTTCCTTTTGTCAGGTTATCCACCTTTTAAAGGATGAAATTATCACTAAGGTAAGTCAAGAAGTTATTAGTTCTTCTTTTGGCAGATTCCAGCAGATGTCTGAAAAAAAATCAATTCTCCTTTTACTATTATGCATGTTTTTGTGCTAGATCTATGCATCGCTTTCCCAAACTAAACTCATCATCTATTTCCTCATTCTCTCTTGGTGGTTTGTAATATAATTTAACAAAATCCCTTTTGATATTCCTTCCACATGATCTTTAACCACATGCTCTCCAAGATTCTTCACCTCTCTGGTTCTTAAATTTTCTCACATCTCACAAGTATATCTTCTTTAATATGCAATGCTTTCAGGGCAGCCAGGTAGCACCATGGGTAGAGCACTGGCCCTGAAGTCAGAAGGACCTGAGTTGAAATCCATCTTCAAACATTTAGTAGCTATATGACCCTGAGCAAGCCACTTAACACTGATATATATATGTATATATATATACATATATATATGTATGTGTGTGTATGCACGTATACTTATACATGTGCGTATATATACATACCTATATACACATGCATACATATATAATCACAGTGCTTTCCTACTCAACCCTGCCAGCTCACCCTCCACTTGTATGTGTGTGTATTTGAAAATGTATACACACACACACACACACACACACCATTTTACCTATCCTGTATTTTTTTTAATAAGATATACCCATCCAAAGCCTTATTTCAGTCATGGGGTTTCATTCATCCCACCAAATTTTCTTTATGCTTCTGAGGTCAATGTAAAGTCCTTGCATCAAAAGCTTCAGTTCTGTTTGGCTTTTTTTTGTAAACTTGAATACAGACATAAAGGGGCTGGCTTATGTGTAGAAAGCTTTGACAGTGTCTCCCTATGAGAAACAACATGCTTCCAGAAGAGTTTTGATAATGTATAATGGGTGCTCCATAGACCTACTTGAGCATAAGTAGAAATTCTGTAATGGATTCTGGTCTGCTAACCATGGAGTTAGGAGAAGCCTTTTCCACTGGCTGTGTAGCCAGAACTAAAGTGCTTTAAAAATGGCACTGGCAACCAGACCCTGAGCCATTTTGTTTTCTGCCTGCTCCCTCTTGGTTTGACACCTTCACTGATAGCATCTATCAAGAGACAGTGCTGTAAAGAGAAGCCTTGGACCTTCTACCACGTCATCCTGTAGAAATGGGCCTTGGTCCTTTTACCTCACCATTTGTTCTTTTCCATTTTTGGGAATTGATTGGAGAATTGAATCTTGTGAGTTTTGAAAGGTCAGGAGAGCATCCTGGCATCAAGATTTTGCTGCTAACCTAGTACCAATGCCTTGAGGAACAAGGAGTGGCCTTCAAGGCCCAGTCCAGGACCCAGCTGGGACAAGAATTCATTAGGTATTCATGCCACATTTGGACAAGAAGTGGTGGGACCAGTGCTAGATAAAAACTGTAGTAAGAGTGAGCCCATTCTCCCCAGAGACTGGGGTAATGTGGGGAGAGTGTTCTCCAAGGTGTGGGGAAGAAACGTTTGTACTTTTGTTATTGCTCTATCATCTTAAAGCTAATTGCTGTGAAGTGATTAAATGGAACTGGAGTGCTAGTCACTGCCACAACAATGGGAGGAACACAAAAGTGAAGGCTCGAGCCAGTAGCATTAGAGAAGAGACACCTCCAAACTCTTCAGAAGACCCCTAGGACTCTGAGAGGCAGACGTGCCATCCTTGCTTCAGGGGAGTTAGGCCAAAAACTTACTGCATACATACTCGCTGCATTTGAGGCCATAGGTTCTCTTACTGGCTCTTTTCTTGGATTTTGTTTCCTGGGAACTCCTAGATGTCTCAGGTGCTATTCTGCCTTCATTAGAGCTATTCTCTATGATATTTAGTTTGATGAATTTATGCAGGCAGTTTTCTCCCTCCCTTGTCCTTTTTAGTGGAAAGATTTTTTTTCATTAAATTTGCAAAAGACAGAGTGACTTAAACTATTATTATTAGGTTTTAGGTGCACTCTGGGAATCAATGTTTTTCTTTTCTTTCAGAGTGGGGAAGGCAGGGCAATTGGGGTTAAGTGACTTGCCCAAGGTCACACAGCTAGTAAGTGTGTCAAGTGTCTGAGGTCAAATTTGAACTCAGGTCCTCCTGACTCCAGGGCACTACTACTCGCTGCACCACCTAGCCACCCCTGGGAGACTGTATGTTTTAAGCCATAATCTAGAAATCCAAATACCACCTTCTTAGCCAGCTCTTCACTTCCCAAATGAGTCATTCTCTTCTGCATCCCTTACCCCAAGACTTCAGAGTCTTCAGCAATGCTTTTCAGTAGTAGTCACACATTTGGTTAAGTCTTAGTAGCTTCTCTTTTATGCCTTGTCAAATTAACAAATTTCTGAGCAGGTAATCACCAACCACCACTATTCTTATCTTCTGGCTCTGACCTTTACTGGCTGATCTCACCTGATATCTTCTGTCATTGTTAGATCATTACTTGAAGTACAAATAGCACTTCCTCCTCAGAGCATTCTGCTCTCTCCTATTCTAAAAGAGCCTAATTTTTTTTAACTTCAAGGGCACAGTTGCACTATTCTTTCCCTTCCGTGTATCACTCTTCTACTCTTGAACATCCTAATAACCTCCTCCACTTCAGATTCCTTTTTCCCCCGCTGAAATTCCTTCATTAGTAATTTGATACCCGAGTTGCTTATCCAGTAATGATGATGTTTTATTGTGATATTTGCCCAGAATCTCTATGATTAATCAAAGTATGCACTACTAAATGTCTCCTTAATGATAAGCGATATGATGAGAACCCATTGTTGTCTGTACTCCTTTTTAGGAACAGAGAGCTAACATGCCTTCTTCCATTTATTACACATTTTTTTGAATGAAGTGCTCATTGCTGCTATAATAATCAGAAGGATTGGTGTTTTTAATGCAGAAACCATTGATTATAGATGCATATGCTTTTAACAGGCTTTAGGCACGCTATTCCACACATTGAAAGGAAGGGATACTGGGGTGGGGGGATGATATGATCACACCTATCTTTAACTGCTGGGTCGTTTTAAGTGTTCTTAGGCAATCGGGTATTTTCATAAATTAATATAAATGCACATTCTCTCTCGTCAATTTATTTGCTTATCTTTCATTCCGTAAGCTTTCACTCATCTTTCTCTCTCTGTCTCTCTCTCTCTCTCTCTCCTTCCCCTTTCTCTCTCCTGTCTCTGTCTCTCTCTATCTCTCTGTCTTTCTCTGTCTCTGTCTCTCTCTCTCTCCTTCCCCTATCTCTTTTTTCTCTTTATGTCTCTGTGTCTGTCTCACTGTCTCTCTGTGTGTCTCTCTCCCTCTCCCTCTCTTTCCATGTGTCTCTCTGTTTCCGACTCTCTCCCATCTCTTTCTCTGTCTGTGTCTGTCTGTCTGTCTGTCTATCTCGGTCTCTGTCTCTGTCTCTTTCTCCCCCTAGAGTCTCAGGCTTAAATAAACATCAATGTTACCAGCTACATAATTTATTAACATGACAACAAACAATACAAAGCTGTATTTAAATATTTCAAGAATGTATCAGCTAATTAATACCATGTCTATAGACTGCAACAACTAACTCCACAATCCAACTATTCAGTTCTCTCAAGATGGCATTAAAATCTCCCAAGAATTCTTTTTAGCTTATTTTCTCCACAAGATAAGAATTCAACTGAGAAAATGTCTCTTCAGATTCTTTCTCCTTGACAGTTGACCCATTCCTTCAGTCCTTTCTCTCAGTACCTCACACAGTCTCTCTCATGATGACAGTTAACTCTCCAGACAACAATTTCTCTCTCTCTCTCTCTCTCTCTCTCTCTCTCTCTCTCTCTCTCTCTCTCTCTCTCTCTCTCTCTCTCTCTCTCTCTCTGTCTCTCTCTCTCTCTCTCTGTCTCTCTCTCGTTTCTATTCCCCCTTAAAGATATAGGAAAAGAAATTTATATAATATATAATATATATTTAAATTTAAAAGATACAAAAAAAGCATCCACTGTCCTTGTGGGAAAGACTATTAAAACTGGTGTTACATATTTATGGATTGTTGAACAGGGCCTTAGAGATTAATCAAGTAGAATACATAGTTTCACAAATGAATAAATGGAGGCCCAGAGAAATCAAAAGTATCAAACTGGATTTCAGTGTTCCATATACTTCATAGGATAAATGTTTTAAAAGACATGAATTATTTTGTCTTATGTCCAGGGATGTGGTAGAGCCAGCTCTTAGGTCCATTTTTAAATTTCCAGTTTGACCATTTATACCTCAGAAATCAGCAAATGCTACAAATCAGAGCTTAATTTATTGTTTCATTAATTCCTAGACTTAAGAAAGTGATGGAGAAAATGTTAGTGAGGCAGATTAAGCTTAAAAGTATTTATACTTTTTCTCAGAGATCCAGTTGTTCAACATTAACCAACACACCCCGCCTATGTCAGAAATATTGTATGAGAACTCATAAAGTACAAATATTCAACTGGTCAGCTTGAAAAGGGGAAAACAATGGATCTTTAAATTGCTGTCAAATTCAAATAGAA
This sequence comes from Phalanger gymnotis, assembly GCA_028646595.1. Classification (NCBI taxonomy): domain Eukaryota; kingdom Metazoa; phylum Chordata; class Mammalia; order Diprotodontia; family Phalangeridae; genus Phalanger; species Phalanger gymnotis. The sequence continues at coordinate 161,245,869 of CM053623.1, read as the reverse complement.
ACGAGGCCACGAACCAGTACATAAGGATCTCTGCAGGTCACATATTTACTTAGTTTTAAAATGTAATGTTATCTGTGTTTTGCTTTATTTTTATTAACTTTGTTAGTGTTTCCCAATTACATTTTAGTCTGGTTCAGGATGCACGCAGGAGTGTGGTGGGCCACCAGCCACATACATTTGACACCTCTGTTGTACAAGCTTTTTAAAAAGTACATCACACCTTCCTCAAAGCACACCAACCACAGTTCAGTCATCAAAGCACACCAACCACAACCTGGAAGCAATTACTACTAGTAGTGAACCCTACTTTAAAATCTTTCCACTACAATAATAAATGATACATAAATGTTTATTAAGTACTTAACAGACAGCCCAAGGAGTGAATTATATTCTAGTAGGAGAAGATAGCACATAATAGAGAGATGTAAAGAGGACATGAGAAGCCAAGGTGAGGGGTGGGTGTAGAAAGTACCACCTGGAGAAGCAGCCTGGAGAAAAAAGAAGACATCACTTGCCTGTGTGACCTTAAATGGAGGTTCTTGGAGCAGAGGCTACTTCCAGTGTGTGAATTCCAGGGCTGGAGGAAGCTTTCTGGGGCATGGTAGAAAAAGTCTAGAGTACAGCCTTAAAAGGAACATTACAGCTACCTAGGTAAGAATTTTCTTTTAAAAAAAAATATGTATATCTTAACAGATACCCCTCTCACTCCCCACTTCCAGCAATAAGAACAACAGCAATAAAGATACACAGAAAGTCACATTCAGGAGCAAAGTACTAAGAAGTCAGAGATCTCACTTCAAATGCCATCTCAAACATGCATTAGCTGTGCAACTCTAGGCAAGTCATTTAACCTTTCTGATGCCCAGAACCAAATGAGATGCTATATGTATTAAAGCTTAAAAGTACACTAAGACTTTTGGGCCACCTGGTAGAGCTCTTTATCGTTTAAAAACTGCTATACCTATTTTATCTCATTTGGTCTTCTTTATAATCCTGCAAGGTAAATGCTACAGATATTGTCATCCCCATTTTATGAGATGATGAAACTGGGGAGCAGAAAAGTTAAATACCTTTCTATTTTTTGGAAGGGGGAAGGCAGGACAATTGGGGTTAAGTGACTTGCCCAAGGTCACACAGCTAGTAAGTGTGTCAAGTGTCTCAAGCCAAATTTGAATTCAGGTCCTCCTGACTCCAAGGCAGATGCTCTACTCACATAGCTAGTAACAGTATGATGCCAGATTTGAACCCAAAAAGATAAGTCTTCCTGACTCCAGAGCCAGCTCTCTACCCACTGTGCCACCCAGCTTCCCTGTTTCTTGCCAAATGTGATAGGATTACTATCTACCAATGTTTCTCTGCAACTTAAGTTAGGCTTACTTCTTCTTTCCCTAAAAAGAGACAAAGCTGTCTCTGAGACCTGATTGTTCTGGGCTTTAATGACATAGTTTCTTGGTCACATCCAAAGATGCTAAGAGCCACTATATCTTTGCTGCACATCCTTTTTGTGTTAGCACAAAGTATATCTTCCTTTATTAATTACTCATTGACTTCTGAGTGCCTCATTTCATCCCAACATTGAACCTGAACTAAGAGAGTACTGGTGTCAGAGCCACCTCCAACGCCAACATCTGGCTCAGCTCTTAGGCCTATAATCATGGCAAAATATGAGTGGTTCCTTTGCCTCCCTACCCCATCATTTGATGACTTAGAGGGAAAAGGTTGGGGAGGTTCTTCAAAGCTAAATCAGACAGGATTGGCCAGTAAACATAGAGGGTGGCCCACTCTGTAGACCTTAAAGGGAGATACTCTGACTTCTGGTTCTCTTCTCTGTCTCTCTGTCTCTGTTGCTGTCTCTGTTTCTCTCTCTCTCTCTCTCTGTCTCTCTCTCTCTCTCTCTCTCTCTCTCTCTCTCTCTCTCTCTGTCTCTCTCTCTCTCTGTCTCTTTGTCTCTCTCTCTCTCTCTCTCTCTCTCTCTGTGTGTGTGTGTGTGTGTGTGTGTGTGTATGTGTGTGTGTGTGTCTCTCTCTCTTTCCCCCCGCCCCATTCCTAGTAGGACTCTTTCAGTCTCTCCCTGTGAGAAGTTGGGGAGAAACCATCTTTCCCTCATCCTGGAAACATGGCAGGTGGGAGCACATGACAGAGTTTTAAAGAGTTCAGGTACAAGAGGCAGATGGGGAAAAAAGACAGATCCAGAGGGCAGAGTCACTTCCCCAAAGCAGAAAATTCTCCAACATACCAAAATATTCATCAAGGCATTTTTGGTTTGTATGGTAGCAAAGAACTAGAAATAAATGTCATGTCTTTCAACTAGGGAATGGCTAAACAAATTTTGCTTCATTAATGTAATAGAATGTTACTGTATCATAAGAAACAACGAATATGAAGAATGAAGAGAATCTGAAGCCTAGGAAAATGTACATGAAGTGATACATAGTGAGTAAGGAGAACTAGGAAAGTAATATACCCTGTGACTGGAGCAATATAAATGTTCCTATTCCAATAATAACAAAATAACAGCAACAACAAAGAGCTCTGTGTCATTATAATGACTGAGTTCAATACTGCAGAAGAGATTTTTCAAAATGCACCCTCCTTTCTCAATAGAGGCTGAGGCCTATGGATACGCAATACTGAATATACTGACAAACTCAACTGATGGCTTAGTTAGTTTTGCTGAAACCTTTTTTGCTTCTTTCTTTTTGCTTCTTTGTTACAAGGTATAACTCAGTAAGGAAGAAAGGGGGATATATTCAGAAATAAAGGTAATGCAAAAAAAAGATAACAATAAGAATTTAAAATTCGAAAAATGAGGGGGATGGAACTAAATGATCTCTAAGGTCTTTTCGAGTTCTAGATACTATGACCTAAACTTTTCTTTCCCAAGCTACATGAAGTTTTCCGTTTAGTACTTTCCTTTTAAAAATGAAAAAAAGGAAAATGTTTCAACACCTAAAGAGTTGTTTGATCCTAGATCACAGGAATTCTCATGCTTAAAATAAATTCCATCTCCCTGATACCCAAAGGCATCTTTTATTTCACTTGTTCTTCAAAGGCCTTTTGTTTTTCTGAGGAGGGGCCATATTCAATAGAAGTGTTCCATCCTGGGTAAGAGTCCTAGGGAGGAAAAAGGCATTTGCAGGGTCCTTTTTGTTCCTTCCATGCCTCTAAGCACCACCACCCCCCCTCCTTTATAATCTAAAGTAATGGAGACAGAGGCAGAGAAGAAGAGGTTATTTATGGAACCTAGAAGAGAGGTTCTGCTTTGGACATCTTAGGAATTTTTCTGACCTCCCCTTTCATTCTCCCAGAGTATTACACAGTCACATCTTTTTAAAATTCCTTAACTTCTTTTAGTGTGATGGAAGATGATCAGGGCATCCCTGATCAGGTGATTTCCCCTTATCCAACTGATGAAATTAAGGAAGATAAGGTAGGAGAAATAATGAAAAACAAGATCCTAAACAAATGAAAAGAAAAATGCATATTTGTGTACCCCTTTCTGAGGTGTGGTTCTGCCAAACTTGAATTAGAAGAACAGCTAGCTCACACCTCTGGAACTTCAGAGCCCTAGGGTTCCTTCTTTCCTCCTGGTATCCTTACGCTGCTCCCCCTGGGCATAGCAGTTGGGCTCACTGGACCTGCTCCCCACTGAATCTGGTGTCCCCTACAGGACTGAATTTGTCTCATGCTCTGCTGTGAGAGGAGTTAACCAATTTAGAGTAGAGGGGAGATGACACATTCTCATATGCCTCCCACTCAATCAGTGCCATCTAGGAACTATTATCTCTCAAAAGCTAGGTTGTTCTTCTGAATTTGCCTTTTTCTCTGCTGCCAAAGGTCACACTCTTCAGATCTATCTCCTGCCTTAGCTGACTTTCATAAGGAGTGAATATTATTTTTTTATTCATTTTCCTTTTTTATTATGGATCTTCCAAACATAAATATGTATATGGCCATATACAAAGTACAGGAAAAGGAGCTTATATATACTGTAAATCTCTATTGTGTATAGCTTTTATTAAGTATACATTAAATTTAATATAGTAGTACCAATATTGCCCTGCTTGGCAGTGTGCCCTTCTGAATTCCCAAATGTTTCTGTCTGTGTAGATTTAAAATCTTTGACATTCTCTATGTCTCTTCCTTTTTCCTCTTCTTCATCTTCCTAACCATCATCTTTTTCTATTCTTCTTCCATCATCATATTCTTCTTCTTCTCCTTCTTCTTCTCTTCTTCTTCTCCTTCTTCTTCTTCTTCTCCTTCTTCTTCTCTTCTTCTTCTTCTTCCTTCACTATCACTATTCATGTACTTCATCCCACACTCATCCTTGCCACAACTCTCTTCCACAAAAAAATAGATAAATAAAAATAAAAATCTCTCCTTTGTGACACAAGTGTAACACTAACTTTCCTGGCCCCTACTGCATGAATGCCAGGTATGTTACATTTCACCCTTCCCCCAAGATTCTCTGGTATCCTTAAGAGGATTTGGGGTGTGTCTAGGTTCTCTGCAAATGTCTCTAATCACCCAAAATAACATTACCCCAAGTGTGAGGGAGTCCTCTGCACCCCCAGTTCCATTTAGCCACTTAACAGTCGAGTTTGTTTTTACAAAGAAATATTTAAATCAAAGGTATAATACAAATATACAAACAGCTTAGCTCAGTTCCTATATACTACAGACCCAAGTTCCAAGTCTAAAACCTGCCTTGAGCCCAAGTTCTGGGAGTCCTGGCCCCTCAAGGCTTGCCTGCCAGAGTTGTAATATCCTTCCTAAAACTCTGGCTCCAAGCTCATCAAAGACAATGAAGCAAAGGAGAAGTAATTTCTTGGAGCCACAAGGTGAGAGAGAGAGAGAGAGAGAGAGAGAGAGAGAGAGAGAGAGAGAGAGAGAGAGAGAGAGAGAGAGAGTTTCCTCCCTTTCCCAGTTCAGTTCAGTTCATGGCTTCTAAGCTGTGAATGAACTATGCATGATCTTTACCTTCTGGAATCAACAAGAAAAAGGGAAAAGGAAAGAAACTGTCCCAGTCTGGCAGGTTTTAAAGACAACCTGTTCTAGCTACACAGCCAAATCAAAGGAGGCTACTTCCACCCACATCCTAGAAGAACCCAAGACATTGGGTGCCTCCATGTTAGGCGATCTGGACATGACCCAATCCCCATTACATATATCTAGTCAAGCAAAACAAATTCTCATATTGGCTTCTGAATATGTATGTATCATTCTTCACTTACAGTTTACCACCTCTCTGCCAAGAAGAAAGAATGCCTCATCATCAATCTTCTGGGGTTGAAATCAGTTGCTGCATTAATCTGAATTCTTAAGTCTTTAAAAATTGTTACAATGCTGTAGTCATCGTATAATTTGTTCCCTAGTTCTCCTCACTTCACTCTGCATAAATTCATTCAAATTGACATAGTACAACATAATACTATGCCATTGTATTCGTATAACATAATTTGTTCAGCCATTCCCCAGTTTATGGTCACCCACTTTGTTTCCATTTCTTTGATAAAACAAATAGTGCCATTATAAATATTTTTGTACTATGAATCTTTTCTCTCTGTCTTTAATCTTTTTGTTGTATATGAGTCAAAGGATGTGCACATTTTAGTGCTTTTTGGGGTGAAGTTCCAAATTGCTTTCCAGAATTATAAAATCACTTCACAGGCCCACCAACAAAGAATTAATGTCTGTCTCCTACCACAGCTCCTCCTCCAAAAATTTATATTTTCCTTTTTTCTCATCTTTGCCAATCTGATGGGCATAATATAAAATCTGAAAGTTTTGTAATTTGAATTCCTCTTATTGTTAGTGATTTGGGGAATTTTTGTCATGTGATTGTTCAGAATTTTATTTCTTCTTTTTTGAGAATTGCCTGTTGAATGCCTGCCACAGTCATCAGGTAATCTGGGATCACGGGGTGAACATACTGCAACTGTGATGAGGGTATAACTAGTGAAAAGGGAAGAGATTAGGAACTGGTAAAGCCAGGGAGGCCACAGTGGGGAAAGATAGAGCTGCCACAACCAGGGAGGTCAATGAGAGTAGAGGTAGAGTGTTTGTTTTGGAGACAAACCCCACAATCAGCTATCTGGGGGATGATGTGATGCAACCCATTTTCTGAAATTCCAATTGGTTGATCCTTTACCCCTTGAGGTATTGCCACAGCCCCCAGATGCCTGGGGCCCCCGCTCTATAGATGACTGTCCTAGATGTTTGCTTTTAAAATGTAAATATCCCTGGACAAACGCATTGGCAATAATAATAGCAGCTTGTACCTATATAGCAATTTGGGTAAAATATTTCCTCAAAACAGTCCTATGAGGTAATAAAACTTTGTAGCAATTCAGAGGAAGGTTTCCTCTACAGCTACTTCTCCTCTCATCCACTTCTCTGCCATTCTCCTCCTTCTTGCTGCTCACCACACTGAGAGTTTGCAGAACCTAGTGTAGTCTTGTACACAAGTCATATGATCTTTCCTCTGGCACTATATTTCCTTTCCCAAGGGGCCATTTGGTTAATCCTTGAGCACTTGCCACAACTTCTGACATCAGTCTGCTGGGTGCTACATACATATTACTACTACTATCTCTGGGATATATATATATATATATATATAATCCTTGTGTTAGCTTTCTGCTTGGCCAGTTCAATTCATTTACTCGTACATTTCTCCGATTATGGTTTCAACTCCAAGTGCTTCCACTGGCTGTCCATGCCAGGAACTCTCTCTCTCCTTATCTATGCCTCCTGAATTCCTAGGCTTCCTTTAATTCTCATCTAAAATCCCACCTTCTACAAGATGTCCTCTTTAATCACAGAACCTTACCTCTGTGATTATCTCTAATTTTTTCTGTGTATGTCTTGTTTGTATATAGTTGCTAGCATGATACCTCTGCATTAAATTGTGAGCTCCTGGAGACTATCTTCTGTAAGAAGGGACTATTTTTTGCCTATTTTGTATCCTCAGAGCTTCACCCCATATCTCACATATCATGTTGATTAATAAATGTAATTTGATGACTTGATGATGATGTATACCATCTCTCATCATTGATAAGTCATCACTAGCATTATATTGAAGTTGATTTAGACTCACTGTACAGCTTTCCTTTGTCCTTTGAGTCATCAGAAAATCCATTAGTTTGATCTTCTAGATTAGATATATGAAAAGACATGGTCCAGAATCATATTGGAAAAGAAATTATGGAGAACTTGAAACCTATACAAATGGAGGGTGTAGCCGTATCAATGAGATCATAGATCCATTGAATATGGAAGTAATATTTGTATTATTACCTAACAGCAAGAAGAGGTCATGTACCATGAAAGAGCCTTGAATAATTTGGGAAAAGCATCTCCCTTGACACAGACAAGCAAGGAAGTTATGCTACTAGCATGCTAAAGTTAATGTATACAACTTTAATGTATACAACATTAATGTACAAAGCAAACTGTGTAAAATAGAAGTTCATACTTTCACATACAGTCCTCTTTTATACTATTTGAATATTTAAATGTTCATGTTTGTTGATATGATTCAAGTTCATAAAAAATTGGGGAATGGTTCTTGTTCTTATATATTTATATTGATTCCTTATATCTTTATTTATAGAGATGACATTAAAGAAAATGCATAATCATCTGCTTTGCCACTGTATCTTAAGAACCACAGTGTCTTTCCACCTGACCTGCAGTTTTCTTGTATATCTTCCCCTTATATGAGCTCCTTGAAAGTAGGGCTGTCTTATTTTTTAATTTATATCCAAAGTCCTAAGCACATTACTTAGCACATAATTAGTGCTTAACACATGTCTTTAAAATTCATTCATTCATATCTTGAATAGCAGGTCAAATATCAAAGAAATTTTCTGCAGTCTTTCCCAGTTAATTGCTTTCCTTTTAATTCTACATTGATTTTGTTTGTGCATGTGAGTGCTTTTCAATTTCACATGATCAGAATTGTTCATTTTGTCTATTCTCTTCTGTTCCTCTCTGTCCCTTTTTTGGCCAATCACTCTCCCTCTGTTCAGAGTTGTGAAGAGTTTCTACTTCTTTTCTTCTCTGATTTTGCTTACATGACCATTTATACCTAGGTCGATTATCCATTATGTATTGTGGTATATGGCAGAAATGCTCATCTAAACCTAGTTTTTTCCCAGACTGATCTCCAATTTTTCTAGGACTGAGTTCTTTTCTGGACAGGTTTGTTTACTTGGACCCATCTCACACTATGCTACTATGTTCTATTGTTCTAATGATCCATTGATCAAAGTTTCTATTTTTTAACCAATACTAAAGTGCTTTGTAGTATAGCCTGTGATCTAATACTGCTAGGCCTCCTTCATTCCAATTTTTTTCATTATTTTCCTTTTATTATCTATCGACCTTTTGTCCTTCCAGATTAATTTTGCTATTATTTTATCTAATTCTATAAAACAACCTTTTGGTATGGCGCAGAATCTATAAACTGGCTGAGCTATCCTGCAACTCCCCTCTCAGATATACACTACACATCAAAGGACTTATACTTATGATGATGTATACTATTTCTCATCATTGATAAGTCATTGCTAGCATTATATTGAAGCTGATTTAGACTCACTGTACAAAACCAAATATGACCCCTGAAGGTAGCAGGGAAAAGAGGCTGCCTGAGAAGAGGATTGGACATCAAGCAAGGAAAAGGCACTCACTCATTAGACTTTAAATAGAGAGAAAACTTCTACTTTCCCTCTGTTCTTCCTCTCTCTGGAATATGCAACATGGAATTCTCTCTCTAGGATTAACCACCCTCTCCCCCCACCCTTCCCTCACTTATTCCAGCTGCTCCCACATGGAAACTAGGGTTCAATGAGAATCTGAAGGCCCTAACTATTTCTGTCTTTGACCATGGGTGACTAAAAGTGATCCTAATATAGATGTTTTCAGCCTCGGAGTCAACCTTGTTAGTTTGAGGGATTAGGAGTTCCTGGGCTTTTCAGTCGGTGCCAGCTGCAATTCAGGAAATGCTCCATGTTGCCACTTCGATGCTTCTCAAGGGAGATGACTGTAGCCAGGAGAAATCTAAACCCTGGCCTGGTTTGCCAGAAACTATGGGCAGCAAAGGAGTGGTTTGAACCATAAAAGAGTCCAGGTGAGAGTGAAATGACTATTCAACAATCCCACTCACAGTCTCATGTTTTATTATATGGGTTTCTGTATAATATTTTAAGTATTTGTCATTCTGTATTCATGAATTGTTTGTGTTCTAAGCATTTTTTAGATGTGGAAGAAGCAAATAACTGTCCTATATCTGATTTACATTGTAACTTGTGTACATTTCCACTCTCTTTGAGGGAGACACTTGGAATGAATGAAACAAAGTTTAGCTTAAGTGATTTTCCTCAGGGTTCTGGAACTGGTGTGAAAAAAAACTAGGGAATATGAGACAGAGCCTGACCCTTCTCTTTAGAGGCCAGGCTTCCTCCATGACCAAACCCAGTTGGCATGATGCCAGAGCATCTTCTGAACTCAAGGCCCAGTGCTCTATCCACTGTACCACCTAGCTAATAGAGACAGACAGACAAGCAGACAGACAGGCACATTCAATTCACTTTCAGTAACTGACAGAGCTATTAGGTCATAATTTTGTCCTTCACTATATCCCTCACTATTTTCGTTTTGTTCTCTATTTCTCCCTATAATTCAATCAACTTTTCCTTTTAAGTACTTAGATGATATGTCATTCAGTGCAAACATATTAAGTATTGATATCAGTTTCATTATCTATGATGTCTTTAGGCACAATGTAGTTTCTCTCTTTCAACCATGTCTATTTTCCATTGTTGCTTTTTCTGGCAACATGATTCTACTCCTCTTTTTTTAAATTCACCTTAGGCATAATAAATTCTGCTTCAACCCCTCATTTGAATTTCATGTGACTCTTTGATTCAAATATGTTTCTTATTAACAACATATTGTTAGAATTTGCTTCCTAGTCCATATTGCTACCTTCTTCCTTTTTATTCACATTCACAGCTTTTTCTTTCCCCACCATCATATCCTCTAATTTTCTTTCTTCTCCTCCTATCCCCCTACTCCTTCCCTCCCACTGCTGCTATCTTTGCAAAGAAAAAAAATTTTGGAAAAGAAAAGGAGTGTGATCAGCACTAGTAATGTGTAATTGAAGTTGTCTTATCTTACTCCTCTGTCCTTCCTTTTTTCACTCTGCTTAGGCTATGATCCTTATCTCTTACATTTCTTTCTTTTTAACTCCCCTCCTATGATCTTTTGAAATTTATTTTGCTTATAACAGTTCTCTATCCAACTCTACTCTGTTTCTAACTTTAGCCTTTCTCCACCTTCTGCCCCCACCTGTTTCTCTATTAAATTTAGTGTATTTCTACAGCAAGGGATATGTGTGTATATGTGTGCTTTCTTTTGGGGGGAGGGACATATTTTAAATTTACTGTTTATTTTTAATTTACTACACTCAGTTCCACAAGTTTTGGGGTTCCAAATTTTCTCTCCTTTCTACTCTTCCCGCCAACCCCCCAAGATGGCACGTAATCCAATGCAGGTTCTACATATACCTTCACATTGAACTTAATAGTGCAGCTCTAAAGAAAAATTCCAACCAACACACTGAATCATGAGAAAGGAGAAATGAAACCCAAAAAAAGGGTTAAAAAAAGAGAGAGCAAAAAGTTTGCCTCAATCTGCATTCAGACTCCATACTTCTTTATCTGGATGTGCACAGCATTTTCCATCATGAGTCTTTTGGAGCTGTCTTTGAACATTGTATTGATGAGAGGCGTCAAGTCTATCTTACAGATACCATGTGTCTGTAATTATGTACAATGGTCTCCTGGTTCTGCTCCCCTCACTCAGCATCAATCCATATAATTCATTCCAGGTTATAATGAAGGCTATCTGCTCTTCATTTCTTATGGCACAATAGTATTCCATTACATTCATATATCGCAGTTTCTTTAGCCATTCCTCAATTGATGGGCATCCCCTTGATTTCCAATTCTTTGCCACCACAAAACTGCTATAAATATTTTTGTACATATGGGTTCCTTTCCCACTTGTATGATGTCTTTGGGATATAACCGTAGAAGTGGTACTGCTGGGTCAAAGGGTATGCACAAGTTTATAGCCCTTTGGGCATAGTTCCAAATTGCTCTCCAGAATGGCTGGATCAGTTCACAACTCCACCAACAATGTAATAATGTTCCAATT
>CM053623.1:161207719-161234140 GCA_028646595.1 Phalanger gymnotis | reverse complement strand
TAACCTATTCCACTGATCCACCACTCTGTTTCTTAGCCAGTACCAAGTAGTTTGGATGACTGCTGCTTTATAGTATAGTCTAATATCTGGTATGGCTAGGCCACCTTCTTTTAATTAATTCCTTTGATATTGTGGACCACTTGTTCTTCCAGATGAATTTTGTTATTATTTCATCCAGCTCTGTAAAATAATTTTTTAGTAATTTGATTTGTATGGCACTGAATAAATAAATTAATTTAGGTAAAATTTTCATTTTTGTTATATTAGTTCGGCCTAACCATGAGCAACTGATGTTTTTCCATTTATTTAGATCTCACATTATTTGTGTGAAAAGTGTTTCACAATTGTGCTCATATTGACCCTGGGTTTGCCTTAGCAGGTAGACTCCCAAATATTTTATAGTATCTACAGTAACTTTAAACTTTAAATAGTTTTCTTGATTTCAATTTTATTAATCTCTCCTTTGGTTTTCAGTATTTCTAATTTGGTATTTAATTGAGGATTTTTGATTTGCTCTTTTTCTAGCTTTTTCAGTTGCATGCCCAATTCATTGATCTCCTTTTTATCTATTTTATTCATGTAAGCATTTAGAGATATAAAATTTCCCCAAGAACTGCTTTTGTTGCATCCCATAAGTTTTGGTATGTTGTCTCATTATTGTCATTCTCTAGAATGAAGTTATTAATTGTTTCTCTGATTCGTTCTTTGGCCTATTCATTATTTAGGATTTGATTATTTCGTTTCCAATTGATTTTTAGTTTATCTTTCCATGATCCTTTATTACAAATAAGTTTAATTGCATCATGATTTGAAAAAATGCATTGACTATTTCTGCCTTTCTGCACTGGATTGTGAGGTTCTTATGCCTAGCACATGGTCAATTTTTTTAGTATATGCCATGTACCACTGAGTAAAAAGTATATTCCTTTTTACCGCCATTCAGTTTTCTCCACAGGTCTATCATATCTACCTTTTCTAAAATTCTATTCACCTCCTTAACTTCTTTCTTGTTTATTGTGAGGTTAGATTTATCAAGTTCAGAGAGGGGGAGGTTGAGGTCCCCCTCTAGTATAGTTTTGCTGACTATTTCTTCCTGTAACTCCCTTAACTCCTCCTCTAAGAATTTATATGCTATACCACTTGGTGCATATGTGTTAAGTAATAATATTGCTTCATTGCCTGTGGTGCCTTTTGGCAGGATATAGTGTCCTTCCTTATCCCTTTTAATTAGATCTATCTTTGTTTTTGCTTTGTCTGAGATTAGGATTGCTACCCCTGTTTTGTTTACTTTAGCTGAAGCATAATATATTCTACTCCAGCCTTTTACTTTCACCCTGTGTGTATCCCCCTGTTTCAAATGTGTTTCTTATAAACAACATATTGTAGGATTATGGTTTTTAATCCATTCTGCTATCTGCCTCTGTTTTATGAGAGAGTTCATTCCATTCACATTCACAGTTATGATTACTATCTGTGTCACTTTCTCCATCCTATACCCCGCCCCCACCTTTATACTTTTATTTCTCCTTTCTCCCTTCCACTCTTCAAAAGAGATTTGCTGTTGACCACCATCTTCCTCAGTTTACCCCCCATGACACACCTCCTTTATCTTACCCTTTTCCCCTTGCTATTTCTTCCCTCCCTTCTATCCACCCCCTCCTTTTCTTTCCCCTTTCCCTTCCTACTGCCTGTAGGACAAGTTTGATTTCTGTACTTATCAGAGTATGTCATTCCCTCCTTGAGCCAAATCCAATGAGAATAAAGTGCAAACACTACTTTTTCCCCTCCCTTTTTTCCTTCTATGTTTTTGTACTTCTTCATGTGACTTAATTTACCCTTTTATATCTCCTCCTTACCTCTTCTCCCAGAACAATCCCTTTGCACCCCTTAACTATGTTTCTATCATCACATCAGTTACTTTATAGTGACACCCTCAGTCTATGTATATCCCTTTCAATTGTCATAATAACTGTACCATTCTCAAGATTGACATACATATAACATATACAAATCAATATAATCTTACATAAGGATGTAAACAATTTTCCCTTATTGAATAACATAGTTCCCCTCCCCCTGCACCCCATTTATCTTTTTATAACTTTCTTGAGTTTTGTATTGGAAGACCAAATTTTCCATTGAGCTCTGGCCTTTTCATCAGGAAGGTCTAGAATTCCCTTATTTCATTGAATGTCCATCTCCTTGCCTGAAAAATTATGCTCAGTTTTTCTGGGTAGTTGATCCTTGGTTGTAGTCCAGGCTCCTTTGCCTTTCAGAATATCATATTCCAATTTCTCCTGTCTTTTCCTGTAGAAGCTGCAAGATCCTGCATGATCCTTACTGTAGTTCTGCCATATCTGAATTTTTTCTTTCTGCCTGCTTGCAAAATTTTCTACCTACCCTGATAATTCTGAAATTTGGCTAAAATTTCCTTGGAGTTTTCAATTTGAGATCTCTTTCAGGGGGTGATTGGTGGAGTCTTTCAATGACTGCTTTACCCTCTGGTTCTAGGACCTCAGCCCATTTTCCTTGATGATTTTTTGGAAGATATTGTCCAGGCTCTTTTTTTCAACATGGCTTTCCTGTAGACGAATAATTTTTAGATTATCTCTCCTGGATCTATTTTCTAGGTCAGTTGTTTTCCCAATCAGATATTTCACATTTCCTTCTATTTTTTCATTCCTTGGATTTTGTTTGACTGATTCTTAGTGTCTCATAGAGGCATTAGCTTCTACTTGCCCAAATCTAATTTTTAACACATTGTTTCTTCATTTAGCTTCTGCATGTCCTTTTCCATTTGATTAATTTTACTTTTTAAGGAGTTATTCTCTCCAAATATATTCTGAACCTCCTTAACCATTTTACCAATTTTACCTTTTAAAGATTTGTTCCCTTCTTTTACCTCTCTAATTTGGTTTTTAAAATCCTCTTTGAGCTCTTCCAGGAATGCTTTTTGGGCTGGAGACCAGCTTACATTTCTTTTTGAGGTTTCAGATGTGGGTATAGTGTCAATGCTATCCTCTTCTGAATAGGTATTTTGTTCTTCCCTATCTCCATAATAGGAATCGATAGTCTTTGGTCTTCCGGTTTATTTTTTCATGGTGCTTGGTACCCCCCACCCCCAGCTTCTAAAGGGGATCTCTGCTTCTGGAGCTCACTGACTTTGTGTGCAGTGGCCTCCAGTATCAGGAGGTGTGGGAGAGGGGTGGTCTGGCTACTGGAAGTCTCCTCTTCCTCTAGGCTTGCCCTAAAGCTTAGGTGGTCTCAGCAGTTGTCCATTGTGATGTCTTCCACTTCCCCTGGCTCTGCAAAGGCATGTCTGGGATCCTGGTGTTGAAAATTGCTGGCTCCACCCCCTTGGGGCTCAGGAATTCCCACTGTTCTGTTGAGGTGGGGCCTGCTGGGACACCTCTCTTTCTGCCCTAGTCTCCTTCTGCCACCAAAAGAGGGGGACTCCCCAGCTTCCCCAGCTACAAGGCTACTAAAACCCCACTTCTGGCTCCTCTATTTCAGGGTTTCTCCCAAGAACGACCAACCCAGACCCCAACTCAGATCTTAAGCAGGCCTTGCACTCCCGCTCTGATCCACCACTTAATTCCTCCCACCAAGTGGGCCTGGGGCCTGAAGCAACTGCAGCTGTAGTTCAGTCCTCAGAGCTGCACCACCTATGCTGCCCCCCAGGGCAGTGGCTGAACAGTGAATTCCTTTCACTCTCTACCCGCAGCTTTTCCCACTAACCTTCTCTGTTGTCTTTGGTGTTTGTGGATTGAGAAGTCTGGTAACTGCCACAGCTCACTGATTCGGGGCACTAGGTCCTGTTCCTCCCAGCTCCCAGTCTGGTTGGTCTGGGCACAGCCTGCGCTGGGCTCTGCTTGGCTCTGCTCCCAGCTCTGTGCACTAGACCTTATCCAGCGACCATCCAGGCTGTCCTGGGCTGGAGCCCTGCTTCCCTCTGCTATTCTGTGGGTTCTGCAGCTCTAGAATTTGCTCAGTGCCATTTTCATAGATTTTTGGAGGGACCTGGGGGGGTGCTCATGCAAGTCCCTGATTTCCAGCTTCCATCTTGGCTCCACCCCCCAATTTTTATTGTATTATGATCTGAAAAGGATACACTGACTATTTCTGCTTTTCTGCACTGGAATGTGAGGTTTTTATGCCCTAGGACACAGTCAATTTTTGAGTATGTGCCATGTACCACTGAGTAAAAAGTATATTCCTTTTTATCCCCATTTAGTTTTCTCTGGAGGTCTATCATATCTACCTTTTCTAGAATTCTATTCATCTCCTTGACTTCTTTCTTGTTTATTTTGAGGTTAGATTTATCAAGTTCAGAGAGCAGGAGGTTGAGGTCCCCCTCTAGTATAGTTTTGCTGACTATTTCTTCCTGCAACTCCCTTAACTCCTCCTCTAAGAATTTGTGTGCTATACCACTTGGTGCATATATGTTAAGTAATGATATTGCTTCATTGTCTATGGTGCCTTTTAGCAGGATATAGTGTCCTTCCTTATTTCTTTTAATTAGATCTATCTTTGCTTTTGCTTTGTCTGAGATTAGGATTGCTACCCCTGCTTTTTCTTTTACTTTAGCTGAAGCACAGTATATTCTACTCCAGCCTTTTACCTTTACCCTATGTCTGTCCCCCTGTTTCAAACATGTTTCTTGTAAACAACATATTGTAGGATTATGGTTTTTACCACCATTCTGCTATCTGCTTCCATTTTATGGGACAGTTCATCCCATTCACATTCACAGTTATGATTACTATCTGTGTCTTTTTCTCCATCCTATTCCCCCCTGCTTTATGCTTTTATTTCTCCCTTATCCCTTCCAGTCCTCAAAAGAGTTTTGCTTTTGACCACCACCTTGCTCAGTTTATCCTCCCTATTGATTCCCCTCTTTTATCTTACCATTTTCTACTTGCTACTTCTTCCCTCCCTTCTGACCACCGCCCTCCCTTATTTTCCCCCTTTCCCCTCCTACTGCCTGTAGGACAAGTTTGATTCCTATACTCATCAGAGTTTGTTATTCCCTTCTTGAACCAAATCCATAGAGTAAAGCTCAAATACTGCTCTTCTTCCTCTCTTCTTTCCCTCTACTATATTATGTTTTTGTGCCTCTTCATGTGATGTAATTTACCCTTTCCTACTACGTCCTTACCTCTTCTCCCAGATATATCTCTTTACATCCCTTAATTATGTTTTTTATCATTATATATTTTATACTGACACCCTCAGTCTATGTATATCCCTTTCAATTGTCATAATACCTGTACTATTCTCAAGACTGACGTATATATTTATATATATAACATATATAAAACAATATAATCCTATATATGGATATAAACAATTTGCCTTTATTGATTAATATAGTCCCCCCCACCCCCATTTACCTTTTTATCTCTCTCTTGTATTTTGTATCTTAAGATCAAATTTTCCACTGAGCTCTAGCATTTTCATCAGGAAAATCTGGAATTCTCTTATTTTATTGAATGTCCATCTCCTTGACTGAAAAATTATGTTCAGTTTTGCTGGGTAGTTGATCCTTGGCTGTAGTCTAACCTCCTTTGCCTTTCAGAATATCATATTCCAATTCCACCTGTCTTTTAATGTAGAAGCTGCAAGATCCTGCATGATCCTTACTGTAGTTCCATGATATTTGAATTTTTTCTTGCTGACTGCTTGCAGTATTTTCTCCTTGACCTGATAATTCTGGAATTTGGCTATAATATTTCTTGGAGTTTTCAACTTGGGATCTCTTTCAGAGGTTGATCGGTGGATTCTTTTAATGATATTTTACCCTCTGGTTCTAGGACCTCTACACATTTTCCTTGATGATTTCTTGGAAGATACTATCCAGGCTCCTTTTTTCATAATGGCTTTCCAGTAGACCAATAATTCTTAGATTGTCTCTCCTGGATCTATTTTCCAGGTCAGTTGTTTTCCCTATCAGATATTTCATGTTTTCTTCTATTTTTTTCATTCTTTAGATTTTGTTTGACTGACTCTTGATGCCTCATAGAGTCATTAACTTCTATTTGCTCAATTCTAATTTTTAATGAATTGTTATCTTCATTTTGCTTCTGAGCCTCCTTTTCCATTTGGTTGATTTTACTTTTCATGGCATCACTTTTTCTAACTAGATTTTGAATCACTTCAGCCATTTCACCAATTTTACTTTTTAAAGATTTGTTTTCATCAGTGAACTTTTTTCCATTTTTCTTTTATCTCTCTAATTTGGTTTTTAAAATCCTCTTTGAGCTCTTCCAGGAACGCTTTTCGGGCTTGAGACCAGTTCACATTCCGTTTTGAGGTTTCAGATGTGGGTATAGTGTCAATGCTGTCCTCTTCCGAATTGGTATTTTGATCTTCCCTGTCTCCATAAAAAGAATCAATAGTCCTTGGTTTTCTAGAGTTTTTCTTCATGTTGGTTAACTTTTTCCTAGCTTTAAAGTGGTTTTCTGCTTCTGAGGCTCAGGGGTTCTCTGTCCCAGGCTTCTTCTTCTAGGAATTGTGGGTGTAGTTAGTGGCTTTGTGTGTTGTGGCCTCTGCTTTTGTGAAGTGTGTGTCTGTGGAGGTGGTCTGGCTGCTGGAAGTCTCCTCTTTCCTTAGTGCTGTGGTACAGCCTTTTTCTGTGTTGATGTCTGCCACCTCCCCTGGCTGTGCAAAGGCATGTCTGGGATCCTGGTGTTGACAATTGCTGGCTCTGCCCTGCTGAGGCTCAGGAGCTCCCGCTGTTCTGCTGAGGTGGGGCCTGCTGGAACAACTTTCTTCCTACATTAGTCTCCTTCTGCCACCACAAGAAAGGTCCTCTCCCCAACTTCTCAAGCCAAAAGGCTACTGAACTCCATTTCTGGCTCCTCTATTTCAGAGTTTCTCCTGAGGGAGTATTATCTGGCTTAGGGAGGGGTGAGAGCCATTTTAGCTGGACATTATGGCTCCCGGAAGTTCAAGAAGGCTAGCTTCAAACCTTTAGACTGTTGGCTGCAAGCCTCAGGAGTAGTTGTTCTTGTGGCCTCAGGCATTGTGCTGCTTCTTCCTGTAGCTCAGACAGACTCCCATCCTGGGCTTGGAGGCCTCTTGGTCACCACCAGTTTCAAGCACCTAGCATTCTCCCAGTTTGGATTACTGGCTGAGTTCTGCAGCTGCTTCAGTTTTGGTGTGATCTGGTGCAGTTCCGCATGCCAGGCAATCTCCCAGCTTACAGATCCTGTTGATCCTGCGGACTCTCCTGGCTTGGAAATTTGCCACACTCAGTCTACTAGTGACTTCTAACTCTCTCAAATCTGCTCCCATTCACTTTTTTAGAGGTATCTGACAGAATTTGTGGGAGAGCTCCTGTGAGATGCTGTTTTCACACCGTCATCTTGGTTCTGCCCCCCGAGATTATCACTCTTAACAGTAACCTCAGAAATATACTAATAAACGTCTTTATATAAATCCTTCATAAAACACGCTAACTCTTTACTCTGGTTTATTGTTACTATTAAAGTTTTATTATTTAAAGTTTTATTGATGCTTTTGATTTTTTATGCTGCAGTCATTTCTCATTATCTTCTCCACCCTCCCCCACCCCCTCATCCTCTACCATAAAACCCTCTCATCACAAAGAAAAACGAACCAACATAGAAAACTTGTTTGTCCGTGCCTACATTTGGCATTTGTAACCACAAGTGGAAGGAGAAGTGCTTCGTTTGTCTTAAAAAATCAATATATTAGATACTCAATAAAGCTTCAATAAGGACTTATTAAGCAGCTACTATGTGCCAGGCATAAGAGTCATCTTTGTGAGTTCAAATCTGGCCACAGCTAGCTATGTGACCTTGGGCAAGTCACTATACCCTGTTTGCCTCAGTTTCCTCATCTATAAAATGAGGAGAGAAGCAAATGGCAAACCACTCCAGTATCTTTCCAATAAAACTCCAAATGGGGTCATGAAAAGTTGAACACAATTCAAATGAATGAACAACAACACGTGTTAGGCACTGGGCTAAGCACAGAGAATACATATAAGAAAAATACTGTCCTTGCCCTGAAGCACGAAGAAAACATATAACAGGAGATAGGAAGGAGGGAGAAGAGGAGGCCCGCTGGGAGGTACTTAGTGAGAAATGGTTGAAGCTTGTTCCATGGAGCTGAATTCAGGGAGATCAGTAGATGCAAAGCCTTTAATCTGAGTTTAGCTGCCTTGTTAATGTTGTTTTCATTGATATTGTGGGAGTCATTGTGCATACACTCTTAGTTCCATTTTCTTCTCTCTGCATATGAGTCTGCAATGTTTCTCTGAGCTTCTAATAATTATCATTTCTTACACTGTAATAAAATTCCAAAACATTCATATAAGTTTACTTAGGTATTTCACCCCAAATGGGCACCAACTTTGTTTCCAGTTTTTTCCTACCCCTAAAAGTGCTTCTATGAATATTTTGGTACATGTGGGACTTTTGTTTGTGTGTTTTTCAAAATTTCCTTGAAGTATATGCACAGTAGTGGCGTAGCTAGGTTATAGAGTATAAATAGCTTAGTGACTTCTCAAACATGATTCCAAATTGCTTTCCAGAATAGTTGAAACAGTTGTAAGGGCAAGCAAAGTGGGACTTTTGCTGCTTTTTCTTTTGGAGTTCCAGTTCTTCTCAGCACTAAAGCAATCAAGCGCTTTTGATTGAGTCTCGCCTTTGATTGCCACAAGAAAGCCTAAGTCACATGAGTTTGAGGTCACATTAGCCTCGGTCAGGAGGGCTGTGGTGCCCTCTGACCCTGAAGAAGTATATATATACTCTGCGGTTAGCATTTTGCTTTGGGGTCACTCATGAGAAGAATGTTCTTGTGATGAAGCCAGATGAGATTCTGGGTAGCCATAAAGGAGTCCCCTGGCTTTGAAAACCCAGATGTTGGTGCTTCTCTCTCTGGTAACTATGTATGTATTATCTTGGTCAGACGGTTAGAAGTCCTGTCTCTTGATTTTTGATTTGTGTTATTTTTTCTGTTTATAATTTCCGCTTATAATTTCTGTTTGTATTTTCTCTGAAGTTTGTGCTGCTGACTTTTTCCCCTGAACTAAGCAAATTTCATATATATATATATGTATATATGTATATGTTTAATTAAAGCGATATTGTTAACCTCTTAAAGTTGCTTTCCTTTAGAAAAGCAGATCAAAGAACCTATGCTAGCAGCCCTCCTGTGTGCTGGCATTATTCCCTTACACCTCTATAGCAGCTGCAAACATCACTGTTGTTACACCGGTCAACAATTCAATAAAGAGGATGTGAGTGCTCCTATTTTTCCACTGATTGTCCAGTCTATTTCTCTCTTCTGTTGTATAAAGTACAAGTGTGACACTTATGCTTCTCCCCCACTCTCCAGGTACTCTCTCTTCCTGGTTTGTTCACCCCACCTACACTCACTCCAGCAGTTTAGAAGTGATTCCTCAGAGGGATATCCATGTTTCTACAATGCACTACTCTCTCAAGATTCTAGGTGTAACCATGGTAGAGGAAAATACATATCTACACTCAAAACTGTAGCTCCTGAGCCCCCATCAGTGTGCTTCCCATTTATGCAAATCAGTTAAACTGACACCCGAAACTCTTAAATATGAAACATTTACTGAGAGGAAGTCATACAATAATCATAATACAAAATTTACTAAGTAATAAGCAAAATCACAAATAATCAAAGTATAACAGTACACTCATAAACTTAAATTATACTTTCTTATAAGTGCACACAGAGTCCATGAAGAAGAGTGGGCCCACACTTACACTCACAAATCAGGAATGAATGAGGAAATGAGGAAATGAGGAAATCCATTGTAACTAACAACTCTGGATTTCAGGCCTTGATGTCCTCGGTCCCTTTAGAAAAATCTACATTACACAGAGCCATTTTTCTTACAGTTGCCCCTTTTTAGTCTACACCACTCTCCCAGGCAAAGCTGCCTCTTTTCTACTCTACAAGCTGAGGAAGCAATGACAAGCTCTTTTCACTCGTGTCCACCTTTAACAGAGTGCTAAGAAAAATGTTGCATTCTTTCATTGACAAGTAATTCCCTTAAGCAGAACTGCCAAGTGCCTCAGATATGTAAATAGCAAGGGATCTGATTTGTTCAACCAGCCACAAACCTCTTCTAACAGGAAAGCCCAACTCACAGAAAAACAGGTGCTAATTCTGACTTTTCCCCTCTCAAACATGAATGGGTAGTAAAGAGCAACACAGGCAACCCTGAGAAGTTTGCATTCTGTCAGCTCTAGATTAGTATAACTTTGGGCAGTAATGCCTGAGATGAGAGATGAGGTCAGGATTGATGGAGTACTATGTAGTTGTCAAATACAATGAATTCATCATATAGCCGGGCAGCCTGGAGTGCAGGAATGACACCCACTGGGAAGCCCCAACTCATGTCAAAATATGGACCAAACATATGAGGTGGAACAATTACTCTTGTGATTCGGAAACAGAAGGAAAGGCACGCAAGAATGCATCTGAAGGAAAATACAAAGTTCAGCACTGGGATCTTGGATCCTAGGAAAAGTCCTGCATAAAGGGCATAGAGACCATAAGAGACCGATGTTCATACACTGTCACCTGGAAGACTGTGGAGAAAAAGGCCACACACAGGCTAAAGATGCTCAATAAAAGAATGAAACCTTGATACTTCAGAGGCTGACAGGATCAGTCTCAGAGAAAAGGAAATGGGATCAGAGAAAAAGGTCACCCTAGCCTCCGAAGCATTGATGATGGTCTCATTAGTGATTTCTATTGGCTCTTTTCTATTGGTCTCATAGGACCTTGAACAGAAGTGTGTTTTAAAAAGGGAATGTGATTGTCTTGCTATCCTAGACAGTGGAGCTGAAGTGATCATAGCATTCCAATAATTCTATGAGACACATTTAAAGAAAATATCTAACTCCTTGTGGGTTTTGGCTTTGGAGGACTGAGTGACAAAAACTACCCATACCTGGGATACATTTAAGTGACCTTGCAATTTCCTGAAAATATTGCTAATGTCAACAAAATAATTGGCATTTTGACTCTGATTTATTCAGACCTTTTAGGTAGCAATGGAATGCCAGAACTAATTAGAACCAATTAGAGTCTGTTCAAATTATGAGATGAATGTTACAAGCAACAAGCTGGGACAATACCTACAAGCTTTAACTATTTATGCAGTTTGCATGGAGGTATATAAGGAGTTGTAGTCAAATGGTGACAGTAATCATCATAATGGCATATTTCGGTCTTCTCCTACTGAAAAGGACACTTAGATATTTGATTTTGGAGATGTTGTTGGTGCCACAAGAATGGAAAGAATGGCTGAGACAGAAGCTTGGCAAGAGGTTAGGTGTGTTCTCACTGCAGTCAGTGGGATATGAGATCTGCACAGGGAATAATCCACAAAATTCAGCTTACTGATTCATGACCATTCTGAGAAAGAACTAAAAACATCTCCTTGGTGGTGATGGGTGTCCTCAGAGAGCTTCTCAAGTACCTGATGGTAAATGGTATCATCACAGAGTCTAATAGCCCCCAATATATCACCCATAGTTCCAAAGAAGATTAGAAAGACTGATGTGTGTAAACTACTAGAATTTGATCAAGATAATCAAAAGGAACCAATATACCATACCAAAGGTTTGAGAAGGTCTAAATTGTCTATGTCAGATTTGCATGGTGACTATTATCAATTTCCTATGGCAGAAGAAAATAAAGACTGCTTTTATTTGTCCAGATGGAGTTTTACCAGTTTGAACATGTGCTCTAGGGCATCTTAAGACACCTTAGGACCCCTATAGAAGGTGATGGAGAAAGTAATTGGTGACAAGAATTACCTGCAAATGTTGGTGTACCTAGATGTCTTTGAGAAGACCTTGGGAAAACATGAGGAGAGACTGATGAAAGTGTTGGATCAACTACAGGAAAATATCCTGAAACGTTCAACTGATGGAGGTCAGTTTTGTAGAACCTCTGTCAACTCTGTTGGTCATATTGTATCACAGCAGGATGTGAGCGCTGAGTCTGAGAAGATAGTGGCATTACTGACTTGACCACAGTCAATGACTCTTCAAGATCTGAGGATTTTAAAAAACATGTACTAGTTGAAAAATTGTTAAAAACTATGATGCTTTTGATAAACCACTGAATAGCCTCTCTTGAACAGGCATGATAGAAGAGGGACAGAAGCAGAAAGACAAGAAGGACAAAGATGTTTTGAATAAGAAAGCTCTTTGGGGATTTTGGACACATGTGAACAAGCATTTAAAGTCTTGGCCAAAGGCCTTACACATGCACCAGTACCAGAAGGAAGGAAACAAGCACTTTAAAAGTGTTTAATATGTGCCCAGACCTGTGATCAAAAGTGCTTAACTTTTTTCAGTTGATCCTCATAACAACCTTGGAAGCAGGTGCTACTATTTTTTCTATTTTACAGTTGAGGAAACTGAGGCAGACAGAAGTTAATGACTTGCTCACAGTCACACAGCTACTAAGTGCATTGGTATATGCTGATTGAAGGAAGCTTTTTGTCCTGCATATAGATTGGTATGCTGGAGATATGGTAAGTTGAGGGGCTAGAGAGCAATCTCATAGCAAGGGAGTGATAGTCATATGAAACCAGTGACATTTATCAAGAGTTATAGCAACAGCTGAAACACCACGAATTGGAGTTTCTGGCTTTGTTTTATTTTTTTCAAACTCTTCTTTTTGTTTGGTTATTTTTATTTGGGTGATTGTTTTCAGCACTGACGATGCTCAATTTTTTTGGATTGGATCATTTATCCACTTGAAGATGTCTCTTAGGATACCGCATGTGCACATCTCTGTGTGTTTTAATTCCACTTCCTGCTGGCATTTTATCTGATTCCATGATTCACTTGCTCTCTGGTATTTTGTAATTGTGTTGGCACTCTTTATTTACTCATTTAAATGAATTTCCCCCTTTTTTCCTTTTCTCTTTAATGTTTCTTTCTTTGTCTCTTTTGGATATGTGTTTGGGATGTGACCAGCCTGGCTTCCTTTGATTTTCTTACTCCATCCTCTTGGAACAGTCTCCCACAAACTTCATCTTAAAACAGCACCTTTACCTGTGTAGCTCTCTTCCCTGTAGAGTGAGAAGTCTCAGTTTTTTTCCCTCTGCAGGAGTGCACACTGTTGGCAAATTGTCCTGGTGGCATGCCTGTTTCATGAGCTCCACATGCTGTGAACCTACCTGCTCCGCCAGGACTGACTTCACCTAGATAGTGGGAAAAATATGAGGCTAACAATGGCAGCTCATGCTTCCAGTGATGAGAACAGAACGGAACCTTTTCTCTTTAAGGACACAACTCAAGAAGATAAATTGGGTCATATTGGCTGCTGCAGCACATTCTGTGCTTCTCAACACAAATCAGAAATTACCAAGCAATCTTCCATCAATTTGTGAATCTTCTATCCTAACAACATGAAGTTTAGTGTTATTGGACCTGGGTTCTGCAATAGTGCTGCCACTCCCTTGTTCTGTAATCTTGGGCAAATCACTTTGACTCTGGGTCTCATTTTCCTAACCTGTAAAATGAGAGAATTGGGCTATATGATCTCTAAGGCTCTTTTCAGCTTTAATGTTATGATCCTAAGTCCCTAAGACCCTATGCTGGTATTTGATTAAAACTGTGTCTGTGGATAATGAGGAAGTATGGAGTAGGGGAGAGAAAATGGGCCTCCGAGTCAGAAAGATCTGGGTTCACGTTCTGTCCCAACACATGCTGGCTATTCGAGCCATTTAATCTTTCAGCATCCTTAGGCAACTCTCTAAGATTATATGTTGTAAAACAATTGCTGATCTGCGTTGGTAGAGGTGAGCAGCTAGGTGGCACAGTAGATAGAGGGCCCATCCTAGAGTTAGACTCCTCTTCTTGAGTTCAAATCTGGCTTCAGACACTTACTAGATGGGCAAGTTGCTTAACCCTGTTTGTCTTTCTTCATCTGTAAAATGAGCTGGAGAAGGCAATGGCAAATCACTCCAGTATCTTTGCCAAGAAAATCTCAAGTGGAGTCACAAAGATATAGGCATGACTGAAATGACTGAAGAACAACAATAAATTGGTAGAGGTAATTTTCTCACCAGAAGTTCCATACACTGGGCAGCTAGATGATTCAGTGAGTAGAGGACTGGCCCTGGAGACCTGAGTTCAAATTCAACCTCAGACAGTCGACACACTTAGTAGCTGTGTGACCTTGGGCAAATCACTTAACCCCAATTGCTCTGCCTTCCCCTCTCCAAAAAAAGAACTGAGCAGAAGTTCCATATACTGATAAAATTGCAGGAATAGTAAAAAAAAAGTGTCTATAGATATATGATAGTAGGCAGATTCATTCATCCATTGATGCTGGTAATATAATAATCATAAATACTTACATTTATATAGCTCTTTACAATTTCTTTCCAATCACCCTGTGAGGTAGGTAGAATAAATAGCATTTTCCCCATTTTAAATATGAGGGAACTAAAGCTCTGACAGGCTTAGGGATTTGCTCATGGTCATATAGGTAGTATCTAAGACAAGCCTTGAATTCAGATGTTTTGAGTGTGAGTCTAATACTCTTTCCAGTATACTAAATATGGTTTAAAATAGGTCAGCCCTACCTTAGTGGACTTTGTGGCTGTATTTAATAAACACCTAATATTTTTAATAGCCTATTTTCCAAGGGCATCTAAGTGTTGCAGTGGATAAAGTGCCAGACCTGGCATCAGGAAGACTCATCTTCCTGAGTTCAAATCTGGCCTCAGACAATTGCTAGCTGGGTGACTCTGGACAAGTCACTTAATACTGTTTGCTTCAGTTTCCTCATCTGTAAAATGAGCTGGAGAAAGAAATGACAAACTACTCCAGTATCTTGGCTAAGAAAATCCCAAAGTGGGGTCACAAAGAGTTGGACACAACTGAAACAAGTGAACGACATTTCACAAGGACATTGTTAAAAAGGAGAAATGTTTAAGGAAAGGGGAGGTGAGGTGAATTAGCATCCATTACAAATAACTATAAGAACCCAAAGGCATATTTATTCAGTCCCTTCATAAGGAATTGCAGAAAGGAATTGGTATAAACATGATACTAAACTACTTTCCAAACTTCCAGTTGTGCCATCCCAATTCTGCAAAATATTTTAATACCCTTATTCTGAATGCTCTATTGTCTATTTCCCGATTGAGAATAATAGTTGAAACACATGTAGGATCATTAACCAAGCTGTTGGGGCTACTCTGTCACTCTGAAAAGGAAAATAAGAAAAATGATCTTTTCTCACACTAACATTTTTACCTATCCATTCTAACGATTAGAACTCATGTTACTACCCACTCATTGCTGCTTTCCCCCCTCTCTATGAATAGTCACTTAACAGCCCTACCATACATTTCTTGGAATTAGTTGTGTCCTCCAACTTTGTCCATATCCAAAATCAGAGCAGAGCTTTCTAAACCATGATAGGAAATAACTCAATGATATTCTCTCTAAAACTCCAATTGTCATTTAATTTTTCATGGAATCTTCATTTGTTGATAAGAATTTTGTTTATGTATTTGGGTTTAAAAGTTCTTACATAACTCATATACTAAGAACAACGAGTAATTCTAAAGCCTTTGCCTAATTTATCCCATCCTGCTTATTCTTTTGTCTTCCCCAAATAAAATGTGATTTGACAGATACAGCTCATTCAAGCAAGACATAAAGAAACAAATCAGAAGAGAAAAATCTAGCCTATTTTATAGCTTTTAGGATTAAATTAATAAATACAAAACCCCTCCTCCTCTGACTAAAGGGAGCTAAGTATATTAGGAAAATATGCTGGAGGAGATAAAATTTAATTTTATGTCTATTTAATCTGAAGGTTCTATTGTAAGTAGTTATTAATACCAATTCCCCAAAGAATTGGGGAGAGGAGTAATTATGCATATTTCTAAGTAGAAAGACTGCTTTAAAGGTTTAGATTTAAAGTAGGAGAGCAAGAATACCTTTCACCTTTTTATCCTGAACTGACTTAAATCCTGAATACAGTCAGCTCCATTTATTAGAGGACCCCAATTAATCATGCCTATAGAGACACTTGACTTCTCAAGCTTTCTCTCATTTAGCAGGATTATGAAGTTCCCAGTTCATTCAGTGCTGGTAGCTTGGTAATTCTGTTCGTACTTTCCTTAAATATTGGGTATACTTATGTTTGATAAAGATCTAAATGTGCAGCAATATTTAAAGAAAACCGATGTGAGTATTCCATCCACGTATATAGATTGATATACTTTTGTACATATGTGGGTGGTCTTCATGATTAGCCCCGAGATTTTTCACCCAGTGCTCATCCTGCTGATGAACCTCTCCACACTTAGCTAGAGTAGTCTCCAAGAGACAGGCAGGTCATGTTCTTGGGCCATACTCAAAGTCACTCAAACTTAATACGACCTTATTATACTTATACTCTCTTGTCATAGCTAATGAGAATTCAGGGTCACTTCCATGCAATGATGAAGTATAATAGGGTATTGGAGAGGAATTTCTGTGGGCAAAGGAAAAATTTCAGAACCAAGGATAACCTCAGCTTCAAAATAGGAGGAAAACCTCTCAGAGGAGAGAAGGCTGGTAGCACATGCTTAGAATCCTAGCTACTAGGGAGGCTGAGGGTGGTAGATCTCTTGAGTTCTGAGTTGCAGTAGAGCTAAAGCTAATCTGATGCCTACTGTATCTGGCACCAATATGGTGAACTTTCCAGAGTAAGGCACCACCAAGGTTTCTGGTGTGTGTTTGTGTGTGTGTGTGTGTGTGCATGTGTACAAATTGGTTCAGATAAGAAATTAGTCAGACTACAGCTTCTTTGCTGATCAGCAGTGGGGTGGGCACATATATGACTAGTGCACTTCCATGGAGACGCCGTTCAGGGAGGAGTGGGAGGAGACAGACAGAGAGAGAAGAAAAGGAAGAGGAGGAGGAGGAGGAGATGGGGAGAAGAAATGGGTGAATGTGTATGAATAGGCACAAAGTTGGGAAGAGACTAAGCTTTATGCCATTTGATTGGGAATTGTAGAAGATTCAGAAGTGTTTTAAGTAACAACATTTAAGACTGGGAGAGATGGAAACGGTACATAGGAAACAGTGGTTGGGAATGAATTATTCCATCAGCCTCAGCAACTGAAACTCACTGGGATCAGATTGGACATGCTTGAGGCTGAGTTAACTGGCATGTCTTATTGTTACTGAATTTTATTTACCCTATGAGGGGACTGATTCAGAGAGAGGTAATGGCATGCCTTCCCCCTCCATTTTCTCCACCAAGAGAGAGAATAGATGTTCAGCCCAAAGTCTTCTTGTTCTTAAAGTTACATTTTAAAATTTCTGCTTAATTTTATTCTAAATTCTGAATTTAGCAAACATTAAATAAAATGAACATTTCCATACACATAATGGAACAGGAAAAGTAGATTGTATATGTGGCTGCCGATCTTTGCTAGGCACAATTTTCTTTTCAAGTATATAATAAATTCAACCGATAGTTTCCTTGTTTGTCCTTCTTTCTTGGCTACCTTCTATTCTTGTGAGGATCAAATGAGGCAATATTTGTAAAGCGCTTAGCACAGCACCTGACACAGTATGTTTTATATAAATGTTAGTTATTATTATTATTTTCTCTTCATTAAAAATACCAATGAGATTCTTTTCTTTTTTTCCCTAGCCTATCCTTATCTCACTTTACCCTACCAAACCACCATTATAAAGAACAAAACAAAAAGTAAATAAAAGCCCTCTTAGTCAAGAAAAACAAATTGCCACAGTGAGCATGTCTAAAAATGTATGCCTTCTTCTTCAACTTGAGCCCATTATCTCTTTGTCAAGGGGTGGGTAACATCTTTTGTCATCAGCATTTTGGAATTGTGGTTGGTCATTGCATTGATCATAGTTCTCAGGTCTTTCAAAGTTGCTTTTCTGTGTAATATTGTTATTGTATAAATTGTTCTCCTGATTCTCAGTTCACTGCATCAGTTCAAACAAGTCTTCCAGGTTTTTCTGAGACTATCCACTTTGTCATTTCTTATGGGACAATAGTATTTTAGTACATTGAAACACAAGAAAGTGTATCAGCTATTCCCCAATTGATAGGCACTTCCTTAGCTTCTATATCTTTGTTAAAACAAAACAAAACAAAAGAGCTACCATGAATATTTTTGTACAAATGGGTCCTTTTCCTTTTGTTGCTTTGTTGGCTTCATTAGTAAGCTTTTGAGCGTAGTTCCAAATTGCTTTCTAGAATGGCTGGATCAATTCACAACTCCACCAACAGTGCATCTCTGTGACTATTTGCTGCAGCAGTTCCTCCAACATTTGTAATTTTCTTTTTGTAAATGTTGCCATTTTCATGGGTGTGAAGTGGAAACATGAAGTTCCCTTTAATTCGAATTTTTCTAATTATTAGTGATTCTGAGCATTTTGTCATATGGTTATTGATTGCTTAGATTTTTCTTTAGAAAACTGCCTATTCATATTCTTTGACTATTTATCTCTTGGTAAATGGTTCTTATTCTGATCTATTTTAATTGGTTCTTTATATGTATCTTAAAAATAAGACCTTTGTCAGAGAAACTTTCTAAAATTTTTGAACCAGCTGGCTGTTTTCGTTTGATTTTAGCTTGCATTGGCTTTGTTAGTGCATAGCTTATTTATTTTATGTAAGCAAAATTGACAATTTATTTTCTGTGCTCAGAACTTTCTACCCTCTATTTGGTCATGAGCTCTTTCCCTATCTTTAGTTTCGAAGAGCAATTTCTTCCTTTCTCCTCTAATTTGTTTAAGGTGTCATCTTTAAAGCATGTATCTATTTGGATCTTATCTTGGTATACTGTGTGGGATGTTGGTTTATA
The DNA here is from genome assembly GCA_028646595.1 of Phalanger gymnotis. Lineage (NCBI taxonomy): Eukaryota > Metazoa > Chordata > Mammalia > Diprotodontia > Phalangeridae > Phalanger > Phalanger gymnotis. The sequence continues at coordinate 161,215,260 of CM053623.1, read as the reverse complement.
CCTAGCTTCTAACAAACCACTTTGCAGTTTTCCCAGAAGTTTTCACCAGCTAGGGAGGCCTTAACCCACTAGCTTTGGACACTAGGCTCATTTGCTTCTGTATATTGTGTTCCTAATCTGTTCCTTAGATTGGCTTTTCTATTTTTTTACTAGTATTGAGTTCTTTTGATGATCACTTGCTTTGAAGTAGTTTGAGATGTAGTACTGCTAGATCCCCTCCTTTCCCTCTTTGGTTCATTATTTTCTTTGAGATTCTTAATCTTTTTTTCCTTCATATGAATTTTGCTGTTATTTTTTCTAGTTCTGTAAAATAATCATTAGGTAGTTTGGTTGGTATTGCACTAAATAAGTAAATTAATTAGGTTAGCATTGTAATTTTCACCCAGCATCAGAGGATACCTTTAATGGAGGAATGGTCTAAATACACATAAAAATAATAAAGTCTTTCTTTTGACTTATTAACAATGCTATTTTGGGCATTTGTTTTGGGATCTACTCATTTCTTTTAATATCAAAGGTCTTTTTAATTACTTCTTTGGTGGATTTACTTTCTGAGGGAAATGGGGAGAAGAAAATGGTAAAGAATCCAGAAGTGTATAGAAATGAAACTAAGATACAGTGGAAAAGAGATACTCCAGTAGAAGAAATGATAATAAAAAAATTTTAAATCCTCCTTTTCTGTCTTATTTTTCTTTTTTTATAACCCAGGTGGTGACATAAGATTGTAAAGTTAACACCAGAGGATGAGAGATAGAGGCATCTCTTTCTACAATATGTTTGAAAAGAGATAATTTGACTACCCACTAGATTTATGTTGGAGTGCTCTAATTCAAGTACAAGTAAGAGAAAAAAATGGTTTCTAGTTGCATAATCTTGGTATGGGGTGTGTGTGTGTGTGTGTGTGTGTGTGTGTGTGTGTGTGTGTGTGTGTGTTGTAGGCAGAGGTAGGACTGGGGCAGTAGACAAATTATAATGAGGAATTAATTTTTTTTTCAAGGATGCTATTGGAAGATTATCTAATCTAACACATGTTGGGAAACTATTTTTCTTGTAAGAGGATCTGTAACAGTCCTCCAGACTTGATTGGTTAAGAGTGCTGGGGCAATGAATGTTGATGTAGCTTCCCAATTGACTGACTACAGGAAAGTCTAGAGCAGGAGTGGGGAACCTGTGGCCTCGAGGCCACATGTGGCCTTCTAGGTGGTGCCTTTTGCCTGAATCCAAGTTTTACAGAATAAATCCTTTTAGTAAGGGGATTTGTTCTGTGAAGTTTGGATTCAGTCAAAGGACTGCACTTGAGGATCTAGAGGGCCACATGTGGCCTCGAGGCTGCAGGTTCTCTACCCCTGATCTAGAGACACTAGCTACCTACAGTTCCTTTTCCAGGCTTCAAACAATCACGGGCAACACAGAAGCAAGGAGTTGGTGTCCAACCAAATCAAGGCTGTCTCCTGGAAGAGTATTCTTTCTCTGTTATGAATTTTCCACTCCTGCTATGGATAAACCTTTATAAGTAGTTAGTTGAACAATGAATGTCCCATTTCATGTCAATCTGGAACCTCAGGTACCAGTTCAGCTTGAGCCAGGTCTGGCCTACTACAAGTGATCTGTTATTTCATCAATGGAGCAATTACCAGTGAGGAAGCTCTCTCTAGTAATGTGTAAAAGGTAGCTGTACTTGGCCAATTTATTTCTGTCTCCTCCCCATTTGGTTGATGTGGTCACAGAGAGTAGGAGGCAAATAACAAAAGTAATGAGGTTAACAATGTGTGTTAAGTTGTTGACATCCTGTTGCCCCTTGTAGGGTATGAAAACTTTTATCTGATGGAATTAAAGGGATCTTGGCCAGTGCCAAGTGAAAACTTGGCCACAGCATTTAGAGACTTTAAATATCTAAACCTGCCAAGAGTTGATGCAATATGAGAGTTCAGCAGTTTGGGCTGATTAAAGAGAAAGCAAATAGGATGTAAGACAGAGACACAGACTACAGTAAATTCATATAGAAGTTTAACTAGTATAAGTGAATTTCCATAATAATGAGCCCCAAAGAGCCCCAAAAGTGTTTTAGTCAGCAAACATTTTGCCAAGTTGAAAGATGTAGCAGTCAAAGACAATATCAGTTTAGAATATTAACTCATTTGGAAAATCATATGAAGAACGGTAATGGGAAATACCATTGGGAGTAGGAAGGAAGGGATTTCTCTCTTTACTTCCATATCAACCATGACCTCTGACGTTTGAGCTACTTATCCAAAAAGATATACCTCATCCAAGAGTTGGTGAACCATTAGAAGTTGAGGCTCAGGTGAGGGACACATACACTCCAGATCAATAGGAAGAAAGAGGCAATCACTTGAGACTAGAAGATCTTCAAGGAGCAGGACCTCTGGCGACAATGAAGAGAGCTTACTATGGACTCAAGAGAGAGTTAAATCCGGCAATCAAAAGTTGCCCCATGAAAAGGAGTAGACCCTGGGAATACGAACAATCTCCTCAGTAGAGATGATGCACCAAGGTAAGAGCTTTGAAGGACTCCCCAAGAGAGAGAGAACCTTGAGACAGCAGTATTGGAGCCTTGGCTACATGTGTTTCCTACACATGTGCCTAACTGCCACTGGATTAAAAGTTTGTGCCCACATCTCCCATCGATTATGTGTGTGTGTAGATATAGATATAGATATAGATATAGATATAGATATAGATATAGATATAGATATAGATATAGATATAGATATAGATATAGATATATCCATCTATCTATATGTATACACACATATGTTAGTGAGAAAAAGTATGCCTCAGATTTTTGTTGAAAATATTTTATAGTGATTGTTCTTACCATGACATCATAGTAAATTACCCTGCTTGGAGCTAATGGAGTCTTCTGGCTGACTGTTAAAGCACATAGGTTGGGGCTTGGGGGTATAGCCGGAGGATCTTGGGTGGGTTAGGTTACCCCTGGAACCTGGGAGCAGCAGTCATTCCCTGGGTGTCCAAGGTGTAAGAGTGAGTAAAAGTTAGAAGAGTATTGCAGAACTTGTACTACAAACACAAATTAGCAAATGCTCCAAAACCTAAATTTAGGTAATTGCCTGGAGCATTGTTAGGTTAAGGGTCTCACCTAGGAGTAAGTTTAAGACAGAAGTGGAGCTTGATTCCAGGTAGCTTTCTATTGAGTATGCAACACTGCAGCAAATTTACGACAGAAAAATGACTCTTTAGCCCTCTTCTCATCGTTTCTTTCTTTCTCTCTCTCTTTCTCTCTTTCTTTCTATTTCTTTCCTTCCTTCCTTCCTTCCTTCCTTCCTTCCTTCTCTTTGTGGATACTACTTCAGCTAGCTTCTTGTTACTGCAGAGAAGTCAAAGTTGATCAATTACTTGCTGTCTGAGCAGTAGCCAATGTAGGTTCAAATTGCAAGGAATTCTTGACTGCTTAGTTCTAGTGATAGTAAACTCCCTATTAAATAGGAGGGTGTGCAGTAACAACATAATAATTCTTCTTTTGAAAACCTTTCATATTGCAATTGAACAGAGTGGTTTTCATGGCCCCATTAACCAAAAATATACTGCCAGAACTAGATAATTTTCCAGTTACCTGTTTGGGGAACATTTTTTCAGCAGTGTTCATAAAATTCATACAGGAAAGTTTTATTGGCTTTGTCTGAACTGATGTAACATGAATGACACTCAAGAGCTGTTCAGTTTTGTGCAGGCAATTCAATTCACAAAGCTAGAGTTCTCTCTTTACTTCCAGTTCTTGTTTTGATTTTTTGAAATCAAACCAGTATTTACTGCTTAATATAGAGATAGAAAAAAGATATATTTAATCTAAGATTTGCAGCTACCGCTCCTACTTCTCCAGAGAAAGAACATCCATCCAGGAGAGATCTGTGATTTGGTCGAATACTATTTCCTTGCTTCTGTGTTGCACATGATGGCTTAGAGGTCGGAAACCTGAAGAAGGAACTATATCTATAATACAAATATAATATAAGCTCTTTGAGGAAAGGGACTGTTTTCATTTTTGTCCTTTTATCCCTGGTATTGAGGACCAGCCTATTTAGGGATGGAGATGCTCATTACCAGTAGGCAGGCTACTTGATCATGAATTCCTTGGTCAAGAGCATTCTTTAGACAAAGAGATTCATAGAAGAATTCTCAATCCTGTGCAGCCCCTTTCTGCTTCTGTAGTGATGGTGGGAGAGTGATCGTAAAGGGTTCCAAGCATCACAGTTTTTTGATTGTCTATAAATTTTGACATAACTCTTGGTTCCCTAAATACAAAATATTTGTTCAAAACCAACAAATAAACACATTATGGAAAGAAGTGAATTGTATTCATCCTAAGCCAGAAGCAGGATAGAATTTGTAGCTAAGTGGAAGGATTTTAGGATTCTCCTAAAAGGAGCAAACAAAAGAGTGAACAGAGTTGTTTTCATCGTATAACCAAAGGCAATAAAGAAACATCATTTCACTGTTACACCCACCTTACTGGCTATTAGGAAGCTTTCTCAAGGAAAAAAGTAGGGGAAAAAAGGAACCCTGAGACCCATTCACTGATATACAGATCTCATCATTTCCCAGTATCTCACAATTTTATTTCCTGCTGTGGGAACTTCCAAGGATTCTTTGCTCTCCACAGAGATTAAATCTGTTACAGAAATACTAGATACAATTTTGGAAACCAAATGTAGGACTTTATATAAATCCTTATCACATTTTATGTTGAGAGGCACTGTACCTCAGCAGATAGACAGCTGGATTTGGAATCAGGAAGACTTGGATTTATGACACATGTTAGCTGTGTGACCCTGGACAAGTCATTTAGTTTCTTAGTGCCCCAGTCAACTTTCTAAGACTATTTATCACAGACAAATTGTTAATCTTCAGTAGTGAAGGGAGTTTCCACACCAGGAAATTCTGTACTCTGAACAAATGGAAGATCTAGATAGATTATATCCACCCCTCCAAAGTTTATTTTTCATTTTATTTGATATAGTCCATAGTCTTATTATGTCGAGGTACTTGTAGATCCTATCATTGATTGAGTTAGTGATCTCTTACAAGCTTTTTGTCTTTTGCAAATTTGTTGTTTTGATTTCTACATTAGTAGTAGCAGTAATAGTATAAATATAGTAGTAGTAATAATTGGTATGTGCAAGTGTGCTTGTGTGTCTGTGTGTATGTGTTTGTGATAAGGTCAGGACACATAATCAACTGATCCTGCCCCCAACTCCCCACAGCTCAGTTGATGAAATAATGGAACATAAAGGATAGTAACAATGAAAATGATGCATGTATTTTTAAACATGTGAAGTCATGCAAAATATATTTCCATATTAGACATATTGCAAAAGAAAATAAAAAGCAAGAAATATGAATAAAGTGAAAAAGTATGCTTCTGTAGTCAGAGTTCATCAGATCTATCTCTGGAGGTGGACAGAATTTTTCAACATGAGTCCTTTGGGATTGTCTTAGATCATTGTATTAATCAGAGTAGCTAAGTCTTTCACAGTTGATCATCATCACAAAATTGCAGTTACTGTGTACAATGTTCTCTTAGTTTTGCTCACTTCACTTTGCATCAGTTTGTATAAGTTTTCTCACATTTTTCTGAAACCATACTCCCTCATCATTTTTTATAGGACAATAGTTCTAACAAAATCATATACCTCAATTTGTTCAATTATTCCCCAACTGATATGGATTCCCTCAATGTCCAATTCTTTGCCACTACAAAAAGGGACGCTATAAATATTTTTGTACAAATAAGTTCTTTTCCTTTGATCCCTTTGGGATACTGATCTAGTAGTAGTATTGCTGGGTCAAAGGATATTCACAGTTTGAAAGCCCTTTGGGCATAATTCCAAATTATTCTCCAGAATGGTTGGACCAGTCTACAACTCCACCAACAATGCATTGTTGTTATTATTGTTGTTGTTGTTGTTGAGTTGTTCAGTCATGTCTAACTCTTTGAGACCCCATGACCATATCACTCCAGGCCCTTCTATCCTCCATTATCTCTCAAAGTTTCTCCAATTTCACATTCATCTTTTCCATGATACTATCCATCCATCTCATCCTCTGACATTGCCTTCTCATTTTGTTTTCAATATTTCCCAACATCAAGGTATTTTCCAACGTGTCCTGTCTTCTCATTATGTAACCAAAGCATTTAATCTTCAGTTTCATTTTTTGACCTTCCGTTGAATAGCCTGAATTAACTTCTTTGAGTATTGACTGATTTGACCTCCTTACTGCCCAAAGAACTTTTGAAAAGTCTTTTCCAGTGCCACAATTCAAAAACATCAATTCTGTCACTCTCAGATTCCCTCTTAGGGAGGATTGGTGCGGAGGGAAGAGGGGACAGAATTTGGAACTCAAAGTTTGAAAAGCAGATGTTCAAAAAAAATTTTGCATGCAACTAGGAAATAAGATATGCAGGCAATGGGGCATAAAAATCTATCTTGCCCTACAAGAAAGTAAGGGAAAAGGGGATGGGGGGAGTGGGGTGACAGAAGGGAGGGTTGACTGGGGAATGGGGCAATCAGAATACATGCCATCTTGGAGTGGGGGGGAGGGTAGAAATGGAGAGAAAACTTGTAATTCAAAGTCTTGTGAAAATTAATGCTGAAAACTAAAAATATTAAATAAATAAATAATGATTTTTTTAAAAACTAAATAAATAAATGAATGATGATATGATAAAAATTATTTGTAATAAAGGACCATGGAAAGATAAACTAAAAATTAATTTGAGACTAAATAATCTAATCCTAAAGAATGAGTGGGCCAAAGAACAAATCATAGAAACAATTAATAACTTCATTCAAGAGAATGACGATAACGAGAAAACATACCAAAATTCATGGGATGCAGCAAAAGCAGTCCTTAGGGGAAGTTTTATATTTCTAAATGCTTACATGGATAAAATTGATAAAAAGGGAGATCAATGAATTGGGTATGCAATTGAAAATGCTAGAAAAAGAACAAATTAAAAATCCTCAATTAAATACCACACTAGAAATACTGAAAACCAAAGGAAAGATTAATGAAATTGAAATCAAGAAAACTATTGAACTAATAAATAAGACTAAGAGCTGGTTTTATGAACAAACAACAATAAAATTGGTAGACCTTTGGCCAATTTGATTAAAAAAGAAAGAAGAAAATCAAATTACCAGTATCAAAAATGAAAAGGGTGAATGGACCTGTGTTGGTAAGCAAAACGGGCTCCTTAGCACTTAGTTCAACAAGTGCCCTTGAAAAGTTTGGCTTTTGTTTGTTTTGAGTAATTCAGTGTATTTCATTGAGTTTTAGTAAGTGCTAAGCCCTAGGCCCAAACCCCTATTAGGTGTAAATCCTATGTGGGTGTGGATTGGCAACTAAGGTGGGGCCCAAGGTGGGGCTAACTCCAAGGAGGGCTTAGTTTACATGTCTGGGACAGCAGAGGATCTTAGACCACTTGGGTTTAAGTCATCTCTTTGTGACAATTTTAGGTCACATGGGTGAGTTGCATGTGTGACTCACGCCTGACGCTG
>CM053623.1:161191871-161207219 GCA_028646595.1 Phalanger gymnotis | reverse complement strand
TGACTCTGGGCCAGCCCTTGTTCTGAGCTCCTGGGCTGAACCTAGATGTTGGTAACTATGAATCTGTATTGGGTCTGAATGTTGATGTTTGTAATTTGTTTGTATTTTGTTCTGAAGTTCAGGGTGCTGTCTTTTTCCTCTGAACTAAGTGAATGATATTTGTGTGCTGAATTAAGGTAAGCTTGCCAACCCCTTAACCTTGCTTTCCTTAGTTAAACAGATCAAAAGAACCTGTGCTGTTGGCAGCATGCCGGCAGCTTTCTGGGTGCTGGCTGTGGGTGGATCTTACACCCCCACAGAAGCTGCTAGCCAGATTGTTAAAACAGAAACTCCAATGAAGAAGAAAATAAAAAATAATTAGAATTATTTTGCCCAATTGTAACCCCATAAATTTGACAACCTTAGGGATGTGGATGAATATCTGCAAAAATATAAATTGCCCAGGTTAACAGAAGAGGAAATAAAATACCTAAATAACCCCATCTCAGAAAAAGAAATTGATCAAGCCATCAATGAACTCTCTAGATAAAAATCTCCAGGGCCAGATGGTTTTACATGTGAATTCTATCACACATATAAAGAACAATTAATTCCCATACTTTATAGACTATTTGGGAAAATAGGTGAAGAAGGAATCCTACTAAATTCTTTTTATGACACAAATATGGTACTAATACCTAAACCAGGAAAAGTCAAAACAGAGAAAGAAAACTATAAACCAATTTCACCAATGAATATCGATGCAAAAATTTTAAATAAAATATTAGCAAAAAGATTGCAGCAACTTGTCACAAGAATATTGCACTATGATGAGGTAGGATCTATTCCAGGATTGCAAGGCTGGTTCAATATTAGAAAAACCATCAGCATAATTGATCATGTCAACAACAAAACTAGCCCAAACCACATTATTATCTCAAAGATGCAGAAAAAGCTTTTGACAAAATATAACACTCATTTCTATTAAAAACACTAGAAAGGATAACAATAAATGGAGTCTTCCTTAAAATCATAAGTAGCATCTACCTAAAACCATCAGCAGGGATTATATGTAATGGGGGTAATCCAGATGCATTACCAATAAGATCAGGGTGAAAGAAGGATGTCCATTATCATCCCTATTATTCAATTTGGTACTAGAAATGCTAGCTTTAGCAATAAGAAAAAGAAATGGAAGGAATTTGAATAGGCAAAGAAGAAACTAAGTTATCACTCTTTGCAGATGATGTGATTTACTTCAAGAATCCTAGAGAATCAAGTAAAACGCTATTTGAAATAGTAAAAAAACTTCAGCAAAGTTGCAGGATAGAAAATAAACCCACATAAATCCTCAGCATTCCTGTATATTACTAACAAAGCCCAACAGAAAGAGATAGAAAGAGAAATGCATTTAAAGTTACTGTAGACATTATAAAATATATGGGAGTCCACCTGCCAAGACAAACCCAGGGCCTATATGAACACAAATATGAAACACTTTTCACACAAATAAAGTCAGATCTAGGTAAATGGAAAAACATTAGTTGCTCATGGTTAGGCTGAGTTAATATAATAAAAATGACAATTTTACCTAAATTAATTTGCTTATTCAGTGCCATACCAATTGAACTACCAAAAAAATAATTTTATAGAGCTAGGTAAAATAATAAAAAAATTCATCTGGAAGAACAAAATGTCTAGCATATCAAGGGAACTAATGAAAAGAAATGCTAGGGAAGGTGGCCCACCTATACCAGATATTAAACTATACTACAAAGCAGCAGTCATCCAAAATACTTGGTACTGGCTAAGAAACAGAGTGGTGGATCAGTGGAATAGGTTAGGCACACAAGATGCAGTAGGCAATGACTACAGCAATCCACTCTTTGATAAACCCAAACAATCCAGCTTCTGGGCCAAGAATTCACTATTTCACAAAAACTGCTGGGAAAATTGAAAAAATTTTATGGCAGAAACTGGGCATAGACCAATATCTTACACTGTATACCAAAATAAAGTCAAAATGAGTTCATGATTTAGGAATAAAGGCTGATATTATAAGCAATTTGAGGGAGCAAGGAATAGTTTACCTGTCAGATTTATGGGAAAGGGAAGAATTCATGGCCCAACAAGAGATAGAGAGCATTACAAAATGCAAAATGGATAATTTTGATTATGTTAAATTGAAAAATTTTGGTGTAAACAAAGCCAATGCAACCAAGATGAGGAGTGAAGCAGAAAATTGGGAGAAAATCTTTACAACTAATGTCTCTGATAAAGGCCTCATATCTAAAATATACAGGGAACTGAGCCAAATTTATAGGAACACGAGTCATTCCCCAATTGAGAAATGGCCAAAGGATATGAACAGGCAGTTTTCAGAGGGAGAAATTAAAGATATCTATAGGCATATGAAAAAATGCTCTAAATCACTATTGATTAAAGAAATGCAAATCAAAGCAACTCTTAGGTACCACATCTCTCCTGTCAGATGGGCTAGCATGACAAAACAGGAAAACAATAAATGCTGGAGAGGATGTGGGAAAATTGGAATATTATTACATTGTTGGTGGAGTTGTGAACTGATCTAGCCATTCTGGAGAGCAATTTGGAACTATGCCCAAAGGGCTATAAACTTGTGCATACCCTTTGACCCAGCAATACCACTTCTAGGGCTGTATGCCAAAGAGATCACATAAGGGGGAAAGGGACCCTTATGTAGAAAAATATTTATAGCAGCTCTTTTTGTGGTAGCAAAGAATTAGAAATCAAGGTGATGCCCATCAGTTGGGGAATGGCTAAACAAGTTGTGGTATGTGAATGTAATGGAATATTATTGTGCTATAAGACATGGGAAAGATATGGACTTCATAATAACCTGGAAAAAACTACATGGTATGATGCTGAGTGAGAGGAACAGAACCAGGAGAACTTTGTACAGTATGTGCATTGTACTCACGTTCTGGTATAGTGAGGGGTGTGGAAGTGTCTACATGAAAAACTGACAAATTAGTAACCAAAGACATGTCCCATATATCTTCCAATAGGTCTTTGCCCCAAACTTGTTTACCATGAATTTCCCAATTTTGGTTTCTCCATTGGCATCCATGTAGCTAACGTATTAGCTACTGCCCACAGATCAGTGAATATATGACACTGTCCTCCTTTCTCTGTTTTAATAGCCTGATGTACTGCCATAAGTTTAGCATATTGACTACTTACACCTATCCCAGTATTTTCCAAAGTCCTCTTAGTACATGGGTTATAGGCTACTGCTTTCCAATATCTTTTATGGCCCAAATATTTTGCTGTCCCATCAGTAAATCATGCACATTTCTTCTGTACTTCAGTCAGTCCATCATCTCCATCATTCCATTTTACCAAGGATTGTACCAACTGTTGCCTTGGTTCAGAGGGTTTATTTCCATCAACGTCGATGCTTGTGATAGATTCATGTAGAGCAGAAACTCCATGTTTGCCTGTTTTCGATCTTTTCTGAATGTACCATTTCCATTTAATTATGCTAGCCTCTTTTGCATGTCCAATTCTGTGAGATGCTGGGGTACTCATTACCCAAGTCATAATTGGGATTCCAGGCCTTAATATCACTTCTTGGCCCAGAGCCAGTTGTTCAGTCTCTACCAAAGCCCAATATGCAGCTAACAACTGCTTTTCAAAAGGTCTGTCTTGTAATCCAGATGAAGGTAGCTTCCTTGACCAAACTCCTAATGGTACATTTCAGCTTTGCTTGTTTCCATCATAAACTCCAGTTCACACAGTCCCTTGTCACTTGTAATTCCAACAGACCACTTTGCATAGGCCATAAATCCAGAGCCGATTATATAGCAGCTTTAGCTTCTTCAAAAGCTTTACTCTGTTCAAGTCCCCAATCAAACTCATATTTTTTTCTGGTAACTTTATATAAGGGTTTCAAAATCTGTCCAAGACATAGAATGTGGGGTCTCTAATATCCAAACAGTGCTATGAACTTTTGGGCCTCTTTCTTATTGGTGGAGATAGGAAAATCTTGAATCTTCTGTCAAGACACTTGTAGGAAAATTTCTCATGGTCCTTTATTCTATTATATACCCAAAAACTTTACAGTGTGAGCTGATCCTTGAATCATTGCAGGGTTAATTTCCCATCCTTTGCTTTTCATATGCTCAATTAAAAGTATCAAACTCTTCTCTACTTCTTTTACATTTTCTCCCTGTATCAAAATATTATCTATGTAGTGGATAAGCTGTACACCAGGTAACTTCAATTCATTCAAATGTTCAGCCACAATCCTATGACAAATAGTTGGGCTATGCAAATATACTTGTGGCAATTGGGTAAAAGTATATTGTCAGCCCTGCCACATGAAAGCAAACTGGTCCCATTGTTTGGAGTCTATTGGGATTGTAAAGAAAGCATCGTCCAAATCAATAACTGCATACCAAGTCCCATCATATTTCTGGGTCCTTTCTATTAAAATGACAGTATCTGGAACAGCAGCATTCAAGGGAGGAGTCACTTTATTTAATTGTCTATAATCCACTGTCATTCTCCAAGTTCCATCTGACTTTCATATTGGCCATACAGGATTATTCCATTGAGTGGTTTATAGTATCAGCAATTTCATCTTGCCCCCCTGGCACGTGATACCACTTCAAAGAAATTACTTTAGAAGGTTCAGGTAAAGTGATTGGGTCCATCTTTATTTTTCCCACTAAAACTGTGTTAATTCCTATCTTCCTTACTACAAATTGAAATCTCCCCTCAGGCAAATTGAGAGTCATGCTTTTCAATATATCTATTCTAATGATGTATTTAAGAAAGGGTACAATGACCACAGTATAGTCTTTCTTAGACAATTGTCCAATTTTCATCATCAGTTTGACTTGTCTGGATGATATTTCAGCCCCTCCTAGTCCTGTGATGGTAATAGGAGTTCGTCGCTTAAATCTGTCAGGGTTTCCATAAATCAAGCTGGCCTCTGATACTCAATGCCCTAGTTACAGCATTTGATCCATTTTTCCAATATAAAGTCAGATTAATATGGGGTCCGGAGTCCTGTCTGCATGTTTATTTAATCTGAGCTGGGGCTCAGCCTATTTCCTAGTCTCCTTGAAGTTGTGACTCACTTGGATACAATGGTTCAAGATCTGTAGGATCTTACTTCTCTATTCCATTTGCTATTAAGCTCCTTATCTCAGTACATTTTGTATAGCTCATTAGTTGGAATACCATCTATTCTTCTGAAATCTACCCCTGCTTTCAACAGAGCAGTAAACATTTCTTGTCACTCTATTCTGACTTTGAATCTCCTAGCTATTTACCCTTCTCTCTCAAGGAAATTTATCTTTTCCCCAGTCTCCTAAGTCATTTAACTGTGAAATCTTATCTAGCACCTCTGAAAGAGGATTCCCTGCTTCTGCAATTAGCAGAGTCAAAATTACATATTTATAAGTGGGGGGGTGCCATTTTAACTGTCAGTTAGTAGATTCCAGATGTTACCACCTGAGATTCCCTATCTTGCTGTATTCTCATTGAGTTAGCAGACATTTCAGTAACTGTCTGAGTCTGAGTTCTCTGTCATAATAATCTGTCCCTGCTTTCACATGCAATACAATAGGCTGTGAGTAAAATCCAGCCTTGTCTAGAGATCACTGTTGGCATTTCCTTTCCTGGCTCAACAGTAACTTCTCTGAGACAATGCTCCAAATCTCTAGGTCCTCCCCTCTATAGCTTTTGTTTCCAGTCCTCACACAAACCAGTGCCTTTAGACCATTCTCTTGCTAGGGAGGAATAAGTTATTTCTTCCTCCAAAGCCCTTCTACCTCTAAATAGAGATCTCATACCTTGCAATCCTGTTCGTGATGCCAAATAATGTATCGATAAGGCAATTACAGCAATGTAGATGATAATAGCCAAAATGCCCATGTGGTTCTGTATCACAAAGTATATAAGACTCTCCACATAGAAGGTAGAAAAAGTAAATCATTTATTCAGACACCAGAGAACCATATCCCACAAGCCATTTACCCAATCTATCAGAGCAATAAAACATTCAATACACAATATCACAACATGAAGGCTTGCCATCCCAAAACCTATCAGACTCCCTGCTGGGGGCCAAAAACAAACTCGCAGTACAGCTAAGTCAGTCTGTTCAGCTCTAACTAGCATGATGGCCCTTAGTAGCCATTAGCAGACATAACTGCTTGCTCTCTCTCTCTCTCTCTCTCAGCATTTCCTCTGACATAACTTCCTTTTCCTGTGAGGAAGCTCCTCCCACAACATGTGACTTAGGCTTCCTATGATGTAAGCAGGTCATATGGCCTATTAATGGGTGGGAAAGATCTTCAAATCTAAATTGCTACTACATTATGTAACCAGTGTATTTCAGCTTCAGTTTTTGGCCTTCCAATGAATAGCCAGAATTAATTTCTTTAAGTATTGACTAATTTGATCTCCTTGCTGTCCAAAGGACTCCCAAACATCTTCCCCAGCATTACAATTTGAAAGCATTGATTCTGTGGTGCTCAGCTTTCCGTATACTCCAACACTCACAGACATAAGTTGCTACTAGAAAAAAACCATAGCTTTGACTAATATGATACTTTGTCAGCAAGGTGATGTCTCTGCTTTTTAGTATGCTGTCTAGACTTGCCATATCTTTCCTTCCAAGAAACATTTTTTTTTAATTTCATGGCTGCTGTCATTATCTTTGAGCCCAAGAACAAAAAAAAATATATAACACTGCTTCCATTTCTTCTCCCTCTATTTTCCAGGACTAGTTGTCAAGATCCTAGTTTTTTGGATGTTAAGCTTTAAGCTAGCTTTTACACTCTCTTCTTTCACTCTTATCAAGAGGTTTCTTGAGTCTTCCTCTTTCTACCTTCTTTCACCCTCATCAAAAGACTTCTTAATTCCTATTAACTTTCTGCCATCAATGTAGTATTGTCTGCACATCTGAGATATTGATATTTCTCCCAGCAACTTTAATTCCAAGTCCAGCTTGGCATGTTGCATGATGTGATCAGCATATAAGCTAAATAAATAAAGTCTTATTTAATAATATGGTCTTAAGATCTTAAAAATAAGGTCTTAATAAATATGCAGTCTTGTCATACTCCTTTCCCAATTTTAAACCAATCAATTATTCCATGTTTGGTTCTAAATCTTGCTTTTTAATCCACATACAGGTTCCTCAAGAGACGAATAAGATGATCTGGTACTCCTATCTCTTTGAGGATTTGCCACATTTTGTTGTGATGTACATAGTCAAAGGTTTTGCAATAGTCAATGAAGCAGAAGTAGATTTTTTCTGAAACTCCCTTGCTTTTTTTCCATAATCCAGCAAATGCTGGCAATTTGGTGTCTAGTTCCTCTGCCTCTTCAAAAACCAACCTGCACTTTTGGTAATTTTTGGTTCACATATTGCTGCCACTAGTTTGTAGAACCTAAAGCATATTGTTGCCAGTATGTAAAATGAAAACAATTGTTTAGTAATTTAAACATTCTTTGGCATTACCCTTCTTTATGATTGAGATGTAAACTTATCTTTTCCAGTAACCAAAATATTGAGAATTCCAAATTTTCTGGCATATTGAGTGCAACACTTTAACAGCATCATCTTTTAGGATTTTAAATAGTTCAGCTGGAATTCCATCACTTCGTTGCTAGTCTTATTGTTAACAATGCTTCCTAAGCCCACTTGCCTTCATTCTCCAGAATGTCTGGCTCTACATCAGCAACAACATCATTGTAGTTGTTGGGATTGTCTGTGTATCGTTCTTCTGTATATTCTTATCACCCCTTCTTAATCTCTTCTACTTCTGTTACTTCTTTTTGTCTTTTATCATGTCCATTTTTGCATGAAACTTTTCCTTGATATGTCTAGTTTTCTTGAAAAGATCTTGTCTTTCCTATCCTGTTGTTTTATCTTATTTTTTGCATTTCTCATTTAGGAAAACCTTATTGTGTCTAATTGCTATTTTTTGGAATTCTGCATTCAGTTGGATATATCTTTCCCTTTTTCCCTTACTTTTCTCTTGCCTTTTTTCCTCAGTTATTTGTAATGCCTCACCAATCATTTTGCTTTCTTTCTCTTCTTTTTCTTTTGAATGTTTTTTGTTACTGCCTCTTGAACAATATTGTAAACCTCTGACCATAGTTCTTCTGGCACTTTACCAAATTTAATCTCTTAAGTCTATTCATCACTTCCATTTGCTATTCATAAAATATGTTTTTTAACCCATACCTGTATGGTCTAGTATTTTCCCCTACTTTCTTCAATTTAAGTCTAAATTCTGCAATGAGAATCATGTTCAGAGTCACAGTCATCTCTAGATCTTGATTTAACTGGATGCAAACTACATAATCAATCTTATTTTGATAATGAACATCTGGTGATGTCCATGTGTAGAATTAACTTTTGGGTTGTTGAAAAACTGTTTGCTATGAAAAATGAATTATCTTTAACAAAATTCTATTAGTCTCTGCCATGTTTCATTTGTACTCCAATGCTAAACTTGCCTGTCATTCCAATTATCTTTTTTTAATAGTATTTCTTTCCAATTACATGTAGAGGCAATTTTTAACATTCATTTTTAAAAATTTTTTGAAATTCAAATGTTCTCCCTTCTATCCTTCCATTGCCCCCTCCCTAAAATGATAAGCAAATTAATATAGGTTATATATGTGAAATCACATAAAATATACTTCCATAGTCATTTAGTGAAACAAAGAAAAGACAAAAAAGGAAAAACTATGAAAAAAATTAGTAAAAACGGTATGCTTCAATCTCCATTCAGACTCCATCAGTTCTCTTCTGCATGTGGATAGCATTTTCTATCATGAGTCTTTTGGAATTGTCTTCGATCATTGTATTGCAGAGAAGAGCTAAGTTATTCATAGTTGGTCATCATATAATGTTGCTGTTACTGGTTCTCCTGGTTTTGCTCACTTCACTTTGCATCAGTTCATATGAGACTTTCTGGGCTTTTCTGAAATTTCTTATAGCACAATAGCATTCTGTCACATTTGTATAACTTGTTTAGCTATTACCCAGTTTAGGGGCATATCCTCAATTTCCAATTCTTTGCCACCACAAAAAGATCAGCTATGAATTTTTTTGTACGTGTTAAGTACAGACCTAGTTAATGGTACTGCTGAATCAAAGGGTATACATACTTTGATTGCCCTTTGGGAATGATTCCAAATTGCTCTCCAGAATAGTTGGATCAGTTCACAACTCCACCAAGAGTGAATTAGTGTCCCAGTTTTTCCACATCCTCTCCAACATTTATCATTTTCCTTTTCTGTTTTATTAGCCAATCTGATGGGTGTGAGGTGGTACCTCAAAGTTGTTTTAATTTGCATTTCTCTAATCAATAGTAATTTTAAAGCATTTTTTCATATAACTATAGATAGCTTTGATTTCTTCATCTGAAAACTGCCTGCTCATATTTTTGACGATTTATCAATTGGGGAGTGATGTGTATTCTTATAAATTTGACTCAGTTCTCTATATATTTGAGAAATAAAGCCTTTATCAAAGATACTGGCTATAAAAAATTTTTCCCAGCTTTCTGCTTTCCTTCTGATTTTACTTCCTCTGGCTTTGTTTTTACAAAACTTTTTTAGTTTAATATAATCAAAATTATCCATTTTACATCTTGTGATTCTCTCTATTTCTTATTGAGTCAAAACTTCTGTTCTCCATATGTCTGGCAGGTAAACTATTCCTTGCTCTCCTAATTTGCTTATGTTATCACCTTTGATGTCTAAATCATGTACCCATTTTGACCTTATCTCAGTATAAATGTTGGTGTAAGAAGCTGGTCTATACTTGGTTTCTGCCATACTGTTTTCCAGTTTTCTCAGCAGTTTTTGTCAAATAGTTAGTTCTTATTCCCAGAAGCTGGGGTCTTTGGGTTTATCAAAGGCTAGATTATTATGGTCATATACTACTGTGTCTTGTGTACCTAATCTATTCCACTGATCTACCACTCTATTTCTTAGTCACTACCAGATAATTTTGGTGATTGTCACTTTCTAATGTAGTTTAAGATCTGGTATGACTAGTCCACCTTCTTTTGTATTTGTTTTCATTAATTCCTTTGATATTCTTGACCTTTTGTTCTTCCAGATGAATTTTGTTATTATTTTTTCTAGCCCTATAATTTTTTTTGGTAGTTTGATTGATATGGCACTGAATAAGTAAATTAATTTACAATTTAAGAATTTTCATTTTTGTTATATTGGCTCATCTTACTCATGAGCAATTGATATTGTTTTCTAATC
Organism: Phalanger gymnotis; assembly: GCA_028646595.1. NCBI lineage: Eukaryota > Metazoa > Chordata > Mammalia > Diprotodontia > Phalangeridae > Phalanger > Phalanger gymnotis. The sequence goes on along the minus strand of CM053623.1, from coordinate 161,196,947 downwards.
GTTTAGATCTGACTTTATTTGTGTGAAAGGTGTTTTTAATTGTGTTCATATATGTTCTTGGTTTGTTTTGGCAGATAGACTCCCAAGTATTTTATATTATCTACAATTACTTTAAATGGAGTTTCTCTTTCTATCTTTTGCTGCTAGGGTTTGCTGGTAATACATAGAAATGTCAGTGATTTATGTAGGTTTGTTTTATATACTGCAACTTTACTAAAGTTGTTAATTATTTCAAGTAGTTTTTTAGTTGATTCTCTAAGTATATCATCTATAACAAGTGATAGTTTTGTTTCCTCATTACCTATTCTAATATCTTCAATTTATTTTTCTTCTCGTCGCTATCGCTAACATTTCTAGTATAGTATTGAATAACAGTGATGATAATGAGAATGGAGGGAAATACACAATTAGTAATCATAACTGGGAATTTGAATGGGATGAACTCACCCATAAAATCAAAATCCTACAATACGTTGTTTACAAGAAATGTATTTGAATCAGAAAGGCATACACAGAGTAAAGGTAAAAGGCTGGAACTTCACCCTTGATTATACTGTGAAGGTTTCTAGTTTACCTCCTTTACAGATAATGCTTGCTGATGATTTTAGATAGATACTACATATTGTTTCAAGGAAAGCTCTATTTATTCCAATGCTGTCTAGTGTTTTTAATAGGAATGGGCATATTTTGTCAAAAGAGCTTTCTATGTCTGTTGAGATAATCATAAGATTTTTTGTTGGTTTTGTTATTGATATGGTCAACTATGCTGATAAATTTCCTAATTTGAACCAGCCCTGCATTCTTAGTATAACTCCTATAATAGTATGATATATTGCTGTACTCTCCTTGCTAGTACTTAATTTAAATTTTTTGCATCAATATTCACGGGAAAAATGGTCTATAGCTGTCTTTCTCTGTTTTGGCTCTTCCTGGTTTAGTGTCATATTTGCGTCATAGAAGTAATTTGATAGAACTTCTTTGCTTATTTTCCCAAATAGCTTATATAATATTAGAATTAATTGTTCTTTAAGTTTTTGGTAATATTTACTTGTGAATCTATCTGGCCATAGAGATTTTTTCTTAGGGAGTTTATTGATGGTTTGTTCAATTTCTCTTTCTAAAATGGGGTTAAGTGCTCTATTTCCTCTTCTGTTAATTTGGAGCAATTTATATCATTGTAAATATTTATCCACTTCATTTAGATTGTCAGATTTGTTGGCATACAGTTGGGCAAAATAGTTCCTAATTATTGTTTTAATTTCCTCTTCATTAGTGTTGAATTCATCCTTTTCATTTTTGATACTGATAATTTGGTTTTCTTCTTTCTTTTAAATCAAAAATCAGATTAAAATCAAAATAACCAATGGTTTATTGGGGTTTTTAATAAAGCTGACTCAATTTTAATTATTAGTTCAATGGTTTTGTTACTTTTACTTTTTTGAATCTCACCTTTGATTTTCAGGATTTCCAGTTTGGTGTTTTAATTGGGAATTTTTAATTCATTCTTTTTCTAGCTTTTTTAGTTGCATGCCCAATTCACTGATATGCTCTTTATTTTCTTGATGTGTTTTACATATACACATATATGTGTATATATATACATATATATATATATATATATGTATGTATTTCCCCTAAATACTGCTTTGGCTGTACTCCATAAATTTTGGTATGTTTTCTTATTGTTGTCCTCTTTGATGAAATTGGTGGCAGTTTCTATGATTTGTTTTTTGATTTACTTATTCTTTAGGATTAGATTATTTAGTTTCCAATTAATTTTTAATCTATCTTTCCATTTCCCTTTATTAAATGTAATTTTATTGAATCATGATTGGAAGAGGAAAAATTTAATATTTCTGCCTGTCTGCATTTGATTGTGAGGTTTTTATGCCTTAATACATGGTCATTTTGTGTCGGTGCTATGTACAACTGAGGGGGGAAAAAGTATATTCCTTTCTATCCCCATTCAATTTTCTCCACATGTCTATCATATCTAACTTTTCTAATATTCTATTCACCTTCTTAATTTCTTTATTTTTTATTTTGTGGTTAGATTTATCTAATTCTAAGAGGAGAAAGTTGAATTTTCCCACTAGTACAGTTTTACTGTCTATTCCCTCCAGTAACTCTTTTAACTTCTCCCTTAGAAATTGGATGCTATACCATTTGATGCATATATGTTTAGTATTGATATTACTTCATTGTCTATGGTACCTTTTAGCAAGATATAGTTTTTATCTCTTTTAATTAGATCTATTTTTGTTTTTGACTTGTCTGAGATCACAATTCCTACCCCTGCTTTTTTTTACTTCAGGTATAAGTATATATAAGTATACATAAGTATGAGTATATATAAGTATGAGTATATATAAGTATAATATATTCTGCTCCAGCCTTTTTACCTTTACTCTGTGTGTGCCTCTCATATTCAAGTACATTTCTTGTAATCAACATATTGTAGGATTTTGGTTTTATGGATTAGCTCATCCCATTTATATTCCCAGTTATGATTACTAATTGTGTATTTCCGTCCATCTTATTTTTCCCATTTATACTTTTCTCCTTTTCTTCTTTCACCCTGTGCCACTTCACCATTTTTTTGCTTCTGACCACCACCTCCCTCAATCTGCTTTTTTTTCTATCAGTCTCCCCTGCCTTTTATTGACTCCCTCCCTTCCTATTTATAGGTAAGATAGGTCTCTAAACTCAGCTGAGTGGGTATGTTATTCTCTCTTTGAGCCAATTCTGATGAGAGTAAGGTTCAAACCATGCTCATCTCACTTTCCCTTATTTCCCTCCACTATAATAGTTCTCTAGTGACTCTTCATGTGATATTTTCAGGTTCTCACTTTGAGTGAGGTAATGCCCATTCAGTGAATAGGCCTCTTTAAGAAGTAAATCAAGTGATGGCCCCTTTAATCAAAACTCAAAAAAAAATCAAACTGGGAGGTACCTGGCCAAAAGAGAAACAGTTACTAGTGAGAACCTGAAAAAAAAAACCTTAGCTTGAAAGGGCCAGGGTCTCCCAATGCATCCTGGGCCATCTCCAGGTGTCCTGGTGAATATCAGCCACTGGACCCTAATGGCTCTGGAGGAGAAAGTGAGGCTGGTGACCTTGCACAGCCTTCCCCTCCCTCAAACCAAAGTCAACTACAAGTCATCATTTCCCTGATGTCATGGTTCTCTTCAAGAACAAAGGACAAAACAACAACAACAACAACAACAACAACCTCATGTGATATAATTTACTCCAGTCAGCCTCTCCATCCCCTCTTCTCTCAGTGTAATCTTTTTTCTCACTCAATTTTTTTATATCATCCTATCAAAGTCAACATAAATGCACCCTGTCTGTGTATACTCCTAACTGTCCTAATAGACACATAGTTCTTTAGAGTTATAAGCATCACCTTCCCATGTAAGAATGTAAACGGTTTAACCTTATTGAATGTTTTTTCTTTCCCTTTTACATTTTTTGCTTCTTTCAAGCCTCATATTTGAAAATTCAGTTTTCTGTTTAGCACTAATCTTTTCATCAGGAATGTTTGAAAACCTTTCATTTCATTGAATGTCCATTTTTTTCCTCTGAAAGATTATGCTCACTTTTGCTGGGTAGTCGAATATTGGTTTTAATCCAAGCTCCTTTGCCTTCTGGAATATCACATCCCAAGCCTTCCAAACTTTTAATGTAGAAGCTGCTAAATCCTGTATTACCCTAAGTGTGACTCTCCAATATTTGAATTGTTTCTTTCTAGTTGCTTGCAGTATTTTCTCCTTGACCTAAGAGTTCCAAAATTGCACTATAATATTCCTGGGAGTTTTCATTTTGGGATCTCTTTCAGGAGGTAATCAGTGGATTCTCATAATTACTATTTTACCCTCTGGTTTTTAGATAGTTTTTGGCAGTTTTGCTTGATAATTTTTTTTGAAAGATGTGTTGTGCAGACTCTTCTTTATTGTGGCTTTCAGGTAGTCCAATAATTCCTAAGCTATCTCTCCTGGGTCTATTTTCCAGGTCCATTGTTTTTCCAATGAGATATTTTACATTATCTTCCACTTTTCGTTCTTTTGATTTTGTTTGATTGATTTTTGATGTCTCATAGAGTCATTAGATTCCACTTGCTCAATTCTAATTTTTAAGGCATCATTTTCTTCACATAGTTTTCATACCTCCTATTCCACTTGGCCAATTCTAATTTTTAAAAAGTCGTTTTCTTTTTCCATTTTTTCTTCTTTCTTTACCAAGCTGATGACTCTTCTTTCATGATTCTCTTGCATAACTCCCATTTCTTTTCCTAATTTTCCTTCTTTCTCTCTTATTTGATTTTTAAAATCTTTTTTGAGCTCCACCAGTAGGACTTATATTTCTCTTTGAGGTTTTGCATGTAAATGTTTCATGTTTGTTCACATGTAAATTGTTGTCCTCTTCTGAGTCTGTGTTTTAATCTTCCCTGTTGCCATAGTAGTACAGGGAGCACTGTGCCAAGCTTCTTGTGCTGAGGCCCAGGGGTCTGGTCAGTGGCTTTCTCCACCAGGGCCTCTGGAGCTGATGGCTTGCCTGCTGTGCTGGATTCAACTAGTCTAGTCTAGCAGGGTGCATTAAGGCCTCTAGGGCCTGCCAGGCCTCACCACTAGGCTGTTGCATTGGAGCTGAAGACCTTATAGCTGGCCTACTGAGCCAGGACTGCAGGGCTTCAGTTACTTATCCCTCCTGGGATTAGGGGCCTCCCATTGGCTTGCCCAGAAACAATCTTCACAGGGCTGTCCTTTTACCCAAACGAGACAGACCTTTCCTACGGTACTTCTATATTATCTTGGGCTGGAAAACTGTTTCACCCCATCTGTGGGTTCTTTTGCTCCAGAATTCATTTTGAGGCATGATTTAAAGTTGTTTCAATAGAAACTGGGGAGAACTCAGGCAGCTTCCTGCTTTTTCTCTGCCATCTTGGCTCCACTCCATCCCAATTACCTTTGGATTTCCTATGTTAGCTTTCTAATGCCCTATGATGAATATGACATTGGCTTTTTTGGTCTTATTTCATTCTTTCTGGTGCTACTTGTAGTTGTCCTATGATTTTC
>CM053623.1:161178240-161191371 GCA_028646595.1 Phalanger gymnotis | reverse complement strand
GTATTGTGACTTGCCAGGGTCGCAGTGTCTGAGGCCAAAATTGAAGTCATGAAGATAAGCCATCCTGACTCCAGGCCCAGCACTGTACCCATTATAACACCTAACTGCCCTAACCATCTATATATACACACTGAAGTATAATTGACAATATTCAGTTGTTTGTCCAACAAATGAGTTTACATGCTACTAAAATAATTAAATCATATCAGTTCTATTGATGGAGGCACCTTATATAAGCACCATTTTAGTTCAGGTTTAATGTTGGGATGAAATAAGGCATTCATAGGCCATTGAACAGTTAAAAAAAAAATGTGGTTTACTTGGCCCTAACATAGAAAGGATATCCAGCAGCCTTGGTAAAATCCCACTCATCTACATATAGAAATAGATCTAGTCAACAGTGCATGTGGCCTTGGAACCTCCACCAAGTTTAAAGAGTGATAACTCCACATGAGGTGGACCTTTTATGCTCCCTAGATGGGATATATTGCTGTAATCTCCTTGATAGTATTTTATTTAAATTTTTGCATCAATATTCATTTTCTCCAATGCCACGATCTTCTCACGCCTTAGGAGACTTCTGTTCTGAGTTGCCGACATATTCAAAATAATTATTTTAATTCTTTGTGATATCTAACATCTTCTGACTCTTTTCTTGAAGAAAATATTAATGAGAAATAGGTGCTTCTGAGCAATCCACAAGCTTTTAGCCCCTTCATTTTTTTATGTTGAACTGTGTTTTCCAACATATTTTACCATCCTGCCCTTGTCTACTTTTGCAATGAAGTAATCTCATAACATGATATAAATTGGCTTGGTTTGGAGCATATTGTCAAATTCTCAACATATTTTTCCTTCATCCTGTGCAAAAGATGTTGGCTATTAAGTTGCAATTTTCTGCATGCTGGTCTTTTCACTTGTGTTCCTCTCAAACACCAGGAGTGAGATCCATTAAAATACTTTTTAATTTTTGCTTTTGATGTTTGCGCATACAATGAAACCAATTCTACCAATTTCTTTATTTACTTCTCCAAGGAGAACTTGTAATCCATCATTCCATTTAGCTTCAAACTCCTTATGCCTTCTGGTTTCATCTGTAATGATGTCAATATTGGTGGAGTTGGTGGTTGTTGGACAAAGGTTGGTGTGGATGAGAAAAAGTACCCATGCAGAGGCATGGTAGAAAACACTGAAAGTCAGAAGCACAACTGTGAAGGGAATAAAATATGGCTGGTCTGAGACTGTCCAAAACGGAGTCCCTGGAAGGTTTTCACCAATAGGAAAAGGGGTCCATCATTGAAGAGGGATATTGCAGGGTAAGAAGGCAGCTGAGTTATAGTTGCTAAGTCCAGAAAGTCAGAAGCCCAGATGGGAGCAGTAGATGAGCTAAACATGAGTGAAGACCATTTTGTATTTTGATTTCTTTCATGAGTTATCATACCCAGAAAATCTGTCACCTAGTGGCCTACCTATTGGCTATGAGCCTCTCTAGGATGATCCTCACTTAGTAGACATATTGTTGCCCAGAAAACATCAAAGCCTTTCCAGTTTGGGCTCCAATATTATAGCTTTAAAGAACTCAAGGTCACCTCCATGCTCCAGTGAATTACAGGAGCAGAATTTCTGTAGAAGATTAATGTAGTTACAATAAGAAATCAAAGTTCTTTCTTGGGCTAAGTGATGCCAGTCCATTCCATATTTTCTTGTGGATCTACTTTTTCAATCACCTTTTAGTTATTGTGATGATATTCCTCAATGTTTCATAGTGAAAATTTTATTAGATTTAGAGTCAGAAGCCTTATATTTGAATCTCAGCTCTGCTGCAGGGGTAATTGATGTTATCTTATGCAAGTCAGTTACTCTCTCAGGGCCTTGGTTTCCTTTTTTTATAAAATGAGGGGTTTGGACTAGATAACCTATGAGTTCTCTAACTCTCAATCTATTATATAGCCTTCTCCAATCTCTCTTTGTCCTTGTGTTGTGCAGTTTGGAACATATCACGGCACAATATTGTAGATAGGATATGTTTGGAGATGAATATGATTTGGATGATGATAACCTCAAGATGTTAAGATTTCATTTATTAAATTTATTTCATACTTTTTTAAAAACATAAGACATTGTTTATTCATGGTAAGCAGGTAGGCACTGAGATTTTTGTTTTAATCACCGAAAGATTGCTATATACAACCCTTTATAATTATTCTTTGTAAGTAAATACATAATAGATCAGTACTATTAGTCCACATTTCATTGCTGGAAAAATTCACAAGGACACAGAGAGGTTGATAGAAGAGCTAAAAATAGAATTTCTGAGCATAGCTCTCAAATATGTTGGCTAGTTCCAAGTTCCAGCTACTTCCATAAGCTAGTTTAGACAATTTCAATGATACAAGACTATGAGGCAAAGTTTCCATAGGCAGCAGGTCACAAAATAGGTGGCTTTGAGTCCAACCCTCATTAATCCATTTAGCCACACTGATTCTAAATATGTGACTAATATTTGCTGTTAAAGTACTGCATTCAAAATGCCAGCAAATAGGGAAAACTCAACATTGATCACCAGATTAGGAAAGATCAGTTTGTGTCTCAATCCTAAAGAAGGATATGCCAAAGAATGTTCAAATTACCAAACAATTATACTCATTTCACAAACCAGCAAGGTTATGCTTAATATATTCTGCAAGCAATATGTGAACCTATAACTACCAAAGGTGCAGGCTAATTTTTGAAGAGGCAGAGGAACTAAAGACCAAATTGCCAATATTCACTGGATTATGGAGAAAGCAAGGGAGTTCTAGAAAAATATCTACTTCTACTTCATTGACCCCATTATACTTTAACTATGAGGATCACAACAAAATGTGGCAAGTCCTCAAAGAGATGGGAGTACCAGATCATCTTACTTGCCTCCAGAGGAATCTATATGTAGGCCAAGAAGCAACATTTAGAATCAAACATAGGACAACTGATTGGCAGAAGGCTGTAATACTGTCACCTTATTTAACTTATATGATGACTACATCATGTGAAATGCCAGGATGGATGAATCAAAAGCCAGAACTAAGGTTGCCAGGAGAAATATCAGTATCTCAGATATGCAGATGATACCATTCTGATGGCAGAAAGTGAAGAAGAATTTAAAAAAACCTCTTGATGAGAGCAAAAGCTACTTTGAAAATTAACATTGAAAAAAAAAAGATCATAGCAAGTGGTCCCATTACTTCTGGGCAAATAGAGTGAGAAGAAATGGAAGTAGTGTCAGATTTTTTATTCTTAGACTTAAAGCTCCTTGTACATGGCAACTGTAGCCATGAAATTAAAGATACTTCTTGGAAGGAAAGCTATAACAAATCTATACAACATACTAAAAGCAGAGATATCACCTTCCTGACAAAGGGTCATATTAATCAAAGCTAGTAACAACTTATGACTGTGAGTGTTGGACTATAAGGAAAGCTGAGCACAGCAGAATTGACACTTTCAAATTGTGGCACTTGAGAAGACTTTTGAGAGTCCCTTGGACAGCAAGGAGATCAAATCAGTCCATAATTAAAGAAATTAATTCAGACTATTCACTGGAAGGTTAAATACTGAAGCTGAAATGTAAATACTTTGGCCACATAATGAGAAGATAGGACTCATTGGAAAAGACCCTGATGTTGAGAATGAATGAAGACAAAAAGAGAAAGGAATGGGAGAGGATGAGATGGATAAATAGTGTCAATGAAGCAATGACTGTGAGCTTGAACAGACTTCATGAAAGACTGGAGGATAGAAGGGCCTGGCATGCTATATTCCATGGGGTCATGAAGAGTTGGACATAACTGAATGACTGAACAACAACAAATATTTGTAGTTCCATATGAGTCTTACTCTATGCCGAAATGTTATTTTTTCATCTAAGAACCTCAAAGTCTTTAACCTAAACATAAAGAAGCCATTATTACTTAACTTTATTACATAAAGGTTTTTTTAAGATCTGTGCTTGCATCCATTTGAGTACTTCCTCTAGTTATGGAAATCCCTGAAGACCCAATAATCTTTCTTCCTGAGTTGCTACACTCCTAAACATTTACCTCCTGGTAGATTCTGGTCACAAACTTCTCCCAAATTAACTCTGTCTGATCCTTAGATGCTCAACACATAGTGTGGTATACCACCTTTACTCAAGGTCTTTCCAGCTTGGTAAGACCTTCCAGAGTTTACACTTTGCTAACAGAGCCTTAAAGAACTCGAGCTCGCCTCCAAGCCATGATGATACATCAGAGTAGGATTTTAGCTGAAGTGTTTAATCTTACCAATTGTAAGTGTTCCACATTATACTATCAATTTGGAGAATGAAGAATTATAATGTTTAAGAATCCAGGCTTATTTAATCTTTTTTTTAATCTGGACACATTCATAAATGCAATATGGAGTCCAGACACTGAAATTGTGAAAATCTCTCTAATCTCAAAAATTCTCTGCCACATTGGGGTGTGGGTGGCAGCAGCATACTGCAAACTAGGAGAGGACAGGATTGGGAGTCTAAAGAAGTCAAGGGAGCATCCAGGTCTAGGCAAGCAAAGGATTAAGCCAAAGGTCAGGTAATAGAGAGAAAAATAGGAAGGCAGTCTGGGTAGAGATAAGCAATAAGAATCCAGAATTAAGGAAATAAAAAGAGACTTAGCAGAAAAAGATGACCAATAATAGCAGCATCTCCTATCTTCATTGTATCTTCTACTAGAATTGTGGGCTCTGGATCGATAAATGTTGATCATGGCTACCAAGTAGACTGAAGCCCAAAGATCACTAGTTCCCAGGCTTATAAGAGCTTGAGGGGACTTTAGAGCTCTGAATGTCAGGAACAAAGAATTATACTTTCCTCACATCCTTCTTTTTTTTTGAGAGGGGGAGGCAGGGCAATTGGGGTTAAGAGACGTTCCCAAGGTCACACAGCTAGTAAGTGTGGCAAGTGTCTGAGGCCCGATTTGAACTCAGGTCCTCTTGACTCTAGGGCCAGTGCTCTACTCACTGCACCATCTAGCTGCCCCACATCCTTCTTTTAATAAGAGTAATATTTCATAAGACTCTATCACACAAGCTGGAATAGCTTTTCCTAAGACCCTAACTTACGAAGACTAGTTGTTTTGTTTTGTTTCCTTAAAAGGTATTGAAATAACCCTCAAGACTTAATTGGTTCAGTCTTTTAAGACTTGGTCCATTGACATAGTTCAGTGGGATACAGCCAGGGCATGAAAAGTCATTTGGTCTTCCTACTGCTTTCCGATCAGCTGGTTAAAGCACATGCAATCAATGCTCCATATCCTTTCCTTGATATAGCTAAGCAAACCTCCTTTTGAGGAAGGAAGGAAGGAAGGAAGGAAGGAAGGAAGGAAGGAAGGAAGGAAGGAAGGAAGGAAGGAAGGAAGGAAGGAAGGAAGGAAGGAAGGAAGGAAGGAAGGAGGGAAGGAAGGAAGGAAGGAAGGAGGGAAGGAGGGAAGGAGGGAAGGAGGGAAGGAGGGAAGGAGGGAAGGAGGGAAGGAGGGAAGGAGGGAAGGAGGGAAGGAGGAACTCTACTCTCTACTATGTGATGTGGCAGGCGCTGTGCTAAGAAACTTACAAATATTATCCTATTTAATCCTCAAAGCAACAATGCAAGGTGGGTGCTATTATTATCCCCATTTTACATTGAAAAATAAAAAACAAGGCAAACCTAGATATTAAGTAACTTGCCAGAGTCACATACCTAGGAAATGTCTAAGGCTTCATTTGAACTCAAAGCTTCCCGACTCCAGGCCCAATCCACAATGCCACCTACTCTACACTATAAGCAACTGTGAAGTTGTAACTGTTAAATGATCTACAAGTATTTCCTTTTATTCTAGTTTTGAATCTAAACTGTCAGACCAGCCTGAGTCAGGCCTAGCCTCCAACACCTTCTTTGTAAATAAGGGATGACCTCACACAAATATCCTTGGAAGTCTCTCATAAATTGCTCTATGCCTCTAAAATCCTGGAAGAACGCACAAGAGAAAATGAAAGCAATTAAATTATGCCACTCTGAATGGCAGTGCCCGGCACTACAGGTGGCCTAAAAAAAATCAAGGCAAAATGCTAACTGATACCAAGAGAAATCTTAAAAACCACAAAATCATCAGAGCTAAAAACCATCCTTCAATGCTGCTACTTCAATGCTCTATTGCCAATAATACCCTAAGAAGCTTGCAGTGTTTTGAATACTAGTGGCCGGCAGTGTTCTTAATCCATATCAGCATTTGCAAAAGAAGCAAAAAATATTGCTTTGATTCTTATGCTTTCAGAAAACCAGCATAGTGAACAGCCATACTGAAATTTTAAAATATATTTTATATGCACTTGTATGTATACATATCTCCTCTGATAGAATGTAAGTTCCTTGAAGTCAGGGCCATTTTAATTATCTTTTTATGCCGAAAGACTAGCTGATCTAATCATCACATGATCAACAGACACTAGTTCTAGCCAATCACTAGAGGATTCAGAAGATAAGATGCACCCATACTTACTGTGTAAAGGAATGGAAAGCCACTCAACTGGCCCTTTCAATTATTCTCATACAAACAAGTAGTGAGTCCTAAGTCTCATTTTCAAACAAGAAATGCAAGCTTTATTCTATCTTCTTTCCTTAATTTTGGCAAGTTCAGTCCTGCCTCCCAGGGTTCCTTAGAAGCATACTTTCTCATATTTTAATATTGTGAGCAGGTGTCCATGATAAGTGGATGGATGACTGAGCATATGTAGCGTAACAGAGTTTAGAGTCATAATCAAGAAATTAATGGATCGTAATCAAATTGTACGTATGATAATAGATATCCCACATGTAGAGATAGAGGAGGCTTCCTTGTGGGATGAAAAATATAATCTGCACATAATATTGAATAACTTTATCCTAACATCTGCTTTTATATCTTATCTCTACCCTAGATTCAATATGGGAAAATCTCCAGATAGAGTTCAGGTGTAACTAGTCTCTCATTTTCCATCACAATTCTCATCTCCACCCCGGTTTTGCATGAGCCACAAGGAAAATGCATTTACATGATCATTTTAAGTATATTTGCTGAAAGAAACAGGAAGCTGACAAATTGTAGTATGTAACTCCCCCTTCAGGTAACAGAATCAGCTATATCCTCAACAGCCCCTACACTGCCAGCTCCTCATGCATCTACTCTTCCCAAGAGAATCACGAGAACACGTCCCCTCCTCCAACTCCTGTTCCCACGGTCTTCACCATCTGCAATCAGGTGAATCTACGTGCTTCATTGGACCAGTGCTTGGCAATACTCTACCATCAGTGTCTCAGAGAGAAAGAGGAAGGAATTACCTCACCAACATCCAAGTCAGGACCTGTACCTAGGATCCCTCAAACTTCCACTGCAGGCACACCACCCCTACTCCCTGCTCTAGCTCCAGCCCTCCATGGACTCTAAGCTTCCAGCTACTACCCAAGACACTAGAGTCTGCTTTGGTGCAATGGAAGGTGACTGACTCCCTGCAAGGTACGTCACATGGCACTCAGATATGAATGGTTGCCTCTCTATGGTTTCACATGGTTCTATCCTAAGACAGTTCCAGCTTCTCCAGATGGCCCCCACCAAAGACTAGACTGCTTGTATAGAGCTCCATGATTATTATGACCAATCTTGACATTCCATCACTTTTTGGTTTTAGGCACTTCCTCCTATCTCTCTGATTTCCTGATTTCCTGCTCAGGCAGAAACCATAGAAATGTCATGGAAAGTTCTTCCTATCTAAGTGGGTATTGCAGAATAAAACTTACAACTAAATTAATGTGGCATATATTAATGATATGCATAATAACTATTGTGCATGTGGTAATTAACCATAGATGGTAAGCAGTTCTCATAAATAACTGTAATTAGTGCTACTCGTACACAGCCAAGTCACGTTTTTTTAGTTTTGTTCTTTTTGTTGGTTTTCCAGTATCTATAAATAGTATCAATGTAGACAGTTTCTTCTAATACAATTTACAGTTTAATCTTCACTACAGACACTGAGGATCACACTCATTATAAGAGAAAGGTCTTGAATCCAATCCCCACCAGTAATGGTTCCCTGTGCCCCTGCCACTCCCTAGTCCTACGTTCAGGGCTGAAATTCCAAATGTTCACCTTACACGTTGTTCTTTCCTGTCCATCTGCTACTCCCACGTGCCTTAGAGATCATTAGGTAGTGTGTTCATATACTTCCTATATCTTGCTCTGTGCCTGAAAAGGCAAGTCTCAAAGGTTCTAGGCATCAAAATCCAATTCATACCAACACATGTCTATCGGGGAAAGTTGGGGTAGGGAAGGGGGCCACCACATGTACACACATGAAAGGGAAGATGGGTAAAGGAAGAGGAGGTTGAGTGTGCCAAAGACTACTGCCTAAGACTGCCCTGTTTACCTGCAATTAGATCACGATCTGGGTGCTCTCCTTGGGGCATATACATGCATGTATACAAACATGCATGCATGCATGTACACATACAAGCACACACTCATGTGACTTATTTGCAACACCAGGTCTCTAAACCTTTTGTGAGGAGGAATAATCACTTTCATTTAAGGTTGCATTATGGTTGAGCTTTATGGTTGCCAAGAGCTTTACAGTAATCCTGTGAAATATTCATTACACAGAGCCAAGTGGAGAAATTCCTAGCACTCCATTTCCCAAGAGACCACATATCTGCATGCAAGGTGATTGGATCACCAGAAGAGGACTTTGATTGGTGTGAAAGACTTCCAAGAGTTGGAAACTTTAAAAATCATAGATGCCAGCATGCCAGGGTAGTAAGAAAGCCTGATGAGTTGGCATTAGAATGGCGATAAGTGGGTGCCAGCTTCAGCTGGCACAAATAAGCAAATGAGGGGGCAAGAAAGATTGCTGTGGCCTTCTCAAACCCAGGAATACTGAGAGAAACCTGAAGACCTCACAGAATAAGCTGAGATGAATTACTGAGAAAAAATTAATCACTATCCTATTTTTCAAAAAGGAATTACTGCACCAGAGAGGCTTAAGCAGACTCTCATGTTAGCTTCAAGCTGTGAGAGAAAGAAAAAGCCATGAAGATTCAGACTGGAGACTTTTTCCAGCTATAATACAAGGCAGATTGCATTGATACCTAAACCCATTCCCATCAGCATGTGCAACTGTAGTACTGTAGATTGTGCTTTATTTGCATATGGACTAAGTGTCCTCTAATTGCTTCACTTTCCCCTGTCATTTATTTTGCTAATCTTTCTTGATTAAATACATTGCTATTTGATTTCTAGTTTCTGTCTGGTCTGTTAATAGAGTAGGCCCCGGATATTTAAACTTAAGCTTGATTTTAGAGGTTTCCAGTCTGTCTTGGGATGGAAGCTCAAAGCACTTAGAGGTAAAAATGTTTATTTAAAATACCAACAGGTAGGTGGTGCAGTGAGTAGAGCACCAGCCCTGGAGTCAGGAGGACTTGAGTTCAAATCCAGCCTTAGACACTTGACAGACTTACGTAATAGCTCTGTGATTTTGGCAAGTCACTTAACCCCAATTGCCCTTCCTTCTCCCCTCCAAAATAAAAAAATCTAAAATTAAATAAAATACCAACAGGGCAGCTAGGTGGTACAGTGGATAGAGTGCCAGGCCTGGAGTCCGACCTGTGTTGAAATCCAGCCTCAGATGCTTACTAGCCATGTGATCCTGGACACATCATTTAACCCTGTTTCCTCATCTGTAAAAATGAGCTGGAGAAGGAAATGACAAACCACTCCAGTATCTTTGCCAAGAAAATCCCAAATGGGGCCATGAAGAGTTGGACACAATTGAAAATAACTAAACCACAACAAAATACCTACAGGTACCTCAGGTAATATAATAGCAGAGTTGAATGGACTAAGGATTATATATAGATAATACTAGTATTGTTATCCCAATTTCACAAATGAGAAAACTGTGGCTTTTACTTGTGAAGAGACTTGCCTAAAGTTACCCGGATTATAAGAGTCAAAACCAAGATCTAAAGAGAGGCATTCTAAAATCTAATTTTATGACATGAACACTTCTGATTCTGTATTTCTGTGAGGTAGCTAGGTGATAGAGTGGACAGAGCAATGGACTGGAAGTCAGAAAGACCCCAGATCCAGGCCCAGATACTTAATAACTGTACAAGTTATTATAATAACTGGACAAGTCACTTAACCTTTCTGCCTCAGTTTCCAAGTCTCTAAAATGAAGATAATCATATTATCTACTTCCCAGGGTAGTTGTGAGGATCATATGAGATAATATCTATAAATTATTTTATAAAACTTAAAACCTTGTATAAATCCTAGCTATTATCATTATTATTATTACCGAAATTTCCCTAAAGTTTTGAGATTACTGGAGTAGGAGAAGCGAGGGTATTACTATTGCACAAGTGATTGAGGAAGGAAATGGCAAGTCCATCTTCTCTCAAGAAAACAAGGATCCCCAAAGGATTGGTCTGCAAGCAAAACCCAGAAGGGAGACCGTGAAAGAGTTGTAGTTACTAGATTTACCAAGTAAGGTTACAAGCTCTGTTCTTAGATCAATTCTTTTGGGGATCTTTGTTGTCAGGAAGAGTGTCTATGACCCCTAAACATTTCTGTTGCAGTTACTACTAAATGTTTTTAGATTAGTTATTAGCAGCTCTAAAGTCAAAGCCAAGAACTCAACAGAGCCTAGGTTATTGCAGTGACAGATGGATCTCTTCAGGGTGATATAGCACAGACTGAGGGAGATTGTTGCTTCACCTCCTTTATGAATACCAAGGATCCTTTTGGGCTTTTGGAAGACTTCAGTCCAAAAAATCTTTTACTGAAGAAAATTTTACTTTAAATAAAGGAGAGCTTTATCTCCTTGGAAACAGATTCCCTCCTCCTCATTCTTTGTTTAAGATGATGGCCAGTTTTTCCAGTCTTCATCCTCCATATCCTTCCTTCTTAAAAAAAGCTCACACTATAATAAAACAGGTTGGTGGCCCAAGGCAAAATGCCTAGCAAAGTAAACAATGAAATAGCTGCTGAATGAGGGTCCTTAATCATTCCTGATTTCAAGTCCATGATGTTTGGGGAATAGAACTTGAGCTAACAGAATATTTGTTTAGTAGTGGTAAAGAATGCTGGTTATAAAAATGTTCCATGCTAGAATCTCGTTATAACATTTGCTATGACGTGGAATTCTATACAAGGTAGGGCCACTAGAAGGGTGGGTGATTATGCAAGTACCTCCTTATAAGGCAGTTTAGTTTTACCTATAAGGTGGCCTCTATAACAGTAACAGAGAAGCACAGAATCTTGGGATTAGAAGGGATTTCAGAGATAAACTGCTTCAACCTTCCCTGTCTACCATTCCCAGAATATAGTCAACCAGCCCTCACTTGCAAACTTTCCTTACTACCTTCCAATTGAATCCACTCCGCTTTGGGATACCTCTAACTAACAGGACATTTTTTATGCCAAGCTGAGGCTGGTCTCTCTGTACTTGCACACATCGCTCCTAATTCTACCCTCTGAGTTGAAGCAGAATAAGTATGATATTTGCAAGTGACGGCCCTTCCAATACTTGAATGCTGCTAACATTTCCCTATAGCCACCAAAACCAAAACTTCTTTTCTTCAGGCTAAAAATTCCCAGATTCCTTCCACTCATCCTCAAATGGCATCTGGAGTCTTGTCAATCTCCTGATCTCTCTCCACTCCAGTTTATCTATGTCCTTTCTCAAGTGTACTGCCCAGATGGAATCTGACCTGGACAGACAACCACATAACTGTTGTCTCTCTCTTTCTGAACACCATGGTTCTATTACTACACATTAAGATAGAATTTCTTTTTTTTTTTTTGGACCAGTATGGTACAGTTTGGCTATGAATGAGCTTGTCATACAATAAAACTCCCGTATCTTTTTTATCCAAATGGTGTCTAGTCATGCCTCCTCTGTCCTGTACCCAGAGAGTTAATTTGTTTAAACTCAGGTTTAGAACTTTACATTTGTCCCTGATTAATTTCTTATTTTATTGAGTAATAAAATAGCCTGGAAAGTTACTATTTCTTAAGTTTTTACAGGTGCTTTAATAGGCAAAAGACAGTCCCTCCTTTTGAGGAATTCACAGTCTAATGAGAGAAGTAATATAAAAACAACTATCTACAAGCAAGATATATTGAGGATATTCTTAACCAAATAAGAAATAGAGGAAATTTTAAAAGATAAAATAGATAATTTGGAGTATTTAAAACTGAAAAGCTTCTGCACAGGCATTAATGCATCTATAATAAGAAGGGAAGTGGTCAAATGAGAAGGGGGAAATCATTGTAATAAGATGTATGCAAAAGGATAAATTGGAGGTAATCAAGAAAAGGAAGGCACTGGGATTAAGGAGACTCAGGAAAAGCTTCCTGTAGAAAGTGGAATTTGGTTGTTGTCCTTCGTTCTCGAAGAGGACCAAAATGATATCGTTATGCTTGAGTCAAGATTCAGTGTGTCTGACTGTGGTTGAT
Source organism: Phalanger gymnotis (assembly GCA_028646595.1). Taxonomy (NCBI): domain Eukaryota; kingdom Metazoa; phylum Chordata; class Mammalia; order Diprotodontia; family Phalangeridae; genus Phalanger; species Phalanger gymnotis. The sequence continues at coordinate 161,178,847 of CM053623.1, read as the reverse complement.
CAGGCCAATACGAGCTCAGAATGCTCTCCCACAGGCCAGGCACAGATAGTCCACGTGAACATTTGGGGTGAATACTCCAAACTTGTACATCCTGTGTTTCCTTTGAGCTGTTTCAATTCTGCTTTGCTCATAGAGCATATCACCTTCTCTGATGTGGGCACACCATGCTGAGCAGTCCCGTGCCAGTGTCTCCCATGTCACACAATCAATACCAAAGTTTTTAAGAGAGTCCTTGAGAGTGTCCTTGTATCACTTCTTCTGACCACCGTGTGAACACTTGCCCTGTGTGAGTTCTCCATAAAATAGTCTTTTTGGCAAACATACATTTTGCATTCGAACCACATGGCCAGCCCATCGGAGTTGTGCTGTCTGAAGCAGAGTTTGAATGCTTGGCAGTTTAGTTGGAGTAAGGGCCTCAGTGTCTGGTACCTTATCCTGCCAGGTGATCTTCAGAATCTTCCTAAGACAATTCAGATGGAAGCAGTTCAGTTTCCTGGCATGGTGCTGGTAGACCAGGTTTCACGGCATACAATAATGAGGTCAGCACAGCAGCTCTGTAGACCTTCAGTTTGTTTTGTGGGATTTAGTTCTGGCTTGAAGGAAACCG
>CM053623.1:161145719-161167792 GCA_028646595.1 Phalanger gymnotis | reverse complement strand
GGGGGGGAGGGTAGAAATGGGGAGAAAATTTGCAATTCAAACTCCTGTGAAAATCAATGCTGAAAACTAAATATATTAAATAATAAAGAATTTTTAAAAAATAAAAAAAATTCACTCCCTACCCACAGCTGTGAATAAGTTATTTATTCTTTTCAAATTTTATTTATGGTATGATCTTTAATATTCTGGTCACATATCCATTTTGAATTTATTGTGGAATATGGCATAAGATATTGGAATATGGCATAAGAAATTTCTTCTGCCACACTGCTTTCCAATTTTCTCAAGGGGTCTTGTCAAATAAGGATTTCTTTCCCAAGTAATTTGTGTTTAAAGGTTTATAGAATACTAGATTAGTGAGTTATTTCTGATTCTTCTTTTTCTAATCTGTTCCATTAATCTTTTCTAATTTTTAACCAATAACAAATGGTCTTGATGATTGCTACTATAATATAATTTACATTCTGGAAGTGTTAGCCCCCTTTCATGCTTAGCTTTTTCCATTATTTCTCTTGATAACATAGATCTTTTGTACCTCCAAATTAATTTTGTTATAATTTTGTCTAATATTCCTTTGGTGATTTGATTGCTATAGATTGTAGCTATTATGAGGGGAGGGTCCTCTTGAATTTACCTTTTGAATTTCTCTTAATTCAGAATATTTTTTTCTTTTTTGGTAAATAACATTTTATTTTTTCCAGTCACACATTAAGATAGTTTTCAACATTCATTTTTTATAAGATTTTGAGTTTCAGTTTTTTCTCCCTGCCTCTTTCCCATATCCTCTCCCCAAGATGGAAAGCAATCTGATATAGGTTATACATGTACAATCATGTAAACATATTTCCACATTAGTCATGTTGTGAAAGAAGAAACAGAAGAAAAAGGAAAAGCCACCAAAAAAAGTGAAAACAGTATGCTTCTATCTGCATTCAGACTCCATAGTTCTTTTTCTGGGTATAGATAGCATTTTCCATCATGAGACATTTAACCCATAGTATTTCTTAATTGTATTTGATGTCTTCTGTTCACACAGATTTTCAGGCTTTTTTTTAATCAGAATTTTGTGTTTGGGTCAATCCCCTCTGGAAATCTTGGATTTCCTTAATAGGTCCCTTCTATAATATGGATGCCTCTGCCTACTGTTTATCTGGATGTAGTGGCTAGTATTAGATTCCCACCTTATGCCCTGGCTTCTGTCTCATTCTCCTGGTGTTCTCCTGTGGATATAGACCTAAGCTGATCTCTTTCTCCTTCCCTTCTTCCTTCACCTAGACTACTTCAATATAGCCTTCTCACTGTTCTCTGGTTTTTGTTTTTCTCTTTCCCCACTCCTGGCACTACGGATGCCAATATCATTATTCTAAAGCTCAAAAACCATCACTATCTCCCTAGTGCCTCCAGGAAAAAAAATATAAATTCTCCAGTTTGGCATTTAAGATGCTCCACAAAGCTCCAAACTAATTGTCTTCCCAGACTTACTTCATAACCCTAATACCTTACCTCATCTCCCCTAAAGAATTCTACATTCTAGCCAAACTAGACCACAAACTGTTCCCCAAACTTGACATTCCATTCTGTTTCCATGTTGTCTCATAAGCCCCTCTGTCATACCTAGAATGTGCTCTGTCTTTACCCCCTTCTGTCAGAATCCTTGCTTCTACAAGACCCAGTTCAAGTATCATCACCTACTTTGAAGCCTTCCTTGATACTTCCAATTGCTAAGATTCTCCTCTTCCTCTAATTACCTTGTATTATACTTAGTAGTAATCACGTTCTATGCCTATGGTAGAATGCAATACCCTGGAGGATGAGGACTGTTTTGCTTTTATCTCTGTATTCTGAGTGCGTTACTGTGGACTTAATCAATCTTTGCTGAATTGAATAATTAGATCTAACAAAAAATGAAATGAGCTAACTCTGGAGGGAGTGAATTCCACATTGTAGATATATAAATAGGGAGTTGGATGGTCGCAGCTTAGAAACTGAAATTCCCTTCCAAGTCTGCAATTCTGCAGTTCTACCACATTCTCATGGGCCCTTGCACCAGTCCATGACTTCTGAGATTGTGTTATCTGACATGTGCTCAAACAAAATGAACATTTATTGAACTGTTTTACTCTGGGATGAGAAAATGAATAGTTTCACCATAATGCAGAACTACAAGTTAGTCTGTTAGCATCAAGTGAGTCAGGCCATATTGGGGTTAAGAGAAAGGAGTGGAGTCTTAAGCTCCGGAAACAACATTAACATGAGTGAAGTGCATATCTAGTATCAACACCAATGTCAAAAAAATATTAATACTGCATTTTACATTTTTAAAATTTTTTTATTTTTAATTTGTGGAATATAGCAAGCATTTCCTTAAGATAGTATACTTTTTTTAAAAGATGATTGCCCATGAGACTGCAAATTTATTGTGTACAACTCGCTATTCCTTTTAAATAGATAGTAAAGTTATTGTGTAAGCTTCTTTTTTCTCTCTTTTTTTCTTCCCTTGAGATGGCTACCATTAGACATAAATATGTATATATGTAAAATCATTCCATACATACTTCTTTCTATCAGTGTTTTCTCTGGATTCAGATAGCATCTTCCTTCATATGTCCTTTGAAGTTAATTTGGGTACTTATAATAGTCAAAATGACTTAGTCACTCAAAGTTGTTCTTAAAATAATATTGCTGTTATGGTATACAACATCCTCTTGGCTCTGCTCATTCCACTCTGAGTTATTTTGTGCAAGTTTATCCATATTTTTCTAAGATCTGTATTGTGCATTTTAGGCATAAGTCTACCAAAAACAAGTTTATTTAATTTATCATTAAGTAAAATGGCTTAGAGAAAGAGATGCCCCAAATGACATAGCTCCCCATGCCCTCTGACATGTCTCAGCCCCAAGATAATTTTAGGTAACATTAGTAGGAATTTTGAGGAAGAAGATAAGAATATAAAAAACAGGTTTCTTTAATATCTTATATATAATATATATATATTTATATTTTATAAAAATATAAATTAAAAATTTATATTAGCATTTTTAATTTAAATATATATTTATATCATATTATATAAAAATATTTAAAAAACAGACACTAATATTCCAAAATAGTTAGGTAGCAAAATCATCATCTCATTTCTTTCTGGACCACTCTCCTCAAAGAATCAATGACACTCCTCCAGATAGCCAAATGGAGAATAGCTTCTGCAAAATAAAAGAGCATGCTTCTTTTTGAATGGAATAAAAGGCATTTCTCTTGGGTGGTTCTTGGGCTTCAGTGGACAAAGAAGACCAGAGATCTTCTTCATTAAACTTCAGTTAATAATTTTAACCAATTTCCTTATAAGAGAACTTTTTGTCCTTGACCTATGACGTACCTTTCGAAAGGCCCTTCCATGGACTCTGAGAAAGGCTTTTTTTAAATCACAGAAAATATTATCTCTCAATGTTGTCAGTTTCATAAAGGAGGAAGCATTTATTATGCTTCCACATCAGTGACTTGTTCATTCCAGTGACTATCTGCAAATAGATGAAAATAAGGTATTTCTTCATCTTTATTTTCTTTTTAAAGTCATGGTGTCATGGAACTGGAACAAATCTTTGAAAAAGCATCTTCCATACCTTTAGGGGAATGAATGCCTTTTGAACCCAACTATAAAGTCCTGTCCCTAGACAAAATTATGAACTTAACAGACTTCGGCAATCCCAACAATGGGGACATTATGAAACCTCTTAGGTTATCTTTTCCCCAATCTCCTCCTGCCCACCCACCTTAGGTACCTATTACCATCCTTCTCTCTCCTTATCTTCCACATCAAAATGAATTCATAGGAAAAAAAAACCTGAAAATAGTTCACAGAAAGGAATAACCCCCTACAAATTTAAATTGGTAACAAAGTATTAAACTAAAGGAATGAAGCTGTAATTGGAATTTTAGGCCTCAGCAAGCAGGTGTGGGATCAATGAGAAGGCAAGCTGCACTTTCCTGAACCCCTAAAACTATATGAAATGTAATAGGAAGCTGTGCATAATAAGACTGCTGCCCAATTTGTGTCAATAACGGCTGAGACAAGGAGACTAGCATTCAGTGGAGGGAGTCTATGATATCAGAATCCCTTAAAACATGGATGGATTGTATCAGGAGGTGCTGGTTCAGTTAAAGGAAAAAGATACTAGGAGAAGACTTAATTAAAGAAGAAATGATGAAAGCCCCTATCCCTGGAACAATCCGATGCTTACAGTGGCCTTTGATGTTAGACAAACTTCACTGAGCAGGAGAAGAAGCCTACGATTGCCAGATTTGGGCTACAGAAACTAAAGACAAATAATCCTGGAGATTGATTCTGTGTGAAACAAACTCATAGCCCATTGCCAAGACTGAAGCAAATCCATGCTTCTAAAAGATATCCATGTATTTCCATGCTGACTACTGACAGCAAGCTAAGGAACAGGAAATGGTTTCCTCACCCCATCCACCCATTCACAGGCAAGATAGTTTTCCAAAACCCAGATGAGTTTCGGGAGTAATCATTTCTCCAATGGTGCTCATATAGGAGGCTGCAGCCATTTGTAGTTGGGTAGAGCAGGACACAGAGACTAAGAAAGATTGTTTTGCCCATTTATTTACTGAGAGTTATTGTCATAATTAAGTATTTTATTACTTGGTTTGTGATTCTGGTGTGGTTTGTGATCACACTAGAATCTGGGTTTAAGTCGTATTTGCATAATTAGGATTACCTAAAACACTCTTTACTGAAGCGAGAAGTTGTCAAGGTCTGCCAGGAGATAACTGATGGGAGAAGCCTCCCACCCCCACCCCAGTTTAGACAAGGAAGTAGTTACCTACTCCACCTGTGAATAAGGCGATCCCATCAAATAGCGGAGATGGTTGTATATTTTCTTGAAGATCTCCTAGGATACAGACTCCGTAACTTCCTTCAGTATCTTTTCTACATGTCCAAACAAAATCCCTCCTACTTTAATTTAAGCTCTTTTCAATCCTTTAAAGACCTGGAGGATAATAATAGCTTACTTAATAGAATGCTTTAAAGTCACAAAGCACTTTCACATCCATTATGTCGTTTGATCCTCACTGCAGTCTGGTAGGTAGGAGAACCTCAAATGTCTCCTTTTTACAGATGAAGAAATGGAGACTCTAAAAAGTCCCTGACCTCCCTGCCCAAGGTCACATAGTCAGCCAGTGGAGGAGCTGGGATTTAAACTCAGGTCTACTACACTAATAATGCCTTTTAGTATAGACATTCTAAAAATGTTTATATTTTTAAAGACGATTATTGAGTCTTCTTCCAATATTCTTTTCACCCAGGCTAAATAATTCCAATTTCTTTTACTTTTTCTCACAAGGACCTATATTCTGTGTCCTTTGTAATTTGCCTTTAAACCCTTTCCAGTTTCTTTGTACCATTTTTGAAAGGTGTGATAACCAAAACCGAAAAGAGAATGGGACCAGGGACAGAAGCCGATATCGCAGGACTGTAGAACTGGAAATTGAAATTAAGGTATAGAGAGATTAAGGAACTTGCCTATGGTCCCACAGTCAGTGTCAGGATCTGAAGCCAACATCTTCCCAGTTCCAAATCCAGTACCCTACCCATTGTAACACACTTCTTTGTACATATAGCTCAGGGATCTTGTGTCATCCTAGCTTTCCTAGAGTACTTGGTCTAGATATCACTCATTTACATTCATCATACTTTATTTTGAATAGTGTTTGTTTAAACACTTAGAAGCCCCTTGAGGGCCAAAAATGGGTCATTTTTTCCACTTTTATATCCCTAGCATCTGGCACAATATTAAAAAAATGTTTGTTGAACTAAATGGGAGATTTCAAGCATTCAAGGTGTAACTACACTGGCCCCCACTGACGAACTGAAGGTCTGTTACATTTCCCCCTTCTCCCAGAGTTCTCCAGTACCCTTAAGGAGTTTGGGGGATATCTAATCCCCCACCCAACTCTCACTTATGGCTCCAAGAAGTTGTAGCATGTGCAGCAGCCACACCCCAGTAAAACCATCTCAGCAGACCCCTAAAACAGGTTGAGGGTAGCCGACAGGCCTCAAGCCCATTGTTGAGTTAGGGCAATGTCTACCCCAAGCACATATAGACTTTCCCTGGCAGAATGGATGAATGAGAACAATTTCTTCCAACATTGATTAAAAGTAGCTGAAGCAGGCATTCTGGAGCACCTAGAACTTGGATTGCAAATGCAAACATCATCTCCTGCATCCCAGGACATCGCTAGTCATCCTGACTTTTGGCTTGCCACTGATCTTTGATGACTCTGGAAGAGAGAATGAGGCTGATGACTTTGTACAACTCTGCTTCATTTAAATCCAATTCACCCGCCAGTCGAGATATTGCCCCGTCATGTCGTTGGACCTCTTTAAACATAAATGATGAACAATGATCCCTCTGCTATTGACTTATGTCCCACCAATGGTGTTACCTCAATTTTAAGGCTCCCCCAAGCCCTAATTCCATTAATCCACTTAACAGATCAGCTTTTAAAGAGGAATATTTACTTCAGTGCATAATAAGAATAAATATACAAAGATCCCCCCCACCTGTGGGGGCATAATCCTCCCTTGCCCTTTATACCTCAGTCTCTGGGAGGACGATTAGATTTACAAATTAACTCAGTTCCTACAAAGCATAATTGCACCAAATTTCAAGTCCAAAGCCTCTCTAGGCTCAAGTTTTAGGATTCTGACTTCTCAGAATTTCTCAGCTAGGCAGCAGCATCCACCCTGGAATCTTGCCTTCAAGACTGCTGTGGCTCAAGCTCTCAAGTCGGAACTCCCCGGTCCAGGGATTCCACCACTGGCACCTAGAACTGAAAAGGACAAACAAAAGAGACCAAAACTCCAAACCCAATTCTTAGAGCAACAAGGTCTAAAAGTTAGAGAGGGGAAGGATTACCCTTCATCTAGCTTAGTTCATGATGATATATTATAGGTAAACAGGACCTTCATCCCCTGAACCCTCCCAGAGATAAAGAGAGACAGTCCCACTCCAGTAGTTTTGAAAATGCAGCCTGCTCTAGCTACACAGCCAGTGGAAAGAGGTAAGGGAATGAAAAATGTCTTCTCCCAGAAGCAGGGACCTGGCATCTCTCAGGTAGGTGCCTCCATCTTAGGTGATCTGGGCTTGCACAAGGCCCCATTACAAAGGTGTATACTGGATGCTTTCCAATCAATACCTGAGACAAAGTTCTAGATGAATTCAGCAGGAAAAGACTACACATTCTTGAGTTGCCATTTCCTTTGATAACCATGGCCTTATATATTGGGGATCCTTGAAGAATTTGGCTTTTGTTTCCTTTGATTAATTCAGTGTCTTTGATTGAGTCTTACTAGGTGCTAAGCCCCAGGCCCAAACCCCTATTAGGTGGTAAGCCTACATGGGTGTGAATTGGTAACTAAAGTGGGGCCCCAGGAGGGGCCAATGAAGGGAGGTTCTAACACCAGAGCCAATCTAAGGAGCCTAAGATGAAGTTTGATGATGTCTGAAACTGTATAAAAGGAGAAGACAGAGCTATTTGCTGAAGGTTCTCACTCTTGGTGGCCCGCTGATGCGGAGACTCTGAGCAGCTGTAGCTAAGAGTCTTCCAGCTCCTAAACCAGATTTTTGGACTTTGTTAAACTCTGGTAACTATGAATTGGGATTTGAATCAGACGAGGTCTGTCTGTTGATGTTTGTAATTTGTTTGTATTTGCTCTGAAGTTTAGGGTGCTGGCTTTTTCCCCTGAACTCAGTGAATGATATTTGTGTGCTGGATTAAAGTAAGATTGTCAACCCCTTAACATTGCTTTCCTTAGTAAAGCAGATCAAAAGAATCTGGGCTTGCAGTGTTGTGTGAGCTGGTTGTTGTTGGTTTTTCACCCCCACAGCAGCTGCTAGCCAGATTGTTGAAACATCTTACTTAAACATCTGTCATCTCCAAACTGCCTAGATATCCTCTTGTTTAGAAGAACACACACTAGAATGGGATGAAGGACTTCAACTTTAGATATGCCAACCTGTGCTCTCTGGGCACTGTTCAATTGTGATTTCATGCTGATCTTCCTGAAGTGCAGATCTGACTATGTCACGGCCTCCCAACCTCCTCTCAAGCATCTCTAGCAGCTCTTCCTCCATTGGGCATCTCTAGCAGCTCCTCATTGCCTCCGGGATCAAATACAAAATCCTCCATTGGGCATTCAAAGCCCTTCATAACCCAGCCCCTTTCTACCTCTCAGGTGCTCTAGTGCCTTACTCCCTTCCATGTAGTTTGGGATCAGATGGCACTGGCATCCATGCTGTGTCAGACTCCCAATTCCAATCATTTTCACTGGCTGTCACCCATGCCTGGGATGCTATCCCTTCTCATCTCCACCTCCTAGTTTCCCTATCTTCTTTCAGGTCTCAGCTAAAGTTCTACAATAAGCCTTATCCCAGTCCTTCATCTGAGACTACGCTCAATTTAGCTGGAACATATCTATACACAGTGGCTTGCATGCTATCTCCCCCATTAGGCTGTGAGCTCCTTAAAAGCAAAGACTCATTTTTGCTTTTCTTTGTATCCCCATAATATCCCCATAATCCCGGCACATAATTTAATGAATGGGAGCTGATTGATTAATTCCTCTGCTCTGCCATATTCATTGGTGTTTCCACCATCATAAATAATGTAATTTTATGTTCTAGACCTTTCTGAATTTCCTCTCTCCTAATTTCCTGAAAGGCTCATAGTGTTACTGCCAACTTTCTTACAGTTATGCAAAGGTTGTTCTCCTTCATTCCTATCCTATAAAACTCTCATTAGAACATTCAAATTGTAGGAACCCTCCTAAGTCACCTTCCCTGTCTCCTCTTGGTGGAGAAGTGAAGGAAAATGGGTATGGAATGATACATACCTTGTCATATATGATCAAAGAACTCTTTTGTTTTGCTTAATTGTACTTGTTTCTTACAAAAGAAGGCTGGGGGGAAGGGGGTACCCAAAACTAGTAGTCTTCATGGAAAGTGTCTACAATATTTTTCCTTTTTTCACTTTACATTTATTTGTTTATTTTGATTTAATAAGATTTTATTTTTTCCAATTACATGTAAAGACAATTTTCAACATTCATTTTTTGAAAGATTGTGAGCTCCAAATTTTTCTCCCTCCCTTCCTCTCCTCCCTCTCCCCAAGATGGCAAGCAATCCGATATAAGTAATCATGTAAATGATGTAAAAATGTAAATCAAATAAAACATATTTCTACATTAGTCATGTTGTGAAAGAAGAAGCAGAACAAAAGGAAAAAACTACAAGAAAAAGAAACAAAAAAGTGAAAATACTATGCCGCAATATTTTTCTAAACATCAATTAAAACTTTTTTCCCAAGAAAAAAGGCTGAAAAGTCTGAAATCCTGGGTTTAGAAGCTTATATTTTATTGAGATATGGTATGGTATATTAGATAGGATGCTGAATTTGGAATCATGACCCAGGTTCAAAGCCCCCCCCCCTTAAAGTTTTTTTAGGTTCTTCTGGGTAAGATGGTCCTGGAAAGGTCCTAAAGGAGCCAAGCTCTCCCACAAAGATTCCAGCAAAGTTTTAAGAATTCATTAGGGGGGAAAATGATAAAGAAAAGCAAAAAGAAATAAGCAGTTCAGGGCTACATAAGAAGTCCTGCCAGCACATTGGCTGCAGATTAGGTAGAGGAGAAAGAAAGAGGCACCAGGAGCTGGGGCCAACGGCCAACAGGATCTCAACATCAGGGAATAGAGCCATCCCCCACAGAGCTCAGTGCAAAGGGAGCCAGGAAAGGACCTCACCTGGGGCATTCCAGGTATCTGTACCTATTCCAGGTAGCCTGCCTAATTCGGACTCACAACAGAGATAGGGCCTCTATAATAGTTAGGAATGTCCACTCCTCAGGAGACAAAGCTAGACAGCTAGGTAGTACAATAGATAGAGTGCTAGGTCTGGAACTAGAAAGACCTGAGTTCAAATGTGACCTCCGACACCCACCAACTGTGTGACCCTGGGCAAACCCCTGCCTCAATTTCCTCAACTGTAAAGTGGAGATAATAATAGTATCCACCCTGCACTGGATTATGGGAAAAGCAAGGAAGTTCCAGAAAAACATCTACTTCTTTGACTATGCTAAAGCCTTTGATTGTGTGGATCAAAACAAAAGGAGGCAAGTCCTCAAAGAGATGGGAATACCAGACCATCTTACTTGTCTCCTGAGGAACCTGTATGCAGGCCAAGAAGCAACAGTTAGAACCAGAAATGGAATAACTGGTTGGTTTAAGATTGGAAAAGGAGTATGATAAGGCTGTTGTTGTCACCTTATTTATTTAACTTGCATGCAAAATACATCATGTGAAATGCCAGGCTAGATGAATCAAAAGCTGAAATTAAGGTTGCTGGGAGAAATAGAAACAATCTCAGACATGCAGATGATACCACTCTGATGGCAAAAAGTGAAAAGGAATTAAGAAGGCTCTCCATAAGGGTGAAAGAGGAGAGTGTAAAAGCTGGCTTGAAGCTTAACATCAAAAAAACTAAGATCTTGGCAACTGGTCTCTTTACTTCCTGGCAAACAGTGGGAGAAAAAATGGAGGCAGTGTCAAATTTTTTATTCTTGGGCTCAAAGATCACTGCAGATGGTGACTGCAGCCATGAAATGAAAAGATCCTTGCTCCTTGGAAGGAAAGCTATGGAAAATCTGGATAGCATACTAAAAAGCAGATATATCACCTTGCCAACAAAGGGCCATATTAGTCAAAGCTCTGGTTTTTCCAGCAGCAATGAATGTATGGCTGTGAGAGTTGAATTGTAAAGAAAGCTGAGTGCCACAGAATCAATACTTTTGAATTGTAGTTCTAGAGAAGCCTTTTGAAAGTCCTTTGGACAGCAAGGAGGTCAAATCAGTCAATACTTAAAAGTAATTCAGGCTATTCGCTGGAAGGTGAGGTACTAAAGCTGAAGTTTAAATGCTTCGGCCACATAATGAAAAGTTAAGACTCATTGGAAAATGTTGGGAAAGACTGAAGACAGAAGGAAAAAGGAATGGCAAAGGATAGATAGTATCATAAAAACAATGAACACGAACTTGGACAGACTTCAAGAAATAGTGGAGGATAGAAGGGTCTGGCATACTTTGGTTCATGGAGTCATGAAGAGTCTGACGTGGTAATGAACAACAGCACACCGCACAATTGTTATGAGGGACAAATGAAATATTTGTAAGGTGCTTAGCGCAGTGCCTGGCATGCAGTAAGCACTATATGAATGTTTATTACCTTCTCTTTCCCCCCCACCCAATCTTCCCACTATGCAGCATTGGGCAATCTGAGAGTCAGAAGCCCACCAAGAGGCCTGGAGCCAGTTGCCAGAACTACAGCACCAGGGCAGCCCCTACACCACAGGATAATACAAGAGTCCTGAAACCAACACTCCTATCCAGCCACTGCAAAAGATAGGGCCAGCCCAGCAACCAGGAAGCCCCAGTACTGGAAACCACCCAGCACAATCTACCACCTCAGGTTGGTACTTATCTGGGCCATAGCAGGGGACAGAGTCAACTTCTGGTGAAAATGTGTGCAAGAAAGAGACAGAGAAACCTACAACATAGTCAAAGCCTATGTCAGGCCACCAGAAGGAGACAGATATCAGGGACTCCAGCAGCAGTCACCTTTCTGCCACTCTTTTTTATCTGGCTCAAGCTCTTTCCTGCTAAAACCAGAGGGAGAAGACCAGCATTCACCCATAGCAGTGGTGACATAAACTGAACTGCAGAGATGGGAAGGATCCCTCCCTCTGATCCCTCTTTTATCCTGGCAAAGAAATAGGTCTGGGGGTGTTCGTGTTCATTTCTGTTCTGTTTTGTTTGTACTTCTTAGTATCTGGTGCAAGTGGTGGTTCCCACTAGACCTTGGAGTTTAAGCTATGGCAACCTTAGAGCCAGGACTCTGGGCAAAGTATTACAGCCAGCCAGCCCGACAGAGAAGTCTGAAGAAGCCAGGGTGCCTGGGACTCGAGCACAAGTAAGGTTTGTACTTGGAACTAGGACTATGCTCTATGCAAGGGTAAGGAAGCAAGTTAAGCATGAATTTAATCCATCCTGCTTCTCAGAGACTGAGGTGGTGCAAGAAAGAAGGAATTCTGCCTCCTATTTGTTAGGGAAGTATGTGTATATATTTGCTATTATACCCTTTGAAGCAAATTTTCCCTTGTAAAAGATGCTCTTAGTGGCAAAATGGAACTGGGGTGCAGTGGACCCACCACCTACAATTGGAAGAACATCATTGGTGGGGGCTGGAGTCATTGGCAAAGAGCCTAGATATTCCCAAACCCGTTTAAAGGTACCAGAAACCTCTGGGGATGAAATTAAATGTCACATACTTGGCCTTCTTTTACGGAGGGCCAGGGTGGCCAAACTCATAAGGGGTAGGAGCAGAATTTATTATGCTTCAAGGAAATTCAAAAAAATCAAAGATAGAAATCATGACCCCAGACAGGAGAAAATAAAAGTAGACATGATTTAGAAATAATCAGGAAAACTTTATTATGCTTAAAGGCACCATAGATAATGAAACATTCTAAAAAAAAACTCATAAAACAAACTGTTAGCTAATCTGATAAAATAGGAAGGAAAATCAATTGCCAATATCAAAAATTAAAAAGAAAAACTCATAACAAATGAAAAGGAAATAAAAGAAATTCTTAGAAATTCCTTTGTCCCATCATGTGTCAGCAAAAATGACCTTTTAAATGAAATGGATTCATTTACAAAAATATTAAATACCTAAGTTATTAGAACAAGAATTAGACATAATCTTGGAAAAAATAAATCAAACAAGCCACAAATTCACAAAGAAAAAAATGTCACATTCAGCGAATTCTAAAAAGCATTGAAAGAATGATTAACTCAAATTTAATGTTATTTGCAAAAATATAGATAGATTGTATCCTAACAACCATTATCTATGGTTGTATAATCCTAATACCTAAACTAAGAAGAGATAAAGCAAACAAAGAAAACTATATGCCAATATCATTAATGAATATTGACGCAAAAAATCAAATAAAATATTAGCAGAGACTAACGACACATTAAAAAGATTTTATAATATTGCCAAGAATATAGGGTCGATTCAACTTTAGGAAAGCATAATGGACTACATGTTTAAAATAAAGTAAAAATCACATTGCTATACCAATTAATGTAAAAAACAAGCTTTTGATAAAATACAACATTCTCTTATATTTAAAAAACTTGGAAATCATAGGAATAAATGGACTCTTGCTTAGTATGGTAAACTATATTTATCAAAAACAAAAGAGACAGTGTCCTCCATAAAGGAGAAACACTAGAGCCTAGCAAATAAGATTAGGGTAAAGCAAGGATATCATTATCACGTCTATTATTTCAAACAGTTCTAGAAATACTAGTTATAACAATGACTAGAAAAAAAGAAATTGAAGGAATAAACATAGACAAAAAAGAAAAACTATTACTTTTTGCAGTTACTTAGAGAATCCTAGAGATTCAATTAATTTCAATAGAAACAATTATTACTATCGATTCTTAACTTTTACATCCCTAGAAAATAATGTAAAAGTCAAAGATGATGAATGTTGATACGTTTGAACCTATGAGAAAGAGGGGTTCTAGCAACCAACAAAAACTATAATCTTTCACTAGAGATTGCTGAAAATACACTTTTCTGCATAAAATTCTTTATAACAAAATACTAATTCTGACCATATACACTTTTTCTAAGACAATAGCCATGATATAACATGCAAAATTCAGTACATAAAATAAAATTGGTAACATACAAAACAGTTTCTCTCCCTAGTAGTTCCCTAAATTCTGTGACCATTTGTGGTAATGTCTCAATTTAAAAAAAAATTGATTTCAGACAATATTTGCTTTTCATAACACATAAAATCTACAATACCATCCTTTTCCCTTTTGTGGATATAACAAATTGTCAACTTGTTAACACCATACCTGCAGAGGACAGCAGCTGTAGGCATTCCAGCATGAAGTTTATCTAACACCTTCATTTTCTCACTAAGTCACATCATTGACTTTGTACACTTAGGCTTAGAGCCCAAAGGACTTTCACTGCACTTTGGGGGCATAATTGCAAAACAAAACTTGAGTTTTAAAGGCAAACAATGACAATATAGTACAAATGCATAGGGAGAGCTTTACAATAGGGTGAATGAGCCCAGTGAAACCACTAGTAGGATACCAGGCTCATTCTTTTCTCTACTGCTCATAGAAAGCCTCAAATGTGCAGAGTTGCCAGTGCGAAATTGAAAATAAGGTTACTAGTCATGAAAGTTAAATGTGCAAATGCTGAGGATTAACTGTAACATCAGTAAAGTATCAGTATGTAAAACTATCCTACAAAAATCATCAGCCGTTTTGTATATTACCAACAAAACCCATAAGAAAGAAAGTACATTCAAAACTACTAAAGAATGCGTAAAATATTTGTGATTCCACTTACCAAACCACATACAGGAATTCTAGGAATACAATTACAGAACATTCTTTATGGAAAGAATTAATTAGAGAGGTATTAATCATTCATGAGCCATGATAATAAAAAAGACACCTAAATTAATTCACAGATTTAATAACATACCAATCAAACTATCAAAAGGTTACATTATAGAACTAGAAAAATTGTAACAAAATCTATCTGTAAGAACAAAAAGGTCAGGAAGCTCAAGGGAAACAAAGAAAAAATTGGAAAGGAAAGATGCCTCATGTTATGAGGTCTCAAACTATATTAAAAAAGCAGTAATCATCAAAACCATTTGGTATTGATTTTTAAAATAGAAAATAAAAGAAAATAAAAAAGTTGGTCAATGGAAGAGATTAAGCACAGAGCAAACAGAAGCTATTGAACACAATATTACAGTTTCAGATAAGCCCAAGGGCACCAACGACTTAGGTTAAGGATGCTATTTGACAAAACTTCTGAAAAAAATGGAAAGCAACCTAGAAGAAATTAGATTGAGATCAATATCTCACACTATATATCAAAATAAGCTTCAAATGAATATATAACCTAGGCATAAAAAGTAATATCATAAGCAAATTAGAGAAAAGAGGAAAAAATTCAGTTAAGAATTATGGATAAGGGAAGAATTCTTGACCAAATGAGTGATAAAAAGGATCACTGGAGACAAAATAGACGATTTTGATTACATAAAATTGAAAAGGCAAAAATAATGCAGTTAGCACTAGAAGGGAAGCAGCTAACTGGGGGAAATATTTGCAGCAAATTTCTGTTATCCAAGATATATTGGAAATTAATTTTTTAAAATATGTGTATGTTGCACCCTCTCTGGGGCTCACACACAACTTACTACCATTCATACTCACAGTTTGGGGTCTCATAGATTGGCCACTATTACTTTCAGGGTTCTAGAGATAACTACGGAGGTAGGTGTCTGGTGTTGTTCTTAGGAGCTGCCACCTGCATGGGTCCACTTGACAATCAACAAGTAGATTCCTGGGCTTCCTGAGGGGAAAAAAAGTAGTTCTAATCCCACTTTTTCAAGAGTTGACATCCAACATTCTTCTGTGGTACAAAAAGTCATGCTCTTTGAATCTATTTTCTTCTTTGAATGACTTTTTTTCTGCCCGTTTGTTCTTGGTGTGTCACATGTCTTCCATTTGTATGTATTATCTCCAGTTGTATCTCCAGTTGTATGTCCAGTGTATGATCTCAGCAAGATATGCTGTCTGCTATTGGTATAGTCTCTCTGGCAACATAGCCAATGGTGGAGAGGGAGGAAAGAAGAGAGAAGAGGAAAGGAGTAGGGAGAGTGGGAAGGAGAGGGGAGGGAGAAAGAGACAGAGAGAAAGACACAGAGAGTAAGGGAGGGAGGGAGAGAGGGAGAGACAGAGAGAGACAAAGAGACAGACAGACAGACAGACAGACAGACACTATCTGTTTCACTAATGGGCAATTTCCTGTCATAGGGCAAATAAAGAAATAATATGGGAGTAGCTAGCTAGCTGTCCTTGATGCAAGCAAGTCACCAGGGCCAGACAAACTCCATACTAGGATACTGAAGGAATGGGTGGACATGACAACCAAGCCACCATCGCTGATCTCTAAACAGTTTTAGAGAACATGGAACCTTTACAGCTTAGTATCTTGCACATAGTTGGACCCTGATTCTAAACTCCCCAGCAAAAAAAAAAATTCATTACATCTTGTTTTGTCTATGTTCAATTAATAAAAATAAAATATATCTAATAACCATTCTGGCTGCATTCTTTTCCCCTCTTAAGCCATAGGTCATTCTTCTTCATGTAAAGTTACCATACATAATATCCCAAAAGCTTAAAACTGCACTAAGACTTTTGGGACACTCTGTATATACAGTAGAGGGAGGTATAAGATAATACTGCATAATCCATTTACAGAACTGTCCATCATACAGATGCAATTCCCATTTAATATCTGGAGTGAATCCAAAAATAAAAGGTCAGTAACTCTGGAGTGAAGATTAGGCAAGATGGGGGATAGGTGTATTCTTTGTCTGCCAAGTGACACTTGACACAAAATACTTGATCATAAACTACAAACTTGCCTGCTCTCATTCTTTAATAAGGGAACCACATTTCACTGGAAAATGTAATTGACATAAAAGGCAAACACTCTTACCCTCACCCCTGATTGCTGCCACAAGTATATAGATTTCTCAAATATGTCAGTGAAAGAACAGAAAAGACAGCAGCTGCTAGCAGACAGGCGGAGCTGACAACAATAATAAAAACTATCCCCACTTATCTCCAAAATCACAAGGAAAAGGCTGCCTTAGAGCATTCGCTGGGTAAGATTTTCTAAATTGGCTAATCATAAGCCCAATAATCAGATGCTTTTAGTGATTTCATTTATACTTCCACTAAAGTTTTTTTTTAAAAAAATCCTAAAATCCTATTCCTGGCCTACTCCCCAAAAGGATTTTGGTAACAAACTCTAGAGAGAAATCAAATTAATAATTAAACAATTATGTTTTCATACCAACACTAGTTCTCAATGGCAATATGATACTTCAATTTTCACCTGAGTGGTCTCTGAGTATAATAGCTGTCTTTTATATTTCACTTTAAGATTTTCAAAGTACTTCACATATATTATCTCATTTGATCCTCACAACAACCTTGGGAGGTAAGTGATATTATTATCCCCATTTTACAGATGAGGAAACTGAGGCATATAGAGGTTCAGTGACTTGCCCAGGATCACACAGCTAGTAAGTATCCAGAGCAGTATTGAGCTCAGGTCTTTCTGACCCCAAATCATTACTCTATACACTGTGTCTATTGGACATGGGTACAGGAAAAGTCTATTCTATCAGCACAATCTATTGGTCCCCGGTGCCATATTGTTGCAGCCCAGGGAGTAGGAGGCTACACAGGACAGACATGAAGGAAAATCATCTCCAACGGAGATAGCACATGAGACAAACCATTTTGAACATACTCATTTTCATGACATGTTCTCCCTGACTCTTCCTTGATATTCCAGTCTTTGAGCTACTCCTCGTGCCTAGCCCCTTACACTCTAATCCATCCACCTGTCAGTCACTAAAATGATTTTCCTAAAATGCAAATCTGATCACGTCACCACCCAACAACTCCAATGGCTTCCTATTGCCCCCAGGAGCAAGTACAAACTGCCTTATATGACATACAAAACCCTTTATAACCTACCCACCCCAACCTTTCCAGGCTTCTTATACCCTACTCTCCAACAAATACTCTTCAATCCAGTGACACTGGCCTCTTGGCTGTTCCATGAACAAGACACTCCATCTTTGGCTCCAGGCATTCTCTCTGGCTGTCCCCTTAGGCCTGGAATGTTTTCCTTCCTCAACTCCATAGGCTAACCTCCCTGGCTTCCTTTAAATATCAACTAAAATCCCACCTTCTGTAGGAAGTCTTCCCCAATCCCTCCCTAATTCCAATGATTTCCTTCCATTAATTGTTTCCTATTTATTCTGTACATAGATTGGTGTATATATACACACACACACACACATACATATACATATAATTGTTGACATATTATCTTCCCCATTTGATTGTCAGCTCCTGGAGGGCAAGGACTTTCTTTTACCTCTTTTTATATCCCCAGCACTTAGCACAGTGCCAGGCACATAGGTACTTAATAAACTATTATTGCTTGATCAATTTAGTTGCGACTCCTACTACAGACTTCTACTTGGTTCAACACAATATCTTGTTAACCCATTCAACTTCTTCCCTAGGTATTTCTCTGGGCCTCTGTTCATTGTTACACTCTACTGTCCTATGTCTCTACTCACAATCCCTGGGCCCAAGTTCCCCTCCCTGGCCACAATTTCCCATGGTAAAATGTAAGTAAGAATATAGTCAAGATCCCATGGTAGAATGTAAGCTCCTTGAAGGAAGGCACTGTCCTTTGTATTTGGAGCACCTAGAAGTTCCTGTCACAGAATAGATACTTGATTGATTGCCTCTAATCACCAGCATGACCCATCCAAAAGTGCAGGAATTCATTACAAAAGGACACAAGTTTTCTGAGGACAGCCGTGAGTCTCACTCCTCATCCTTGTTGCTCATCCTTCATTTTCAAAGAAGACCAATGACATCACAATATTGGGGTCAGGGTACAGTGTGTTAAGCTGTGGCTGATTAATCCAATATGTCAGAAGGCTCTGCCACAGGTCAGGCACAAGGAGTCCATCAGAATATTTGGGATGGAGACATCTCTAGATTTGAGCAACTCATATTTCCTTTGTGCTACTGTTGTGCCTTGTGCTAATGATTTGCTCACGGAGTACAGCACCTTCTGTGGGTATTCCATGCTGGATAGTCCTGTGCCAGTGTCTCCCATGTCTCACACCCAATACTAAAGCTCTTCAGAAAGACCTGGAGAGTGTCCTCGTACTGCTTCTTCTTACTACCAAGGGAGCACTACCCTTGTGCAAGTTCTCCATAAATCGTCTTTTAGGTAAGCATGAGTCTGGCATTCAGGCTACATGGCCAGCCCATCAGAGTTACACTCTCTGCAATAAAGTCTGAGTGTTCCACAGTTTAGCTTGAAAGAGAACCTCAGTGTCTTGTATCTTATCTTACCAGGTGATCTCCAGAATCTTCCTAAAACAATTCAAGTGGAAGCTATTAAGTTTCTTGCCATGGCACTGGTAGGCTGTCTAGGTTTCACAGGCATACAACAATGAGGTCAGTGTAGGGGCTCTGTAGACCTTCAGTTTGGCATGCAGTCTGATACCTCTACTCTCCTACATTTTCTTTCAGAGCCTCCAGACTATGGAGTTCTCATTCCTCATTTAGCAGCTTCTGAATATCCCCACCATTTTGGTCAAGCCAGTCCTGATGGTTGCAAGTGTCAGATGAGCAAATGCAGTGCTGCATGCCAAGTATCTGAAAGCTGCCCACTCCTTTTCTATTCCACTGCTGCTAACTGTGTGCTGACTCAGCTTTCCATCCAGGTCAGCAATAAACTATTCTCACACAGAGCGTCGCTCCAATCTGTTGACAGCGAGTCACTCTCCTGACAGGAGTCTTGTCTTAGGGTCTCTACTTTTGTCAAATATGAATGTTTACCTTGAAGAGGATGAGCCTATGATTGGTCCAGCACCTTCATCACTCTACCATCCAGCCTGTCTTTTCTCCTTACAATGGTGTGTCTATTAAATGCCAATGTTTGCCACATCCGTGATGGTTAGGTAAGCAGAAGACAGTGTTGATAACGAGAAGGTTGTTCTTGTTCATCCTTCATTCTCAAAGAGGACCAATGACATCATGAGGGTGATATCTTGACTTGGATTTGAGTGAGGCACAGCTGTGCAAAATCATCAGCCTCACTCTCTCCTCCAAAGTCATCAGAGTCCAGTGGCAAGACAAAGGTCAAGATAACTGGTGATGGCTTAGTAGGGTGACCTTGGCCTTTCTAAATTAAGGTCTTTCCCAAGTTTCAATTTGTCTGAGGCCACATCTATTCAATAGCTAAGAGCTAGCTAAGAAAAATGGCCCAGTTTACTATCACAAAATATCACAAAAGACCCTCAGAGTTTCTGGCCAGAACAGAAAACAAATATTACTTACACTCATTCTAAGCCATCAAAACCTCAACAATGAGTCACAGAGGCTTGGACTAGGGCTACTTTTAGCCACTCAATGAAATCCAGAATGATTTGGGTTTTTATAGGCATAATCAAGTAGCTCCATTTAAAACACAATGTGCTTTTTTTAAAGCCTTTTTTTCAGAACTATATTTCAAGAAATGAAAAATGAAAACTAAACAGGTCAGAAAAATAAACAGGCCCAGCTTTTTGAAAAATATAATAAATGGAAGAAGGAAGAAGAGGAAGAAATAATTATAGCAGCATTTCCCAACTTCCATTTGAATTGGCAGATTGGGTCCCCAGAGGGCTGCTACTACTACTCTCAGATAACATGATAAAGGTAGTTAATAACAAAACTTTCTCCTGGTTCACTCTTTCCCACAAATACACATAGCATCCATGGGAGGAGTAAGCTTAAACTTAGACCATAATAGTAGTGAAGCACATATATAAGAAATATGTGTGACAAGATGCACAAGTCTTTAAAAGTGACTGTTGTTGTTGCTATATCTGACTTAAGGACTCCCTGTCATGTCTGACAGTTGGTGGCTACTCTGGCATTAAAGTAATCTAGAATTACAAGTTTGTCCTCCTTTAGCACATTGCTGAGGAGGATCTCCAAGTCTTCAGAGAATTTTTCTTTGACCTCATTAGGACTTGTTGTGGTGGGAGTTTATGTAGTGATGATGGTGGCATAGCACTTTCTTGCCAAGTTGCAACTGTATTGTCATGAGCTTTTCAGTTCACTCCCTTTGAGGTCATACAAGCTTGCTGACTTCCTAGCACTCTTCATCAATGTGGCCACTCCAGAAAAACGTGTACCTGCTCCTATTTCAGTAAGCTGGTCTTCATTTGCAAGCTTTGCTTCACTCAGGGCTGCTATTTGGATGTTATACCTGCCAAGTTCTCTCACAGCAAGAGTTGTTCATCTCTCAGGTGTGCTGGATTTTGTGTTGTCCATGAGCATGCACACATTCCATGTATCTGATAGTGAGTGGAATCATCTTTGCAAAAGTTTTTGTCCTTTTTTTGTATGTGTTTCCACTACAGAGTGGGATTCCCATCTATTGTGATGATCAGGCCAGGGTTGGGTAAGCAGACAATTTTTAGGACACCTTTTCTAGCACCTTCTTCATGACAGGAGATGAGCGGTGTAGTCCTTTAAAAAGAAGCTTCTCAATGAAAAATAGTATGGTAGAAACTGGGCATAGACAAATATCTTACACTATATACCAAAATAAAGTCAAAATGGGTACACGATTTAGGCATAAAGGCTGATACTATAAGCAAACTGGGAGATCAAGGAATAGTTTACTTGTCAGATTTATGGAAAATGGAAGAATTTATGGCCAAACAAGAGAGAACATTATGAAATGCAAAATGGATAATTTTAACTACTTTAAATTGAAAAGTTTTTGTACAAATAAATCCAATGCAACAAAGATTAGGAGGGAAACAGAAAACTGGGAAAGAATTTTTATAACCAATATCTCTGTTAAAGGCCTCATATCTAAAGCATATAGAGAACTGTATCAAATTTATAAGAATACAAGTCATTCCCCAATTGATAAATGGTCAAAGGATATGAACAGGCAGTTTTCAGATGAAGAAATTAAAGCTCTCTGCAGTTATATGAAAAAAAATGCTCTAAATCACTATTGATTAGAGAAATACAAATCAAAACAGCTCTGAGGTGCCACATCACACCTGTCAGATTGGCTAATGTGACAAAACGGGAAAATTATAAACGCTAGAGAAGATGTGGGAAAATTAGAACCTAATATATTGTTGGTAGAGTTGTGAACTGATGCAACAATTTTGGAGAGTAATTTGGAACTATGCCCCAAGGGCTAAAAAAAATGTGCACACTCTATAACCCAGCAATATCACTTCTAGGGCTATATCCC
>CM053623.1:161123522-161145219 GCA_028646595.1 Phalanger gymnotis | reverse complement strand
TGCCTTACCGACACAATTGGGGAGTGGCTGAACAAGTTGTAGTACATGAATGTGATGGAATACTATTGTGCTATAAGAAATGATGAGCAAGCAGACTTCAGAAAAACCTGGAAAGACTTACATGATCTGATGCTGAGTGAGGGGAGCAGAACCAGGAGAACATTGTACATAGTTATAGGTACATTGTGTGATGACTAACTTTGATAGACTTGGCTCTTCTCAGCAATGCAGGGATCTAAGACAACTCCAAAAGGTTCATGGTGGAAAGTGTTATCCATATCCAGAGAGATGAATGTAGATCAAAGTATACTATTTTCTCTCTCTCTTTTTTGTTTTGTTTTGTTTTGTTTTTTCTTTCTCATGGTTCATTCCATTTGTTATAATTCTTCTTTACAACATGACTAATGTGAAAATATGTTTAATATAAATGTATACATAGGGCCTATATCAGATTGCACACCATCTTGGGGAGAGGTGGGGAGGGAAGGGGAGAAAATTTAAAACTCAAAAGCTTGTGCAGCTGAATGTTGTAAACTAAAATTAAATAATTTTTTTAAAAAAACTGCTCAAATACCCATTGAGAAAACTACCCAATGCCCTGGGCCACACATGTGCAGGGTTGTGGCTATAGCTCCCAGTGTATCTGCACCTGCTGCTTCATTGTTCAACCACTGCCACAGTGCTTCAAGGTAGATAAAATAGCAGGATAGTAAAATAACAAAATAGCTAATTAGTAAAATAACGGGTGATGTTTTGACCTGCACGTGAAATGAATTTAAATGAGTCAGAGTTATACAAAATCATCATCCTCACTTTGCCTTACATAGTCATCAAAGTCCAATGGAAAGACAAAAGTCAAGATGACTAGGGTTGGATGGCCCAGGATTCAGTGGATAACAATGGCATTTTTATTGTCTGTTTAATCAAGCTCTAAGTGCCCCACAGTGCCTGCTTCAGGTACCTTCATGGCCCTGGGAACAAATTTATCCCATCCGCCCATTGCATCAGGGGAAGTCTTCATATGTTTGGGGTAGACATCCCCCTAACTCACCAACAGGTCTCAGGCCTATCTATAACCCCCAGCCTGGTTTAGCCCATCTCCAAGACAGTTTTATACTGGGACATAGCTGCTGCACCTGCTACAGCTTCTTGGAGCCACAAGTGAGAGTTGAGTGACCAAAGGTGGATGAGCAGCCCTGAAAAGGACTCAGCAAACCCTCATACCTGAGGTGCTGAACACTCCATACACCCTACCTCATCTTAATCATGGAATGAAAGAATTATCTTCCTTTTTATTTTTTAGGAAAAAAAAAGGTTTATTTTGCACTTTTAAAAAAACATAAAACAATTCTAGACATATACCTCAATCTTACTCTTTCTTCTGTGCTTAGATAATTTTTTTTTTGTCTTGGGTACAACTATGTCCATCCTCCTATATTAGGAGGCATAGACTAGTAGATAGAGCACCAGCCTTTAACACAGAAAGACTTAAATTCAACACCCACCTCTGACACATTCTATAAGATCTTTGGGTAACTGTGCTCTAGGAAGCTCCCTAAAATTATGTAAATTATAGAGAAGGTGTTTCCATTAGGATGCTGATCCTTGAGGGCAGGGACTGTTTTTGTCTTTCTTTGTATCCCCATCACTTAACGGGATGTCTGGAATATAGTAAGCCCTTAAATATTTGTTGCCTTTACTTGACTTTAGAATTTTGCTGTCTACAAAGTGATGAATAATTATAGGACCTGTCAACTTCTTTCAATTCCTACCTAGTACTGCCTTTCAAATCATGGACTCTCAGAATCTAACAAAAATACACTTCTTCACAAAGTGAACAACAAAGAAAGGATAGCGTTGGAAAGGACCATAGAGGCAATCCTGTCCAACCCTCATTTTTCAGATGAAGAACCTGAAGCCCAGAGAGATGAAGCTACTCGCTCAAGGCTACACCAAAAAGTAAGTGGCAGAGTCAGGACTCAAACCCAGCTCTTCAGACTCTGAATCCATCATTCTTTGGCACTGCACCCCCAAGTAAGCATTTGATTCACGCAATCTTGCAAGTGACCAATTATGGGGCCCATCAAAGTTTCTCATTAATAACCTGGTGTGAGGGGGTTAAATGGCCAGATCAAACTCTAGTGACAAGTTGTGCCTAGTATCATTCTCTCCTGCTTGTCACCTTAAAGGGACAGCAAGACTTCAGGTGATGAGAAGCTTTTTCAGCTACATGATGCTGCCCACTTGTCTTCCCCTCTTTACATACCTCTATATTTGTGCTTTTCATCCCTGTGTTTTCTAACAGTTCCTCCTCCCACATGTCCTTACATGTGGCTTTTGAGATCTGTTCATGGTTCTGGTTTGTAACTGTCAAACAGCCAGTCCTCTAGGTCACACAACCGTGTCTGCAGTGCATTGTTGACATGCCACTGACAACCAACCAGCTTGCCACCTTTTGCATACATGTCATTGGATGCTAATTATGGTTGAGTATTATTGAAATTCAATTATTTCCACCGGACACCTCATGTAATTCCTTGTCCTCATAATGACACATGGAAATTAGGAGTAGCTCTATCAAAGAAAGGAGAGAATGCATCTTTTATTCTGGCAAAAGACTTCTGCTTATGATAACATCCAGAATGCACGTATTGCATGCTTTCTTCATCCACAACAATTAGCACAAGAACTCATAACGCCTGCCAAGATATGTCACAGGAGAAAGAATAACTATTAAACAAATGAAGAGACCAAAATAAAAATCTAACCACCAAAGAGGATTATAAAAATTTAACATGGAAATACAAAGTTCCATTAAAACCTTCAGGCTGCCAGAGATGTTCTTCTGTTAAAATAATACAAAATTCAATGTTAGACCCAGAAGGAGCGACAAGTTCAGGTTGCCAAGGGATGAATCAAGGACTAATGTTGGGAAGTACTTACTAACCGTTAACACCCTCCAGAAGTGTAATGGATGGATCGCTCTCAGAGGAAGCTGGGTTCCCTTTCACTGGAGGTTTTCAATCAAAGCCTGGATCAGGGCTCCTTAAACTTTTTCCAGGTGTAGCCCCTAATCAGTGCTGCCTAGATGACCACATGTCAAGCATGTTTTAGAGATTTGTGTGTGCATGTAAGCACAAGAATGTATATGCATGTGTAATAAATAGATGGACTGCTTTAGGAGATAGCTGGGTTTGCCCTCACTGAAGGTCTTCAAGCATGTTGTAGAGATTTGTAGGTATGTGCATGTGTGCACACATGTGTAATAGAGATTTGCTATTAGAACGTGTACTTGGTCGCCATCAGGATTGGACAGGGTTAGAAACACAAATGGCATTGTGGATCCTCACTAAATGGCATGCACAACCCCATAGACCTCTCTCTATCCCATAGTCCTTGAGCCATGAGTCTTAGTAAACCCCAGTAGACCTTAAAATGAGTGACTGACTGACTGCCTTCTGACTTTCTCTCTCTTTCCATCTTCCAAGCCTGTGGGAACTCTGTCTGGACTTCCTATGTTAAGGACTAGGAGAAAAGGCTCCCTTCTCCCCTGACATAAGGGCCCTTCCAACTTAGGTTCTGAGATTCTTCGATAGCACTTTTAAGACCCAGGTATTTGTTTTATGTTGCATTTAGCTCAAAGATTCCAAAAACAGATGAAGTTTGATCAAGATGGTGGGAAGGGGGGAGGGGAGGAGGTTGTCAGTTTCTCTCTTTGACTTATGCCCCCATCTGGAAAACCCCCAGGAAAATCCATTTATTTACTCAAAATATAGCTTGTGTGTAGGTTTCCCGAAATATACACAACAGGGTCCCTAACTCTCACACAGACAATCAATGTACAATATGGATAATGGATATAAGACAACCTTTATTTTTCCCATGTAAAATGCAGAGAACTGATAGGACCCCATGGGTAAATATAGAAACATAAAATGTTCAAATAGCCCATTAGATGTTCCCCAGAAGGGAGAGACACTTTGGGAGCTGATGAGCAAGCAGTTCCTAGTTACAGACCTGCACTCTCTAAGCAACTTGTAGCAGTTGTCAAGGAAAGGTTGTTAAGGTCTCAATCTCCCCAAGTTCCCCCCCAATCTGCACATGCAAAAGCCATGTTCCCATTCTTCTTCCTTCTTCAAGAAGCATGCTGTTCTCCCTTTAGGTGTATGTTCAAAATTTTGAACTTGGGAACAATCAAACTTGGTATTATCCATTAGGTAACCCTCAAAGCTGGCAAATTCTAGTCACGGGTTTTTTCTGCTCAATCCATATGGAAACATATGTCAGCTTTTGCTATGTGCCTCTCTAATGGAATGACACTCCTCTTTAAGGAATTCTCTCCATCCTGAGATCAAAAATGGAAACAAAAAGGCAGAAGACAGACAGGAACATCAGGCCCAAGAACCTTAGGCCATCTGGACAAGGAAATAGATCTCACCAGGTGCTTCCTCTGCAAGTTACTATTTTCCTATTCGAGACAGAGGAATAAGTGTCCTTTCTAAACTCCATCTTCCCATCCCAAACTCCAGTCCAGAAGTCCAAGGGAGAGAAAACATCTTTTAAAAGCCAAGCCATTTCACAGCTTGCTTTTATAGAACACAAAGGATGAAAAGTTCTTCCCCCCAAAAAAAGTTCATTACCCCAACTGTCCAACAATCTTGGAATAGCCAAAGTTACTGGGAACTAATCAGAAGAATTGCCTGTGGCTTCACATAGGTACCAGAGCTCATGCTTGCCTTTATGGGAGGTATCCTTCAGACAAAGGTCCATGACCTGTAATCTCAAGGTAATTGGGAAGGAGAGAAAATTAGTCAGGGATTGTCCTTCATTCATGTAAGTACCTCAAATACAGGTAAAATTGTCAAATACTCAATACCCAACAATATCTGTGATCTCATTAATTGGTTCCCCTCCAATAATGCAGATTGTAACTCATTCATATCAGTTCCCTCTTTGTGATTCATCCTTGTCCTCCTGAAAATTCACCAAAGGGAGTCCACCCAAAGTGCTGGAGCCTTTTCTGGCTTTTTCCCACTATAGCAACCAGTGAAATGTTCTAGCCCATCCCTTGTAATCCCTCACTCTAGCCTCATGACCCACCCATCTTTCTTTGTTTCTTTCAATTCTTTGATGACATCTTTTGGTCCTGTTTTTCAGAGTTTTTCCTTAGTCATATGTTGCAACCTGCTCACAACTACATGTAATTTTCCAATTCTGTGGAATTTTCATCTTTTGTTTTTGGAGACAGTGGTGTTCCAGATTTTGCTGCCATCCAGCAATACTGGTAACACACACACACACACACACACATACATGTATACATGTAAATATGTATATATACATATAAATATATATGTATGTGTGTATGTATGCATATCCACACATATATGTATGTGTGTGTGTGTGTGTATGAGTCTTTGGTGTTTTGGAAAACTTGAAGTCAATAAAAGTATTCTACAATTTTCCCAGAGCAATCTATCTTTCTCTCTTCCTCCTTTTCAACTCTGGATCCAGCTTATTAGTCACCTATATTGTCTGTCCCAGATGTATATACTGTTAGACAAACTTTATAGAAGCCTCATTCATATACATGCTGAAATCTGGGCAATAGACATCCTTCATCCGTTTGGTATTTCCCATATAGCTGAACAAACCAAAATCCTTTGAATGCTTATACATCAGTCCTTTGAGTCCCTGCAATATCTTGGGGCTTGAGGAATAAACACATCATTGGCAAACATAAACATCTGGAGGAGCTCATCATCTATAAGGAATCTTTCCTCAAACCAGACTTTTTGTTAGATCTCCTCCATCACAGTAGTTAATACTTTTGGTAAGCATACACTTTCATTTTATTCCTTGTCTGGTCTTTTTGTCAGGTCACTGACCACAATTATTTCTGATGTTACAACTTCCAAGGAATCTTGAATGATCTTGATATATGGATGGGAGACACTTTGTTGTGAAAGAGCAATTTTGGTTCTCATAAAAGGAGATGTTTTGTTCTTTTGAGTTGAATTTTTTGATAATTAATAAACAATAAGCACAAGAAAAATATTATATTTCCTACATTTTTAAGCCAATTTTGAGACAGTAAAGATGTGGTGCACTGTTGAATACCATTTTTGAAAACCTGCTTGCGCCCTACTAATATCCTCATTGATGATTCCTGAATTCATGTACACATGATCCTCATAAAGATTTCACGTTAAATAGAGAATAGAAATATGGGTCAGTAGTTGCTGATATTTTGTCGGTCACTTTTATCTAAAAAATTCACCTCTTCTATCAGTTTAGTAAGCCCATCAAAAAAGGAAATTACTTTAGTCTAAAACTATCTGTCCCTGATGAGACCACATTACAGCTCTTTATCCTTTTCTCCATATTCACTAGCCATCTTTGACCACCTTTAAAATACCCTTAAGGATTTATTTTAGAATGCAGCCAAGAAATAAAGTCAAGCTCACTGGCTTATAATCTGCAGAATCGATTTTCTTCCTTCTTTCTTTTTGAAATTTGGTGGTGATCTTGCTATATTTCTCCCATTCTCCATGATCTTTCAAAGACATCTGACAGTTGTTCAGCTAGCTCATCCACCAATTATGTCAGTACTGTGTATTGTAATCATTATGAACCTAAAGATTTGAAATCCTCAAGGGAAGCTGGGGCCCCCTATATTATTTTCCTAATCATCTTGGATATCAGCTCCTTGATTAACTGCATTTCTTGTCTTTTCTTATCCAAATATCATTCTCCTTAACAGAGAAAACAGAAGCAAATGAGAGCTGAACAGCTCCAACTTCTCTAGAGCATCTGTTATCCTCATGGCATACACTCCAAGCAGCAGCCCTATCTGCCAAGCAGACATTGTGGGACAGTAGAAAAGGCAAGAGATATGGAGTCATAGGACCTGGATTTATATCCCAGCCCTGAGATGTACCACCCATGTGATGTTGAGAAAAATTACTTTATCTCTCTGGGCCTCATTTGTAGAATGAGGGGCTTGGAGGTGATGACCTCTAAGTTCAACTCTAGTTTGAAATCTAGCCAGCCTATTCCTCCTTTTAAAGTATTTTCTCCATTACAGTTTTTTTTTAAGTCTTTTCATTCTGTTTTGTTGTTCCTCATTTTCTTTGTCTGCCACAGCTTATTCTGAGCTTTGGCACTCCTGGCACTATTCTTGCAGGAGCATACCAAGCTTTTATATCTTGCACTTGACATGATGTCCATTTTCCATGCACACTTCAATATTTCAAAGAATCTGTGATTAAATAAGGATGAATCCTCCCTTCAATGGTATAGTTTATAACTCATCTACAACTTCTTATCCTGTGGGACTCTTGTCCATGACCTGCCAGAAATTCTCCAGAGTGGGTCCACCCAAGTAACTAGAAGCAGTACAGCAAAGCAGACTATCCATCTCTTCTGACTTCTGCAAATAAGCACACAGGGAATCCTTTCCCCCTACTGTGTTTTCATGGGTTTTTTATTGCAGTCCTTTCGTGTATCTGAGAGAGGAGAGGATCCTGAGAGTCTGGAAACTCATGGTAGGACAAGGTGGCCTTGCAATTGTGACATCTGGTGGCACACTGCCAAAGGCTCTAGAGAAGTCAAGAAGAGTCATGATTGAGAAAAACCTGTTTGATTTGTCAATTAAAAGATCTTTGGTAACTTTGGAGAGGGTGGTTTGAGTTGAATGATGAGGGCAGAATCCAGATGACAGAAATTGTAGAAGAGAGTGAGAAAAGAGGAAGTGAAAGCAGTGAGTGCAGACAATTTCCTCAAGTAGTCACAAAAGTATGGAGAGACACAGAACAATAACAAATAGAATGGTGAAATCACGTAAGATTTTTTTAAAGAGTAGGAAAGACAAGAGCATGTTTGTAGGCAACAGGGAAGGAACAAGCAAATAGAGAGAGAATAAAGATAAGAGAGTAGAGAGGAAAGTGGGAGCAATTTGCTGAAGATGTTGGGAAAAGATGGGACCAAGGTCACAAGATTGACCTTGCCTAAAAGAAGGATCACCTCTTCATCCAAGACCATATTGAAGGAGGAGATAATTAGGAGAGATGTTTGAATGATGTGAGATAAAGAGGAGAGAAGGAGGTGCATTTGGTAGATGGTATCAATGGTTTCAATGAAATATGAGACTTTATCCTCAGCCAAGAGTGTGGGAGAGGAGTGCCATAGAAAGAAGAAATAGGGTTTGGGACAGGCATTGTAGAAAGTAGGATACCCAGTGAATTAGAATGGAAAATTTTTCATTGCTTCAGTGAAAGCCCAACTAATCTAGTTGAGATTAGATAACATAAATTTGTAGTGGACCCAGTTGTCATGGTTCAGCAGCACATGTATGGAAGCAAAAGAAGAAGATGGCAAGAATAATCCAAGGTTGGGGTGTAGAAAGGGTGAAGAAAAATAGGGCAAGAAAGGGTAGAAGATCATGCAGAATTGAATCGGTTTGCCAAAGGATCAAGATAGGGAAGGAAGGAGACCATAGTCAGTGCAGAGGTGGCAGCTTGGGAAAGTACTAAGAAGTGGAGAGAAAGGAGATCAAAATGAGAATAAAGAACAGGGTTAGGGCTCCTAAGGAATCAGGAAAGATGAAATGATAAAAGATTATGATCAGATAAAGGCATTTCAAAGTTCACAAATAAGGAAGCAGAATACTTGTGAATGATGGCACAATCAAGGGGGTGACTACTGTGAGTAGCTGAGGTAGAGTAGAGGTTGAATAATGGAAATTGAATAGATTGATGATTTGGGAAGTTAGCATATTCAAGAGGTACCAGTACACGTGTTGAAGTCCCTTAGTGTGAGGGCAAGAGTTGGGGGAGAGAGAAACTGTGAAACTGTCTAGGCACGAGAATGGTGCCACAGCTCTAGCTGCACCTTCAGAATGTCTCACTGGTTACATCTCAAAACAAGGGACTGAGTGTAGAAAGTCATTACTTCCTGCTTTGTTGGAAATAAAATGGAGACATTAATACTGAGCCGGACGAATTGTCATATCTTAAAAACTGCTAAAAAGCTCCTCACAAGGTCTTCCTTCCACTCCACCTCCTCAATTCCTCTGCCTTCATCTAGATGATGCCTGGTGTCCATTTTGATAGTCGTCTTGGCTATGTTTTAATTTTCATTCTTTTTTTAAAATTTGACTTCCCTTTCCCACAGAAACCATATGTTTGAGCTCAAAAAGAAAGATATCCTCTCAAGCCTGAGAGCTCCAAGCTTATCAACTTTCATAAATAGTATTAATAAATTCTCTGAAATAGTGGGGAAAAAGCCCAAAATGAATCCATGAAACTACTGCCCATGGATTTAAAAAAAAGTGAACATGTTCATTTTCAGTACTCCTTGTTCCTTCATTTCTGTCTGAATTTTTAATTATTTCCTACTTATCCATATATTCCTATTTTGTGCTCTAATGGAGGTCTCCAGTACCACTCAAGGCCTCCACTTTTTAGTTTAAAGCCCTTTGTATTAGCTTTTCAAGGTACCAGAAAGGTAAATATCAACCAACTTTTTGTTTAGCATAATATATCCCTGTCCAAGAGTCTTATATTTTAAGACATAATCCAGAAATTCACACTCCATTCTCAGCCACTATCGTCTTAGCCAGCTGTTTACTTCCCAAGTTGGTTTTTAGCTTCTGCAACCCTTCCTTGAACAGGCAGCACTGAGGAAACCATACAATGGACCCCTCTGGTCTTTAGTTTTTTTGCCCAAGACTTGATCATCTTTATCAATGCTTTCTAGTTTCCTTCTGGCAGCATCATGTGTCCCTATATGAATCTTCAGAAATTAGTAGTAGTCATCCATTCTAACAAACATTGAGTCTCCATCATGTCTTGGATACGTGCCCTACAAAGACAATCAAACTCTCATTGGGTCAACAATTATTCGTTTCATTGTCCTTCTCTTTTTCCTCCAAATCTTCCTCTGTTCTCTTATCTGAAACTACCTTCATCCTTCATTGGCAGATACACAGCTGCTTTCTCCTCAGAGCATGCAGCTTTCTACTCTTCATAAAGAATCTAATATTTATTTGTTTGTTCTAAATGTTCACCTATGTGTCCTTTTCTCCAATGCCACATTCTTCCACCTTATCTTTGAAATGGGTCAGAATTCCACTCCGCCTGTTTAGATCCTTTTTTTCTTATTTCTTTCCATAGAACACTGGTGAATTTTATGAGAAAAAACCGACTGTGTCCAGAAGTTCTATATAAATAGAAAGACGAAGAAGATGAAAGGCGGTGATTAGAGTAACTCAATATAGATAGGATTATTCTGAAAAGGCTTCATGGAAAAAACAAGTCTTGATCAGAGGTTTAAAGGATGAGAAGGACAAAATTTGGCAGATATAGTTCTTCAGGCTTCTGCAGAGATGTTCCTTCTCTTTAACCTGAGGTATTTAGTTGCAAATTAAGCCCTATCAAAAAAGCATTAGAAGGGAAAAAAAAAAGAAAGCAAAGAAGGAAATACAAACAGGAAAGAGGCACAGATGGTGAGAGACTTCCTGTCAACCAAAAGGCTGCCAGTGATTCACTGCCATCCCCCCACTACCACCCCAAGGAACATGGAAGATGCAAGAAGGGAGTGCTCCCCAGTCAAAGTAATCTATGTCCCCCACACTTATCAGAACTGACATGTGATCCTTTTATAGAGGAATGGTAGCAGCTTATGAAAATAGAGTTTTTCATTAGGAACTATCTAGATTTAAAAATATCTGTGGTCTGATTGGATGAGCATCAGACCAAGGTGATATCCGAAATTAAAAAAATTAAATATGCTACATCATAAAGGTGTTTCACATACATGGCTCCAGAGACACTAATGTGCCTTCATTTGAAATGTCTTCCTAGGAATTATCTTCCATTCCTTTCTTAATTGATAGATTTTAATAATAGCTAACATTAAATCATCAAATTTTGCTATTCCCACCTAAGAGGACATTTGTTCTTGGACCTAATCACTAGCTCCAGATTGCTAAAGCATCTTTTTTTTTGTTTCCTAAACCTGATCAGACTAGTTAAGAGAAGAATAGAACTCCCATCTCCATTATGGAGCAGAGTTGCAGGTTTCAAATGTCTCTGGGGCATACGCATTTAGGGTATGGAGGAGTTGGCGTTTTTTGAGACAGACATGAATGGGGGCCGTTTGCAGTTTCCATGTTCAGTGCTTATTTCTTCTGTCTAAATTTTTTATTATACCTCTTTATCCATATATGTCTCTTTTGTGCTCTTATTATGTCTGTTTAATGTTTATGTGCTTTCTCCCTGATTAGATTGGGAAGCTCCATGAGGACAGAAACCATGCCTTTTATTTCTTTAACAAGTGCTTATTAAATCGTGTGTGTCCAGCACTGAATTTCTTCACAGTAGCTGCTACATGATAAGAAGAGAATTCATTCATTTAGTTTCTCATCCGTGTCCAGTCTTCCTTGAGCAAAAAGCAAAGGTTGGGAATTTTTCATAGCTCCCTTTAATCCATTAGGACTCATTAGATAGCCCACTCACAGGGCCCTGAAAAAAATTGGACACATGTTAGGCAAGTTTTGACAGAGAAGAAAACATAAAAAGTCTCAAGAATTAAGTATTTGAAGAACAGGACCACAGTGTAGGGTCCTAAGCCCTAGATCAGGGGTGGGAAACTTGGAGCCTGGAGGCCACATGTGGCCCTCTAGGTCCTCAAGTGAGGCCCTTTGACTTAGTCCAAACCAGGCAGCACTGGGGGACCTAAAGGGCCATATTTGGCCTCATGGCCACAGGTTCCCCACCCCTGAAGATAGTCAATAGACTCCTAGTAGAAGAGGTCTTCCAGAAATGGTAGATTGGAGTGGGAAAGAACATTGCTAAAGATGCTTATACCACAAGTGGGCCTAGGGCCAATTCAGAATGAGCTTCCACACAGCTCTTCAGAAATGTTCCTCCAGCACAGGACTGGGAAGAGCTGCAACAGATTCCAGAATCACAGGATAAAGGTAGCCAAGCCTGACTTTAGTGAAAGGCAGCCTTTTTCCTCCTCTCTCTTGAAGTTCAAGGAGACTGCAGGGGAGAGGTTGCCAACAGACTCCTGAAGTACTGCAGGGAGACGAGAGAGGGTTTTAGATATCTGTATTCCCAAGGAGAGGGAGTAGGAAAGATCTTCACAGATAAGTTTGAAAAGACTGGATAAAAGTCCGGGAAAAGCCCCACTATGTGGGTAAATGGGTAGAAATCTAGCACTGTCATCTCGTCCCCGTGAGGACTCCTCACAATGATCTGGCTGCACTGAGAACAGAGAACAAACAAGAGAAAAGGGGGAAGAGAGTTCTTAAGGAGACTGGCTGACTTGGGAAGTAAAGAATTTGGCATCATATTATATAATAAAAAGGAAGCCATGTCCTCTTCCTCCCCCCAACAAAAGAAGGAAGGGGAGAAAACTCCCAGAAACCTTGCAGTCAAGGCAAATACAGCTAAATGGTTCATTGGTTGCCATAGCAACCGACTCAACTCTGCTCGGGCTGCTTATCCCCCAATCCCTCTGTCATCCTATTTTTAGCGTGAAGTGAACGAACAAGAAAGGTTTTAAAATACTTTTTTTTTATTTTTAAGGCATGTAGAGCCTTTTAAAACACAGTCATAAACCAAAGCTCAGTTACCAGAGAACAGGGCTCCTTAGACTTTAGGTAAGGTTCTGTGGTATAAAAGAAAGAAAACTAGATTTGTCATCTGAGGACCTAGGTTCAAATCCTATCTCTGTCATTTGCTACCTTTGTATTCATGGGAATATCATTTACCCCCTTCAGGCTCATTTCCTCATCTGCCAAGTAAAGGAGGCAGTTTCAATGGCACCAAGGACCCTTCGAA
Organism: Phalanger gymnotis; assembly: GCA_028646595.1. Taxonomy (NCBI): domain Eukaryota; kingdom Metazoa; phylum Chordata; class Mammalia; order Diprotodontia; family Phalangeridae; genus Phalanger; species Phalanger gymnotis. Next base: position 161,132,368 of record CM053623.1, on the reverse strand, counting down.
CTCTAAATTAATGTCTTCTTTTATCTCCCTGTGAACAAGATGAGTAACTTGAATTGGTTATAGCTTGAGAATCTCATGTGAATGTTAAGAGTTTTGAAAGGGACCATGGTTGTTTCCCCAAAGTGAAATGGAGAACTGAAATAATAATTCCTTCTTTCCAAAAGTAAACAAAAACAAACCACCACTCTCAAAGAAAAAAGAGATTTGACAAATCCATATTACTGATATTATTTGATTAACCAGCTGTGTGACTTCGAACAAGTTGTCTAATTCTTCAGGTCCCAATTTCTTTCTCTGTAAAATTAGGAAAGAGAACTTAAAGATCTAAAAATTCTATAATTCCAATTTTTTATCCTTTCAAACTTTCAAAGGGAACTAATTGTAAAAATAGTAATAATTCCAAGTCTTATTGCAATTAGTTTCCATTGAAGGATGTTGTAAAATATTGTTGAGTTGTTGGGGTTTTTTCCTGTGAGGTACAGTAACATTAAAAAAATATTTTCCCTTGCGAAGGTAAAAAATGAAAGGGGTTTAATTTTTTTTTTCCTCAAAGGAAACACTGAGTGAAATGTTCATTTGAGAAGTTCTCAGAAGAAAAGTGGCCCTCTAGAATTCAGATTCAAGGGAATTATTGTCAACCAAAAATCAATGCAATAGGATTTCCTCTAAGGAAGAAAATGAAAGGGAGGTGGAAGATGGGCGTAAGTCTGGGAAGATCTGCTATAAAGAAAGAAAAGTCTAAACCAGGTGTCAGGCTTTTTATTCAATGTACTCAGCGTAGGCTGTGAGAGAGGTGTAATTTGGATACCCAAATGCTTTCCATCAGGTTCTAGTCTCAAGAGCTAAGGAGCAGAGAAGCTGGCAAAGAGGAGTTGGTGGACTCTCAAAAGCAGGAAGGAAGGAGCCCCCTGGATCAACCATATTACATGCTAAGTAGAATGTCGCCCTTACACGAGTGCTGGCATGCTGCTGACCCCTTACTTAGATTCTATGTTCCCACCGCACCTCATGTTCCATATAGCTAGCTAGCTAAATGCTCAGAGCTGTGGATTTCCTAAGTGGCATGAACAAGTGGGTAGAGCTTTTCCCAGTCCTGCCACCCCCACCAAACTCTGGTATCAGGGAGGCCAACTTTGATCGCACTGCAGACGACAGTGTGCTTACAAGGGTTGGTAACAATTCAGCTTTCACTAAATTCTTCTTTCCATGACACCTCATCTCTCCCAGTTGCCAGCTTCTCCTCCTCCTCAAGGCTCCAAAAGGAAATAAAAAAGAGACTCTTTTATGCCCAAGGGAGGCACCAATGAAGTGTACCAGTGACCCTCCTACTGAGCAAATGTGGGAATAGGCCTATGTCCTCCTAGGCTCTTATGGTGAGTCCCTTGACAGCTGTCCCATACCTGACCTACTTTTGTTCACTGAGGACCCTTCCTAAAGGACCCTTTTGGGGAGATGCAAGAAATGAAACAAGCCTAAGCTCTAGGAAGGTGAAATAATGAGTCAGAGAGCATGAGAAGAGGCTGACTCCCTTCTATGGGGCCAGGATCCCCCAGGACACAGACTCAGTCTGCTTGAGTCCCCTTGAAACACAGTCACAAGTTTTTGTTGGTTCCTGTGTCCCCTCCCACCTTTTCCACCTTGTGATAGGTGACTGCATCAAAAAGTATTATGTACTGAGCAGACAAAGCCTCCTACCCAAGACACTTTAAAGAGAGCAGCAACAACCTTCCTCTGTTCTTCCAAGCTTGGCACTATGACACTTTGTCTTAGACTTCTCATAAAGAGGGGAGAGAGGAGATTTCATTTCCTTCCCTCTCACCACCCTACTGCCCCAACTTGTAGCTACACGACAACTAAAGCATGTTTGTTGGGGTGAGCCTGAGCCTGGATCTCAGGGCCCTAGCTACGTTTTTTGCTTTGTGTTTCTTGTTCTAAACACAGGTGATTGAATAGTAATCCTAAGAAAGATGTGTCTAGCTTCCGTAGTTAACTCATGAATTCCAGAGTTCGGGATCTCCTCTGCCTGAGTGCTGTTTGCCCAGTAGGAGGCAACATCTGAAAAAGCATCTCATAGGAGAAAACCACAGATAGGAGAATAAGCCTGAACCATGCCCTAGCTTGTACCAAATAACATGGATCTTGAGTGAGTTGCTTGGACAGTGCAGAGGTGGAGGTGGTATGCCCAAACATAATGGGCTTCTTCTCAGATTTTTCCCCAGTTCAATAGCTTCACAAAGTGTTTCAATGTATTTTAACACTAACCTCCTGGGAAAATATAATAGGAGTTATAGGTTATTATAATCATGTTTTAAATATTTTTCAAAGTGTTCTTATGTATCTTTTGTGTTTTCAACATTTCTTTTGCAGTGAAGGAAATAAATAGCTGCCCCATACCTGACCTACTTTTGCACACTGAGTACCTTCCTAAAAAGGACCCTTTTGGAGAGATCCAAGAAATGAAAAAAGCCTAAACTCTAGGAAGGTGGAATAGTGAGTCAGAGAGTATGAGAAGAGGCTGACTCCCTTCTATGGGGCCAGGATCCCCCAGGACACAGACCCAGTCTGCTTGAGTCCAGAGCTAAGGCCCCTTAGTATGAGAAGGTAGAACACTCCCCCAATCCCTGGGGCGCATGATCTTTACAGACTAACAGGTGGGAGCCCACTGTCAAACCTGTTAGTCTCCTTCCCAAGTTACACAGAGGAAGCCAAGAATAAAAACATAGATAGCCTTTTGTGGCTGTGTTGGGGGATAGAGAGGAGGGAATGTGAGTCGCTATGGTGGAAATGATAAGCTCCATAATGTGTCTATTGAGGCAGAGAGAATGTGGGAGTGAGTAGGAGAGTGTTAATGTGCATATAGGAATAGGCCTTTAAAACCTAGAAAAGCTAGACTTATTAGTCAGAATTATTGGTCAGATATTACCAATGAAAGAGAGTTCCTTTTCTGTTCTCATAAGCAAATGATGTTGGTGCTTCTGACTCTTATGTTGGTGTCGAAAATGGAGATGAGGTCATGTCAGTGGTTAGCAGTTGCATTGTGTAGGGAATCAGCACAGCGTACAGGAGAGGTGCTTATGAACAAATAATAGTACTTTACATTTTTCAGTAGATAGAGCCTGGCTTTGGAATCAGGAAGAGCTGGGTTCTGGTCTGGTCTCTGAAACCGTACTAGCTGTGTGACCAAGAGAATGCCACTTATTATTTCTCAGTGCTCTGGTCTAGACAACTCCTGAACAAAAGGCACTAACTTGCCTTAAGTTCCTCATCTAGGATTTCCCTATCCCAATGGAATTACAGGTCCAGCCCCAATAAAGGAAGACTGAGATGGCCTCCCAGCCTCCCAAAGCTAGAAAATAACAGAGCCAGAATTCGTTTGGGTCTTTTGCCCCTAAGTACAGCATGTTCTTTCTACCTTAGCAGGAGATAGAACGAGCTACCATGAGGGGCTGGATGGAAAGTAAAAGACAGGCAGGATGAGGTAAGATGAGGTTGGAGATTAGTTTTTAATCTCCCCCATGGGAGACGCCATGTTTCACTAAAAAGAGTATTGGCTATGAAGTAGGAGAATCTGGGTTCAAATCTTACCTCTGTGTGAATCTTTGCAAGACATTTTACCTTCCCGGATCTCAGTTTCTTCATCTGCAAAATGAGAGGAGTTTGAACTAAATGACCTCTGAAGTTTTTTCTAATTCTATGACACTATAATGAAAAGTGTTGTAGAAGTCAGTCCACTGACATTTATTAAGCACCTACTGTATTCCAGGCACAGTACTAAGTATCGGGGATGCAAAGAAAGGTGAAAATGGTCCCTGCTTTCAAAGAGTTTCCAATCTAATAGGAGAGACAACATGCAAACAACTACGTACAGACAAGATATATACAGGATAAGTTATGAGAAGTCTCCAAGAGGAGGCAGTAAGATTAAAGAGAATCAAGAAAGGTTTCTTGCAGAAAGTAGGACCTTCGCTGAGACTTGAAGGAAGGCAGGGAAGTTATGGGATAGAGAGAAGGAGAAAGGGTGTTCCAAGCAAGGGGGACAGCAAGGGAAAATGCTTGGAGTCAGGAAATGGAGTGTTATTTGTGAGGAACAGCAACAAGGCCTGAATCACTGGATCCCAGTGGTGATGAATCACATAGTGATGATGCCTGTTGAATAGATAGCCACTGAGCTTGGAGAGCCACTCCAGTTCTAAGAGTCTGTGGTTCCTGAAACTTTTGAATATATGTAATATATTTATATTGGAGTTATATGCTCAGTTCCCTTATGCAAATCTAAGTCTTGGCAGAAAAAGTGAAAAAATTATAGTTCCCAATGTTCCATTCAATGAGCAAATATCCTGAAGTGAGTGTGAGACGCAATAGATCTACCCTCCCCCAGTCCCTTGCATCATGCCCCCGGGATAGAATTAATATTTGCACGCACACACACACACACACACACACACACACACACACACACACACACACATCCTGTCATGTAAGTTAGTCTGGGTCTTTCTCTTAAAAAGCGATGAAGATATCCTCAAGATTTGATTGATCCAAAGGGTTAAGTCTCAATTTTGATGCAGTTTTCTGCTGGCTTCCATTCACGATGACATGGCTTGCTGGTTACCTAAAAATGGAAGATAAAACCATTTAGTAAGCACTTACTATGTAAACCAAGTGGAATTGGGGCCCATTAAACTATGAACTCCTTGAAGGCAGAGTCAACTTTTGCCTTTCTCTGTATTCCCAATGCTTAGCATAGTGCCTGACACTTGTTGACTTGACTTTAAGACTTGATCAATGTCTCAAGGAGCAATCACGCCTTCGGTGAGCCACATCTACCTGAGAGAAAAGGTATATACTTGCTGAATATCTTGTCCATCCAATGACGAAGTAAAGCACCTTTTCTTAACTGTTGAATGATCAAGAACATCTTATTTCTTTGCAGCATTGGACCTAAGCTATCAGAGGACTAGCCTGAGTCAGGCCCAGCCCTCAACCCTATCCCCACTTCTCCCATACCTTGATCCCTACACATATTCCATGGAACAGAGAGAGGGGAAGCAGAGGACAAGGGTAGATTGAGGAGGAAAAAGTCAAGGTGAAGAGGAACTGAACTACTGCTCCTAGGGTTCAAATATACCCCTACCTCATGCCCCAGCCCCACCAACCCAATCTTTAAAGCCAACTCACCCCAAAGTTGCAGATGCAGCTTGCTAATTTTCCATACTTAAATTGTTCCAGCATGCCAGAGGTTGGTCATTTTGGAGACCTGCTGAAGAGAGGGTAATTTTCAGTATTGGCAATTTGTACCATGTGACACTACTGCTTATTTCCATTTGCTTTAGCTCCTATGAATACCAGAAAATGTTTTGGGTTGGTGAATATTAACCCTCAAATAACTTTCAGACTGAATTACCCAAACTCCAGCTACCAGAAACTATTTAGCATTTATTTACACAGTTTGGTTCCAACCTACTTTCCCAAACTTATACTCTTATACTATACACCTAGCTTTCCAACCAAACTAACCTAATAGCTAGCTGTTCCCCAAGCGGAGCTTTTTATCTCCAGGCCTTCCCTTCTCCCAGCCTAGAATGTACTTCCTTCCCACCCTCTGCCCCCTAGAAATATCAGCTTCTTTAGAGGCTCAACACAGGCACCAACTCCTCCGTAGAACTTTCCTGATCCCCGATATGGTTGGATTTCTCCCTCCTCAAATTCCCTTCTCCGTATTTATCTGAGTTCTATACCTGTTGTATCCCCTAGGAGAATGTAACTTTCCATGAGGGCAGGGGCTGTTTAATCTTTTTTTGTCTTTGAATCCCCACTACATTACACAGTGCCTTGCACATTCAAGGCGGCTAAGCTAATAAATGTTTGTTGAGTTGATTATGAAATTTCCTGACTTTCCATTTGTTGGGGTTTAATCAGCAGTCATTATATGAAATTCTAATCTGAGTGCTAAACATATGACAGTATTAAACAGCTGAGTGAGAAAGAAAAGAAGAATCACAAAGTAGAAAATACACTTATTTTAAATTTGAATAAAATTATAAATGAAACAGCTCTGAAATGCTGATGGCAGAGTATTCAGTCAATGCCAGCCTCAAACAGTGTAACCAGATCTGAGAGGAAAAAAAAATCTTGAGGAAAGGAGCACATTGGTATAAGGAACTGGCAACCACTCCCAGACAACTAACTCCTGACTCCCAAATAGTAATTGCTTCTCTTTTGGCCAGAAACCCTGAGGGTCTTCCCCTCTCAGTTTGATTTTTTTTGAAGCGGTTTTGATTAAAGGGGCCATCTTTTGATTAACTTCTTAAAGAGGCCTATTCACTGAATGGGCATTACCTCACTCAAAGTAAGAACCTGAAAAGACCTTAGCCAGAAAGGGCCAGGGTCTTACAATGCGTGCTGGGCTATCTCCAGTCATCCTGGTAAATATCAGGCCACTGGACCCAGATGGCTCTGGAGAAGAAAGTGAGGCTGGTGACCGTGCACAGCCCTCCCTCACTCAAATCAAAGTCAACTACAAGTCATGTCATTACTTCCCTGATGTCACAGTCCCTTTCAAGAAGGAAGGACAAACACAACCTAGGGAAGTATAATCCTAGCCTCCCAGTGCACCAAGTAATGTTCATATGCTAGTTAAACTGCAGGTTAATTGGGCTGTCCTATGGTTCAAGAGGCCAGATCGCCAGATGTATCCTGACCTTGGAAGAGTGTTCAAGTATACTCCTGTGTCATCTCAGGAAAATTGAATAAACAGCTGGAGGTACAAGCTTCTACCAAACCTTGGTGGGGAGAGGGGAAGGGAGAATGGTAGGACTGCTTTCTCCAAGCTTCTTTCCTCACTATGGGGAATCTACAGTAAACCATTGCCACTCTGTGAATCTCCAGTCTAGGTCAGTGTGACCCTGGGACAAGAGGATCCATATTACAGTTCAAGGACTCCTGGGGTTTCTAATCAATTGTAGACCATATATTTAATTACATATATTTATGTGTAACATAGTAATATATAGTATAACATATATATTTAATATACATTTAATCTCCTAGTGACCTCTCTGGAGCTGAATGGAATCCCTGTGAGAGCAGAGAATCAGCCAGGTCCAAAACGGGACTTCCAGATTAGAAGCCAATCCAGGTTTGGTGGATGCTGCAGGTTCCCTAGGCCAATTACTTGTCTATATCTTACTGCCTGAAGGATGGAGCAAACTTACATAAGAAAAAAATAGGATGCTGCAAACTCTAAAAAGGTTGGAAAATCATTGTCTTTTCCGGCTAAGATTGAGCCTGCTATCTCAATAGCATCCTCTAGTGGCCAAGAGGTGTCCCTGGAGCCCTTCTATAATGGACAAAGTGCAAAATAGGATCCTCCTCCAGTTTTGGTGGGATCACCAAGCAAGAACTCTACTAGCCAGTGACAGCTTGTTAACCATCCATTTCTAGCTCTCAGTATGAACTTTAGAAATAAGAATGGAAAAAGGAGAATGAAAGAAAAGAAAAAAGAGCCAACCTGGGCTTCCTCCTGCCTTTCCTACTTCTGTAAAGCACATCATTATCTTCTCAGTTGCTCAAGCCTAAAAATCCCAGAGGTCATTTTTGCCTTGTTTCTCTCACTCATTCCCCATACTCAAACAGCTGCTAGGTCATGTCATTTCTAGTTTCTCCCATACATGCCATTCATTCTATTCCAAGGGCCACCTCTTGGTAAAAGCTTCCTAATTAGTCTCTCTTCCACCAGTCTCCCCTTGTCTCTAATATACTTTCCACATGGCTTTCTGATTAATATTCCCTAGGCATAAATCTGAGCACATCACCCTCTTGCTCAAAAACTTCCAATTGCCTCCTGTGACTTGCCAAATAAAGCCTAAATTCCCCAGTCTGACTTGAGCCCTTTTCAGTCTTATCTCTGCTTAATCACCCTTACCCATCCTGAAGAAGGTAATGTTGTAGAGTTTCCATTCTACAAATGATGAGATTTAGACTCAGGAGAGACCTATGTGCAAAATCTACCTCGAATACTCTAATTTAGTTGATCACGATGGACAAATGAGTTAATCTCTTCAAGCCTTCACGTGGAAGTAAGGAATATGCCGCCCTTGTGAGATGTGTGAAGCTCCATAATGGATGTCTAAACATATAGGTAGCTCAGAGAAAGGCATCTCTAGAATCTTGCCCTCCCCTTTCCATGTCTACAATTCCTGCCTTGAGGGGAGCAGAAGAAGGGACTCTAAGTCTGGCTGCTTTATTCTCCTTTGAGAAAGGGGGTCCTGAATTATATCTGCCCCGCCTCAACCCCCAGCAATATAGCTGTTCTAGGGACATGATTTGTAGGTTCAAAAGCAGCTACCTTCTCTGTTCACTATTCCTTAAAGGGAGAAGAGTAGCCCTTAACTTACACCTGCCAGTTTTACCCATTCTTCCCAAATACTAGTTACAAAGGACCATCACAAATAGTGACTAGTGTGGAAACCCATTTGTACAATCAGATAGCAAACAGGAATCTGAATAGTTCTACAGGTTAAAATATACTAGAAAATATACAAAAGTGAATCAGCACTTTAGATAGGAGAGAGATGAGATTTCAGCTCAAACAAGAGAGAAAGGCTCTGCTCTCACCCAAGGGGAAATTCCCCAAATTTTCTAGGAAGGTAATCTGAAAATCAAGGACATGTTGAAGAACAGTCTCCCCTATGTGTTTGCCTTCCAAAGTCTTCCTCTCTTCTTCCATGAGTCCTGGTAGAAGGAAGGAGGGAAGGAGGGAAGGAAGGAAGAAAAGAGGGTGGGAGGGAGGAGGGAGGGAGGGAGGGAAGGAAGAGAGGGAGGGAAGGAAGGGAGGGAGGAAGGAA
>CM053623.1:161107852-161123022 GCA_028646595.1 Phalanger gymnotis | reverse complement strand
CAGAAGTAATGTGATCTTCCTGACAGTCCTCAAACCACATCACATAAACAACCTATTCATAATGTTGGCTCTGACCCTGTGGATATAGTTGAGTGCAATAGAATTCTGCAGATATGTCAAGCACAGTTCAGATGCAGATAATGCTACTTCATCTGAAGGTAGAAAAGAATCAATTCTCCGAAAGCCTTAGGAACCCCAGAGTTTGACCATATCACTCTTCAAACAGAAGCTCTCTATCACCTCCAGGATCAAACATAAAAATTCAATGTTTGACATTCAAGGTCCTTCATAACCTGACAACCCCCCTCCCCAACCTTTCCAATCTTCTTATACTTTACACCCCCCCATGCATATTCTTTGCTGCAGTGACACTGACCTCTTTGCTGTTCCCAAAACAAAACACTCCATGTCCTGCTTTCTGACATTTTCTCCAGCTGTCCCCCATTCCTGGAAATGCTCTCCCTTTTCATCTCCATCTCCTGACTTCCTTTAAGCCCCCACTAAAATCCCACCTTCCACAGAAAACCTTCCCAATCATTCTTAATTCTAGCGCTTTTCCTCTATTAATTACTTCCTATTTACCCTGTATATTGCTTGTTTCTATATTTTTGTTTGCATGTTCTTTCCCCCATTAAATTATGAACTTCTCAAGAGCAAGGACCGTCTTTTGCTCGTTTTTGTATCACCAGCACTTAGCACATTGCCCAGACATAGTAGATGTTTAGTAAATGCTTTTTGACTGAACTTGGCTAAATGAATCACCCAAGAGAGGTGGTGTGTTTCAGTGAAAAGATTCCTGAACTTGTCACAAAATTTGATTTTGAGTCCTGAGTCACCATTTAATATTGGTGGGATGTCATGACTGAAATTTAACAAAAAGTTAAGCTGAGGTAAATCACCACACGAGATAACATTTATTAACAGGGGTATGCTGCCTGTCAATAAATGTGTCAATGACTTGCCTCCATTTATGCAAAAGACCCCCAAGCAAAAGGACAGTTCCCCTTAAATAGGTTTTGGGGAGTACAGAACATAGAACAGAACAGGGTAGATAACATCATGGGATTGAGGGCAATGTGATTGGTTACAAAGTTGAGGTTCAGGGAACAACATGATTGGTTGAAAGTTTGGTGATAGAGGCTTAGTAATAATACCCACACACACACCTTCTTCTCTCATTAGACTAAGAAGCACTCATTATTTGAGTCCAGGTGTGAGACAGCAGTCTAGCCTTTTATACAGCAAACCGGTCGTCCCCAAAGGATAGCCTGGTGATGTAAAGACATCAGGCCTGACTCCCTTGCATTCACACAACATCCCCAGGTCAGTTAAATGCCTTGAGGCAAGACTAGATCAGTGATTTCTAAACTTAGCCCATTATATGCCAGCTATATTCTGAAATAAGTACAGAGAAAGCAATTAATTGTAATTAAGATAAATAAATGATACAAGATCAATTCAATCTTGTCAGTGATCTTAGGCAAGTAATTTAATCTCTCTAGGCCTTAGTTTCTGAACCTGGAAAAACTAAATGACCTCTAAATTGCCTTCCACCTCTAAATCTATGCTCTTATGAATGATCGAAGTTGTTAGTTTAAAAGATACATAAAAATCTCCCCAGGGGTAATTTTTACTTTTAACAGTGACTCTGGCATTCATATTTCTTGCTTAGCTAGGTAGATAATCTCAGTCATCACCCAAGAGTATTTCATTTGTTTTTACTGTGTGTCTTATAAACAACATATTATTGGCTTCTGGTTTCTATTCCATTCTGGTAAGTTCCTCTGGTTTATGAGGAAGGTCATCCTGTTCACATTCATAGTTATGATTATTAACTGTGTATTCCCTCCATCCTATTCTCTTATATATTATCTTTTTATTTTTTTCCCCCTACTCTTTGTTTGAGCCTATTTTGCTTCTGACTAATGCTTCCCTTACTCTAACCTCTCTGTTATTCCCCCCTTTTCCTTTTACCTGTTTCTTCCCAATTTCCCCATTGGGTAAAAGGTATTTCCATACCCAACTATTCTCCTTTTCTCCTTTAACCAGTTCAGATGAAAGTGAAGTTTAAATGTCATCCTCTCCCCCCACCACCACTGTCCCCTCTTTGTTATACAAACTCCTCTTTGTGTACTCCATGTATGTGAGATATTTCCCTCATTCTTTCTCTTCCTTCCTCCCTCTCCCAGTACATACCACTTCTCCACACATTCCATTCTTCTTTTGAGATCATCCAAACATAATATAATCACACGCAAGCACTCTGTCTAATTAGATGTCCTCTACATCCCCTGTTACTGATAATGTTCTGAGGAGCTACATGTATTATATTCCTATATAAGAAAGCAAACAGTTTAAACTTACTTAACTCCATATGATTTATGTTTCTCTTGATTCCTTGTGTTTATATTTCAAATTTTCAACTTGGCTGGTTTTGTTTTGTTTTGTTTTTCCCCAACCAGGAATGCATGGATGTCCTCTGTTTTGTTAAAGGTCCATTTTCCCTGTAGAATTACATACAGTTATGCTGGGTTTAGTCGGAAGCCTAAATCCTTTGTCTTCTGGAATATGAGATTCCAAGCTTTACATTCCTTAAATGGTAGCTACTAAATCTTGTATGATCCTGATTGCAACTCCTGAGTGTTTGAATTCTTTCTTTATAGATGTTTGCATTATTTTTTCCTTGACCTGGGAGTCCTGGCTTTTGGCTATAATATTCCTAGGAGTTTTAATTGTGGGGTTTCTGTAAGGAAGTGACTAGGAAAGTCATTCAATTTCTTTTCGTTGTTGTTGTTGTTCTCTGATTCTAAGATATCTGAACAGTTTTCTTTTATAATTTCTTGAACTACAGTGTTTTTTGTTCATGGTTTCCATTTAATTCTTAAACTATCTTTCTTTGATCTCTGTCTTAAGTCAATTGTTTTTCGTATGAGGTATTTCACATTTTCTCCTACTTTTTCAGTCTTCTGACTTTGTTATTTATTGACATCTCAAGGAGTCATTCATTACCTTCCATGAGGCCAATTCTAATTTTTAAGGAATTATTTTGTTCAATAAGGTTTTGTACCAATTTTTTCCAAGCTGTTAATTCTCTTTTCATGTCTTTCTTCTCTTGCTCTTTTCTCTCGTCCTACTTTTTCCTTTACTGTTTTTTTAAAAATTTGATTTTAAAAATCATTTATTAGCCTTTTCTTTAATTCTTGCTTTAACTCCTCTAGTAATTCTTGCTGGTCTTGTGTCCAAGTGGCTTCTTTGAGGCTTTGCTTGTAGGGTTTGGGGTTTTTGGTTTGTTTTTAGTCATTCTCTTTTTCTGTTTTTGTGTCTTAAACTTCCCTGTCCCTGTAATAGCTCTATATAGTTAGATTCTTTTTTTGTTTGCTCATTCTTCCAGCCATGTCAATCCTGAACTGTCCTTTTAAATCCCTTCTCCTGCTTTCACAACTCTGGCTGAGGGGTTGTAGGTTTTCAGTGCTGCCAAAGTGGTTCAACCCTGGTCTGATTTCCCCAAGTTCCTGACCCAGATTTTGAGGGATTAATTGGTTTGTTTCTGGTTGGGCGTTTCAGTAAATTGCTTCTAGACTCAGCCACTGTTAGCCACTGGGAGGCTCTGTAGGTTCAGTAACTGAATTGCTAGTTTCCTTTGATCTGGCTAGCTGTGCTCTGTTCCTGGGATCAGAGCCTTCAACAAAGCTACTGTTTGCTTCCCAGAATTTGTTCCATGATCAATACACTGCTAAGGCCAATGTTCACAACTGCTCCTCTCCACCCTGAACCTGTGACCTGGAACTAGGTAATGGGAGACAGCTGCCAAATGGCACCTGTTCCTGCTCCCAGAACTCACTCAGAAAGAGATTCCCTAGGATCTCTTTCTGCCCAATGCTTCCCAGTGTCTCAAGATTTCTCTGTTTTCCTAAGGAACCCTGAGTTGGAAAAAAAAAAATGACTCGTGATTTCTTGGCTTTTCCAATCAGAATTCATTATTGTGCATTCTCTAGATCTTTGTCAAGGGGATTTAGTGGGGAGAGCTAGACTGGTACTTCTTTTTTCTCCTCCATCTTGATTCTACAGAGTATTTGTGAGAATATTGAGTCTTTAATTGGAAGCGTGGGTGGAGTGGAAGGTGGCAACAGGAAGAGTGGGAACCCACAGACAAAGCAGAACTGTTCAAAGACAAGAGAGAGAGAGTGAGAGAGAGAGAGAGAGAGAGAGAGAGACTGTTTTCCCTACAATTTCTTTATACCTCCCTGGTTAATAAATTTATTTATTGGCAGATATACTCAGGAAACTCTTCAGTCAATGCCATCAGCACTAAAGCGAATAGTCACTTGTCCTTATATGCAGAACTAATAATCATTCCTAGCAGGGAGAATGGTAAATTTTGTTACTTTACTTTCTGTGTCATAAGGACTTATTAGCCTACAGGAAGAACAGGTCAGCTAGGGAAATGCAACTGTAAAATGAGAAATTTTCTTTGCTTATCTATAAGGCCAGGCTAGGACTCTGACAAGCCTGCTAACCAGTCCTGATCCAAAAGGATAATTTGATAATTAAGAAGACTTCTAAGTTCATTAGTATGAGTATCCCCTACAGTCTTCAACTCTGGTCCTCCGTGAAGAGTAAAATGCAACAAAGGCAAACTGAGGGACTTTTCTCCAGGGCAAGATAACCATTTATTAACAGTGACACAAAAAGCTGTTAACACAGGCCTTCTCAGATCAGCAACCAGGAAGGGACAGAAAAGATCACTTTTATTGAGCCCTGAAGGGGGGTTGGGGGGGTGGGGTCAGGGTAGTAAAAAAGCTTTCTGATTAACTGCAGCTAGGGAAAGTGATTTGGCCGTCAGGTGGGTCTGATCTTGCCCCTCTCAATTACAGAATGTTAATTGCTTTTAAGGGCCCCAACTGACATTAGAAATCTTGGCTTGAAAATCAGAAGCACCCAAAATGGACCACCAGGGTTAGTCATCCCCTTGGGGAAAATCAATTACTCCCAGTTTTTTACAAGCTCAGACAAGGACAGACAAGGACTAAAGAGCTGTCTTTTCATTTTGAACTGGTTTCTGTTCACAGGTAAACAAAACAGGGTTCCCAGGTTAAACTGGTTAGCAAGCAAATGTCCTGGGGGGTAGGAGGGATCACACTCTTCAATTACCTATAGTTTGGACTGGGAGATATGGCCTTTTAAGCCACATTGAGAAATGAGGTTTGATAAAATGGGGAATAGGATCAATTACAGAGTAGAACTGGTTATTAAATGATGCAGTATAATTTTAATTTTCCTCAGTACCTAAGAAATTCGCCTGTCTCTCCCTAAATACTCCATAAATTGTCAACCCACTTCCTTAGAAGACTTCCTCTGATTCTTTTAATATCTTGTGGGCTATATTAATACTCAAAATAAGATTAAAAATAATATTATAATAAACATATTAATATTTAATATAAAGTTCAGGCTGTTTGCCTATGCTCTCCCATGATCTCTCATGATCACCTCATTTTCTTTTATAAATGCCCATAGGATCTGGAGATGGAAGGAACCTCAGGGTCTATCTAGTCAAATCCTTCATTTTATGTTTGAGAAAATTAAATCCCAGGAGATACAGTAACTTGACATGGGTCATGACACCGCTAGTGTATGATTAAGATGAGATTCAAACACAGGATTTCTAGTCCTCCAAATCCAGCCCTCTGTCCAGTACATCATACTGCACCCTCCTCTGATTGTGTATATAATATTCAAGTCCCACCACCCTTCCTCCTGAGGTGAGAAAAGCATGTGCAGCCCTGTGCTTTCAGATGCCATGTTAGCTTTGGTGTTCCATCAGGCATCAAACCCACATGAGATCCTCCATACTTGCATCCACTTGTCTCTTTCTTTTCTTTTTTGTCTTAGGATGAAGATACTGGAGATCATATAGTGTTGGCATAGCACACATGTTGAACTGGATGGGACCTCAGAGGCCATCAAGCCCAAACTTCTCATTTTACAGATGACAAAACTGAGACCTAGGAAGATTTAATGTTTTACCCAAGACCACATAGGTAGCAAGTATCAAGAGGGGACTGGAATGAACCAGATTCCAGAGCCAGTGTTCTTTCCACTGTACCAGTCTGTCTCCTCTAATGATACATGTCCTCAGTACATCTGTTTCCACACTCAAATTGCTGATCACAACATGCTGCTGGCTGCTTACACCCACTGTGCATCTTTCCATTGTCCTTTGGGTTACTTGTAATTTCGATTCTTCTGAGCTCATGGTGTTCCATGATTCATAGCCATATGGCATCACTGAGAAAATATTAGTACTAATAGAGATGAGTTATTGTGGCAGTGAGCATTCTGGCATCATTGAAAGCCCTGTGAAATTTCTTCCAATGAGATATAGCCAGATATCCTACTACTTCCTAAATCTCATCGTCCATCTGTAGCATTTGTACCTATGTATCACATGGACCGACTAAGTTCATTGGATACTTGTTCATTTGCATATCATAGTCTAGATCCATCCATAGCTGGATGTCTTCCAACAAAATGTTCCCACAATGGGTGGTTTAAACCACTCACTGATCCATGAAATGGACCAACAGAGTAAGATTTCATTTATATATCCTTATGTTTTGTCATGGACAGACAGAATGGATTCCTGAAGAAAAAAAAAATAAAGAAGCAAGAGAATCTAAGTGTCAGGAAAGTCTCCTAAGAATCTTTCTGTCCAGGGATGAACTAGGATCAGGAGAGATTCACCCAGATCAAAGATGTGAGGCACAAATCATTGCAGAACTAAACTATCCTCTCTGACTGAGGAGAGCAAGGCAAGAACAGCTGTCCTTTAAGAATTCTAACCCAGTAGCTCCCCACTTCCTACCTCAATATGTCTCATTTACTTAAACATCTCAGTGGATAAGGGATAAAAGAAACAAAAGAAGAAAGCTACAGTGTGCAATCCAACAAGCATATCTTTTATAGCACATAAAGAATAATCTCCTAAAAAATCTAGAGAGGCACAAGAGAAGGGTCATGGGAAGAGATTAGGATTGTCTGTATTGGTTGAAATCCTCCAGAAATCTTCTCAGGTGTTCCTGATTCCTGGACATTTTCTCCCGGAATGACAAAAACTGTCTTCTATGGTTCTAGTTCATGGCTGTAAGTCAAATAATAAGTGGAGCCCTTGATCAATTTGGTGACTGCCATAATCTACTTAGTAAGATTACAGAGGGTGGTCCTTTGTGAAAAGGGCAGCCCTCCGTGGAGGTAGATATGCACCCTAGCTCCTTGTTGAGAGGACAGAGGAATTTCTTCTGATTCATCCCCAGGGAAGTCAATAAAAGTAAGCTGGGAAATGATTTGGCCTCATTGCAACAATCTGTTAGCAGCTGCGGTAGAAGTGTAAGACCCACCAACAACCAGCACACAGAAAGCTGCCAACACATGTTCTTTTGATCTGCTTTGCTAAGGAAAGCAACGTTAAAGGGTTAACAATCTTACTTTAATCCAACATACAAATATCATTCACTCAGCTCAGGAGAAAAAGCCAGCACCCTGAGCTTCAGAGCAAATACAAACAAATTACAAACATCAACAGACAGACCTTGTCTGATTCAAATCTCAATGCATAGTTGCCAGGGTTTAACAAAGTCTGAACATCCAGGTTTACAAGCTGGAGGGCTCTTAACTACAGCTGCCCAGAGTCTCCATGTCAACACACCTCCAAGAGTGAGAGCCCTAAGCAAATAGCTCTATTCTCTCTTTTTATACACTCTTTAGCCATCATCAAATGTCATCTGAGCAACCAGAACTCAGGCTCTGGTCTTAGCAACTCCCCTTAGGACCCAGAGGGCTTCACACCCACATAGACTTAGCACCTAGTAGATAGGAGTTTGAGCCTGGGCTTTAGCACCTAGTAAGACTCAATCAAAGACTATTAATCAGCTTAAGACAGTAAGAAAGTCCCACTTTAATTGATATTACACCTCTCTACCCATATTTTCTCTTCCTTGGAATTCCAAACAGTAATGCAGCCTGGGAAAACCACTCCTTCTCTCCCCCAACCAAAGAACAGCTAATATCAGGAAAAGTGGTACAGAGAGCCAGAGTAGAATGAGCATTAACTCTGGAGTCTCAGGCCCTGGGTTCAAATCTTGTCTTTGACGTCACCTTGGGTGAGTTGTTTAACTTCCCTGGCCCTCTCCTTCCTAATCTTCAAAATGAGGAGACATAGCTGAAGGCCTCTAAAGGTTACTCCCAGTTCTAGACCAAAGTTCCCAATGTTTTCATTTTGATTTTGGTTTTATGCCACAAACACTTTTGAATGAAAAAAAAAAATGTTGTAAACCCCCCAGGAAAATTAATATTCTTTTAGATTTATTCATTAAGTGCTTCAGTAACTACAGTGATAACTTTTACCCCCCAAAATTTGTATTATATAATTATAATTATAAAATGTTATTCTACATTTAATTGTGAGAATCTTAAATATAGAATTACAAAGCTCTGATTATAAAATAATTATAAACATTTTATGTGTAACATTCTGTAAGAATTAAAAGAAATAATCCAGAAAGATCTCATATGCTTACTGTTACCTACAAGACTTCATATTAAATTTCTTTACTTTATAAATCTTGTTGAATATAAACAACATTTTTAATTAAATAAGATACAACTTAGGAGATCGTGATATTATATAATAATCATATATAAATTCAATATCTGTGTTGGACTTTTTTTATTTAAGCAAAGGTTTGTGATACTTGGCTCAACATCAGTGAGCCAAAACAAGTGAGAAAATGAGGTGGGACAGTGGATGGAACCTGGGCCTGCAGTCAAGAAGACCTGAGTTCAAATCTAGCCTCAGATACTTACTAGTTCTGTGACCCTGGGAAAGTCACTTAGCCTCTGTTTGCCTCAGGATCCTCAACTGTAAAGAAGCACCTACCTTTCAGGGTAAGGGTGAGGATTACATGAGACAATATTTGTAGGTGGTTAGTAAATGCTTATTCCTTTCTCTCCCTTTAAATCTGGTTCCACATTGGGGTTTTTTTCTGTATTGTTATTTAAAATATAAAAAGGTGAAAATGATTGCTCACACAAATATGTGGCAGAAAATGATGGAAGAATTTTACAAGTTCTCTTTCTGAGAAATAAAAATTCATTTCTTATTTTTAGCTGCCTAACCAACTGACGAAAATGAATAGCTAGTTACAATATGAAGTGTCTTCTTTTCTATCAGCGAATGACAAGCCCTGAATTAAATTATAAATGTCCTTAAAGTTCAATTACATATATTGCTTTTAACAATGTATGTGCATGTATACATTTGTGTATGTATATTTAAATGTACATATATACACATACACACAAGTGCACAGGCATATATGCATTGTTGTATATTAATAAATTATTACATACACACTCACTACTTTGAAATGGAAGAATCTCTTCAGATGATACTTTATTTTCATCTATCAGTGGCATGCTGGTTATACTCTCACAGAAACTCTACTGGATGACTGACCATTGTTGCTAACCAGTTCCTTTGAAGATCCACTAGATAGAAGAATATTATTATAAACAGAGGATAAGCATAAATCAGAAAACAACCTTGATAATGCAATGAGAGGCCATATAAAGGTTGTTCCTGCTGAAAATTTATGTTAGTCCATGATGATTTCAAGACAGCCTGTAATTCGTATGCCCAGAGATTGTGGTTTTTAATCATCTGTGTGGTCTCCCTTCAATGTATTCTCCAAAATTTTAAATGCATTGGACTTTGAATTTTTTAAGGGTTCATTTCCCAACCCTTGTCTTATAAAGGCTACAATCCAATCTAGGTCCTCTGCCGTCATGGTTTTGGAACTAAACTTCTTGCATCATGGGTTGGCTTGAGAGATCAAGTTTAGAATTAATCTATTATACTGCCCAAAGTTTACCTATATACTTCCATCATGCTTTCTTTCCCCCAGGAAACTCATCATTGGGAAGTTTCGTTATAATGTAAGATTGAATATGCTGGCTACTCATCAGTACCTTCTGCCCTTCTGATTGGACCCTCTGGCTGGAGGGAAGGGCTACAGGTGCTAGGGCTTCTAAAAAGAGGTCTCAGTCTGGTTTTCTCCCCGTTTCCCATGAGCTATACTGTTTTTGGACTTCTTTGGAAGTCTATCACCCCCTGATATTGGGTATCTTCTTTCCCTGCCCCAATCTTCACTTTTCAGCTTCCTGTTGTGTACTGTCTTCCCCCATTAGATTGTAAGTTCCTTAAGGGCAGAGATTGTCAATGTTTTTATTCATATTTATATCTGCAGCACTTAGCATAGTGCCTGGCACAATAGTATGTAATAAATGTTTGTTGGCTGTCTGATTCTTCAGTCCCCCAAACTGTTTGTGCAAGCATTCAACCCCTGTTATCTTGGGATAGTGTGTTTTCAAAGATGATTGAAAATGAAAAGCAAGTGCTCTAAACCTTTCCATTAGGCTTCTATATTTTCTCACATCCATTGCTGACGTGGCAGAGATGCACCTGAAAAGGAATGCAGCTTGCTCCATAGTGAATCCCCTGAGTTCCCTGTTATTTTTGTTTTCTGGAGATTTATCGATTCTTTTGCTTGGTGTGGTTTTTCTAAATGTATTCAGAAGTTCTAGGCTATTTTCTTGAACTATTTATTGTATTAAGGTGTTCAGGTTTTTCCATTTTTCATGGTCTTCTGAGAGAACTTTAATCCATAGGTTGTCTCTGAAATCTTGCCTTTGAGGGCAGTGACTACAAGACTGAATATAGCACAAGATTGAATCTGCCTGGGACTCACATTACATCTCTGCCCTTCTGATTGGGCCTTCTGGCTAAAAGACAGGGCCATGGTATTCAGGGCCTCTATTTCAAGGGGAGTCTCAGTATAGTTTTTCTCCCCAATTTCCATGAGCTATACTCCTTTTGAATTTCTTTGGAGTTCATCATCCCTCTGTATTAGGTACCTTCTTCCCTAAATCCAGCCCTCACTTTTCAATATTTTTCAATTCTTTTTAGATTCTATGGAATAGAGATCGTATTTTTTATATTATCACTTTTTGCTTTCTTAACTTCAGTATTTTTTTACTCCAAATCAGTTATTCTATTTTTTGTTTCTTTGGATAAGGTTTCCACTATGGATAAAAAAATTTTTCTAATCAAATAATTGTGTTCTTATTGCTCCTTTGAGAGCTATAAATTCTGACATCTGTTCTTTTTTCATTTCTTCTCTTACATATTTCATTTCTCTTTTGAAGCATGGTGGCATTTCTTATTGTTTCATGATCTCTTGGAATTCCATAGAATTTTGTGTTTCATCTGGTATTAGATCACTGTTCTTTGTCTTGTAATATTTATTAAGAGAGGTCTATATTTCATTTGAGAGTTTTAGAATCATCTCTAATTTATCTACTTATACCTTGAGGGGTTTTTTTAGTTTTCTTCTTTTTGAACTATTTGATGTTCAGTCTTATTTATATCCCTCCTTCATTCATTTGCTCTTCCCCCACTTTGTTAGAAGCTATAGCCACTGGGCTTCAAAGTTGCGTCATCATTCCTTCCACACGACCTTACCAACCAAGTTCCAGCCCTGCATAGCTTCTAGAGAAAGCATTGGCCCCAGAAGGGTTTTAGTCCCCTTTTCTTCAGGCCCAGTGCATCCTCTCATGCTGGCTCCCTTCTCTAGTTCCTCCCTTGGATCTCATCTGCTCTGGATAAGCCAAATCAGAATCTGCCACTTTTTGCAGGGATGGATGAGGGCAGGAATGATGTTCAAGGAATTCTCTGCAATCTTAGGGGTCTCTAACCTTGGAGCCATCCCAGTCAGAGGTACTACCTTTCTTTCCTGCTCCTCCTCAAGAGGCTGGGTAGAAACCAAGAGTCACCTACCCAGCAAAATTGAGTATAATATTTAAGGGGAAAAAATGGACATTCAATGAAATAGAGGACTTTCAAGCATTCTTGGTGAAAAGACCAGAGCTGAACATAAAATTTGACCTTCAAATACAAGAATAAAGAGAAGCATGAAAAGGTAAACAGGAAAGAGAAATCATAAGGGGCTTATTAAAATTGAACAATGTACATTCCTACATGGAAAGATGATATTCATAACTCATGAGACCTTTCTCAGTATTAGGGTAGTTGAAGGAAATATACATGCATATATATATATATGTATGTATATATATATATGTACATATATATATATGTGTATATGTATGTCTGTATTTCTGTATATAGAGACGAAGGGCACAGGGTGAATTGAATATGAAAGGATGATATTTAAAAAATAAAACTAAGGGGTGAGAGAGGAATATATTGGGGAAAAGAAAAAGGGAGAGATAGAATAGGGTAAATTATCTCACATAAAAGTGGCAAGAAAAAGCTGTTACAATGGAAAGGAAGAGGGGGGAGGTGAAAGGGAATGAGTGAACCTTACTCTCATCGGATTTGGCTTAAGGAGGGAATAACATACACACTCAACTGGCATCTTACCCTACAAGAAAGTAGGGGGGAAGGAGATAAGGGTGGGGGGGATGGGAGAAGGGAGGGCAAATGGGAGGAGGGGATAGTCAGGGGCAAAGACTTTTGTAAAGGGAGAGGGTCAAAGGAGAAAATAGAATAAATGGGGGGCATAACTACACATGTACAATCTATATTAAATTGCTTGCCTTCTCAACGAGGGTGGGTGGAGAGGGAAGAAGGGAGAGAATTTGGAACTAAAAGTTTTAAAACCAAATGTTAAAATTGCATGCAACTGGGAAATAAGATGAGGTATAGAAATCTATCTTGTCTTACAAGAAAGTAAAAGGGGGAATTGGGAGCCAAGATGGCCGCATGAAAACAGCGTTTTACCGGAGCTCTCTCACAAGGTCTGTCAGATTCCTATAAAAAAGTGAATTTGAGCAGATTTGAGAGAGTTAGAAACCGCAAGCAGTCTGAGTGGGGCAAATTTCCAAGCCAGGAAAGTCTGAAAGGCTGAAGGAATGAATCTGTAGGCTTGGAGAGCGCTCGGCTTGTTGAGCTGCTCCAGACAGCACCAGAGTGGAAGCCAGGAAACCCACATGGGAGACAGGCTTGGAGAAAGCTGGGCGCCCGAAACGGGTGGAGATTACCAGGCCTCCCAACACAGGATGGCAGTCTGTGGAAGCAACGAGAGGCAGCACAACACCACTGGCCGTGAGACATCAACTGCTGGCCCTTGCGGCCGCAAGGTATGAAATGCGGCTTCTTGAACTTCCAGGAGACATAATGGCCAGGTAAATGGCTCTAATCCCTCCCCCTCAACCAGAGAATTCCTCCGGAAAAAAAAAAAAAAGAACACTGGAACAGAGGAGATAGAAGTGGGGCTTCAGCGGCCAAATAGTAGAAGTTCCTTAGCCCCAGAGGGGCAGAGCCAGCAGGAGTCAGCACCAGGAGCCCAGACATACTCTTGCTCCCCCAGGGGAAGTTCCAGACACCAGTTCAAACAACAAAGAGCTGAGACCATTGCTGAAGAGTAACAGTGCTGGAGAGCAACCCTAGGGAAAGAGACATCAGGCAGCCAGACCCTTCCCCTATACCTCAGGAAACTGAAGGCTATAATTCACAAAGCCAACAACTAGACTCAAATCCCCAGAATAAGAAAGCTGGGACAGAGAGCCCTGAGCCCCAAAAGCAAAAATTCATTGTAAAGCCAGGAAAAGGATAACCAACATGAAGAAGAACACAAAAAAAACAAGGATCACTGATTCTTTTTATGGAGACAGGCATGATCAAAATACCAATTTGGAAGAGGATAGTAATGACACTATAGCCACATCTGATACCTCAAAAGGTAATGTGAACTGGTCTCCAGCCCAAAAAGCATTACTGGAAGAGCTAAAGGAGGATTTTAAAAAAACAAATTAGGGAGGTAAAAGAAAAAATGGAAAAAAAAATCCACTGATGAAATCAAGTCCCTAAAGAATAAGATTGGCAAAATGGCTACAGAGATTCAGAATCTAAACAGAGAAAATGACACTGTGAGAGGTAAAATCAACCAATTAGAAAAGGAGACTCGAAAGCAAAATGAAGACACTAACTCATTAAAAATTAGAGTTGAGCAAGTGGAAGCTAATGAATCTATGAGGCATCAAGAAGTAGTAAAACAAAATGTAAAGAATGAAGAAATAGAAAAAAAATGTGAAATATCTGATTGGGAAAACAACTGACCTGGAAAACAAATCCAGGAGAGACAATTTAAGAGTTATTGGTCTACCAGAAATCCACCATGAAAAAAAGAGCCTTGACGGTATCTTCGAAGAAATTATCAAATTCAGCTGCCCAGAGGTCCTAGAGGGCAAAATAGTCATTGAAAGAATTCACCAATCACCCCCTTGAAAGAGATCCCAAAACTGAAAAACAAGAAACATTATGGCCAAATTTCAGAATTACGAAGTCAAGGAGAAAATACTGCAAGCAGCCAAAAAGAAACAATTCAAATATCGTGGAACTACAGTCAGGATCACACAGGATCTCTCAGAGTCTACATTAAAAGACAGGAGAAATTTGAGTATGATATTCTGAAGGGCAAAGGAGCTGGGACTACAACCAAGGCTCAACTACCCAGCAAAACTAAGCATAATTTTTCAGACAAGTAGATGGACATTCAATGAAATAAGGGAATTCCAGACCTTCCTGATGAAAAGGCCAGAACTCAATGGAAAATTTGGTCTCCAAATACAAAACTCAAGAGAGACATAGAAGGGTAAGCAGGGGGAAAATCCCCCACAACCTTATTAATCAAAAAGGGCAAATTATTTTCATCTTTATATAGGATTATATCACCTTATGTATGTTTTATATGTATACATATATATGTCAATCTTGAGAATAGTACAGCTATTATGACAATTGAAAGGCATACACATAGATTGTGAATGCCTATATAAAATAACTGATATAAGGATAAAAAACATAATTAAGAGATGTAAAGGGAGGGCTAGGAGAGAAGTGGTAAGGAGATAGTAGAAAAGGGTAAATTACACCAAATGAAGAGGCACAAAAACACATTTCAGTAGAAGGAAAGAAGGGAGGGAGAAGAGCAGTATTTGAGCTTTACTGTCACCTGATCTGGTTCAAGAAGGGAATAACATACCCTGATAAGTATAGAAATCTCACTTGTCCTACAGGAAGTAGGAGGGGA
>CM053623.1:161090418-161107352 GCA_028646595.1 Phalanger gymnotis | reverse complement strand
AAACACTTTTGAAAAGGGACAAGGTCAAGGGAGAAAATTGGATAAAGGGGGTTAGGTTAGGAAGGAGCAAAATATAGTTAGTCTTTCACAACATGAGTGTTGTGGAAGGGTTATACATAATGATACTCATGTGGCCCATGTTGAATTGCTTGACTTCTTCGGGAGGTTGGGTGGGAAGGGAAGAGGGGAGAGAATTTGGAACTCAAAGTTTTAAAAAATAGATGTTCAAAAACAAAAACAAAAAAGTTTTTGCATGCAACTAGAAAATAAGATACACAGGCAATGGGGCATAGAAATTTGTCTTGCCCTACGAGAAAGGAAGGGAAAAGGGAATAGGAGGGGAGTGGGTGACAGAAGGGAGGGCTAACTGGGGAACAGGGCAACCAGAATATATGCCATCTTGGAGTGGTGGGGGAGGGTAGAAATGGGGAGAAAATGTGTAATTCAAACTCTTGTGAAAATCAATGCTGAAAATTAAATATATTAAATAAATTAAATAAAAAAATTTTTAACAAAAGAAAATAGTTATAGCAGCTGAAAACCAGACATTATGGAATACATTGTGTCAGTCACAATTTAGCCAGCCCTAACACAGCCCACTTCAAATGCCACAGACATACGATATTGTCAAGTTTGGTGGTCATTGACAGCATAGGGAAGTTGAGAGTTGATCAATCCCTGGGTGCTGTGGAAAACTAGCAGAATCAGCACAGGGCTTTATGGGTTCTCTGAGTCAGTACATAGACCAAAGCCCTCCTCCGTCTTCTTTACTGGCACTCCACTAATACCACGTATTAGCACACAGCATCCCTTAAGTATTTGTACATATGGCAATTTGGAAAAAGACTAACTCTTGATGTTGGGGGATAGGGTGTTAGGGTATTATTGTAATAGCACTGAACCTATACTATCAGATTCAGGTAAAGGTCAGATTTTTTTTTCATAAGAGCCAATTAGTGCATTATAGCTTTGTGTTATTAGAGTATAATGACCAAGAATTGTGGTCTAATAGGTAGAAGGTTTTCCTATTCAAAAGAAATAAGCAGAAATAAGTAGGAAATGTCAGAAAGAGCCTGTCACTGCCTTCTCTTGTGTTCACATTCTTAGTATGATCTTTAATGTGTAATTTCTTTGCAGAAAGTTTTCTAAGCTACTCCTCTACTTTGTCAAAGTTGGTTTAGTTAAAACCAGATAATCTAAACCCTTAAATTCCCTTAACCATTTCAGATAAACTGTAATCCTGAAGTATACTGAAAATGAATGAATGAGTAGGGGTACCACAATCAATTTCTCCACGTTGTAACACTTTCATTCTTTTTTTAAACTATCTCGTGTGACTATCATATGAACTGAAATCATGTCAACATTAAATATTAATAATGCTTAATTTTTCTAATTTTTAGGTATAACACATAGATGTTTTAATATTTTTCACATCCTCAGGGATCATCTTGTTTACTTAATGGGATGCACACATCCCACTTTGGAGGCCGCTGATTTAGTATTGATATTAAAGTTTTGTACCCTTTAAGTTCATACAAAGAATAAAATCTTCTAGCTCTCCTCTTCCTAGCCTCCAGCCTTACCTCTTATTTGTAGTCAGCATACAATATCCTTTGTATAACACATTCCAAACCAAATATCATTGATATTAGTGTTTACAAAATAAAACAATGACTTACAATATTTGACATATAAAATTATGGAGGACTTCTCTGCTTCAGAAAGCTATAGTAGAGGGGAGGTAGGTGGTACAACGGATAGAGCACCAGCCCTGGAGTCAGGAGGACCTGAGTTCAAAGCCAGCCTCAGAAACTTACTAGCTGTTTGACCCTGGGCAAGTCACTTAACCCTAATTATCTCAAAAAAAAGGTATAGTTGGGGGTATCACAAAATTCAACATAATTGGCATTTGAGTCCATGGTGCATGTAATTTCTGGCAGGAATCATATCTAATTGGAAGAGACACAAAAAGCTAGACATACTCTCTACCCAGTGTGACCTTCAGTTCACTGACTGTCTTATCGCGTTGAACAGACAGATTCTTAGGTCCTGGATACAGATCTAGGACAGGTCCAGAGTACCACCCTGAAAGAAATCATGTCCCACGTCATGTTCCAGGGAGAGGTATTATGGCAATATTGATAACAGGCACCTACATCTAGGGTTGTAGAAGGCAGCTTGAATGTTGTATTGACAAGGCTAAAGGGTAGACACAGTAGCAGTGTTCTTGCCAATAATTTCCCAAAGACTCATAGACCCAATCTACCCCCTTGATAGTGGGAATATTTTC
The DNA here is from genome assembly GCA_028646595.1 of Phalanger gymnotis. Classification (NCBI taxonomy): domain Eukaryota; kingdom Metazoa; phylum Chordata; class Mammalia; order Diprotodontia; family Phalangeridae; genus Phalanger; species Phalanger gymnotis. The sequence continues at coordinate 161,105,059 of CM053623.1, read as the reverse complement.
ATAGCTTAGAAGTATAAGATGAAGAATGGATGTAGTCAGTTTCTATTTGGGAGTCAATATATATACTCCCAGAATGGGGAGTGGAATAGACTTACTTACTGGATCACATGAGTCTTGTTGTGCCCACCAGATGTCTCATGGAATAATGTAGGCATCACCTTCAATAGTGTCAATTCTCTCCATCTGCATGCTCTATGCTTCATTTCTAGGGCAATGGTCTTCAAACTTTTTTGTTCATGCACATCAGCAGAAAAGTTTGAGTATCCTGCATTTATTAATAAATTATATTTATTTATAAATTAAATACATATACCACTTTACTAGTATATTATGAAATAAAAAATAAAATTTTTAAAAAATGAAAAAATGAAAAACAATATTTTAAAATAATTTCCATTTTATTGAATAATGGTACAAAAATCTTTTTACTATAATTTTTTTGTAAGAATATGTGATCTAATATGCTTCACCGTTTTTGCAAAATCCCTGTATATATCCTGGGGGATAGGGCAGAATGGTAAATAATAATTATTACTCATTAATTGTAACATGCTCTGAGGCAACTATTCCAACTCACCCTGATCAGTTGGGTCCCCAGAGTTTGGCTACCACACCTGCTCAGGGCTCTAGGGATAGCCCCAAGTTGTTGTCTTTATAGTGCTATAGCTCCTGAGGTCCCACCAGTGTGTTTCCCTCCCAAAAGTATCATTTGAGAATTATTTACTCAACCAATGTGAAATAGCTTTTAGAAAGATATCTTTACCAAGATGGCATAGTAAGAACAATGGATATAAAACATTCCCTCTTAAAGTCTGTAGCACTCTCCTACAAGCCATGGGGTTGGGATTACGGGTGGGGAATGGGCTTAGAGACTGCATGTGACAAAGGGTAACTCAATTCTTGGTTACAAAAAAATCCTTTTCTCCCTTCATGAGGTTTGCAAGATGTCCCCCCTAGGCATGATGGAGTTTCTTTGCAGAGCTATAAATCTGTGTCTAGTCATTCCAAGGTTCCCAATGCAGACTGCTATATGCTAGTCGAGGGATGCTGCTAGGATTATGTTGGGAATATAGACAGTCTTCTGACCTTCTCAAGTTCACGAAGTCCTCTTCCAATCATTGCTGGGAATGGAGAGGGAAACCAAGGCCAAAGGACAAAAACAAAGCCCCTCTTTTTCAAATCTGTGTATGTTTCTACAGAAGTATAATAATGCTTAAAATCTAAGCAGAAAAACTATAAGGAAACAACAGAGCCAAACACAGAACTGCCTAGTTATTAAATTGTTTCAATCCAAGGCTTTTTATTTTTTGTCATTGTTTATTTGTTACATTAATTTTGATAGAGAATTTGAAAAATTTTCTGGCAGAATATCACAACCATTTCTCCAAAGGAGGTGGGAGGAGAGCCCTGTAAGGGACAGATTCAAATTCATGAGGAAGGAAGAGAGCCAATCTAAATGTTAAGTAAACATGCAAAACAAATGAGAATGTAATAGCATATATCTTTTGTCCCCATAGCTCTTCAATTCCCAGGGCCCTCAGTCTATAGGTTGTTGCCAGCGTAAGATTTTAGAGACTCCAAATGATGAATAAGCCTGCAGTCTCCAGTGGCAAAATTCCAGAGGGAGCCAGGAGGCAGGTACAAATTTAATGAGGGCAGCTACATCAGAGGTGTTCCAAATTATCATACAGGAACATTTGGACAGATCAAATTTATAGTGGTAGGGCTATAATAATATAGTGTCAAGCACTCTTTCTCTGGAGTAACTAAACACATTGGGCCATTCAGATAGAAAAGGAAGTATACCCTCCCTTTGTTTTCAAACATTCAACCAGGGTAATTTGGGGGATCACTCAATAGATTTAATGTGAATGATAATACATTAAGATTTTCACAGACTGGCCAGAAGCAGAGAATTTAGACATCGATCACATACTTGTTTCCTGAAACTTCTACTGTAGAGAATCATATAACAAATGTCTGGATAATTTTGTCAGCTGTGCGCCTAAGGAAGTAAAATTTAAATTCATAATGTTTGTGGGTTGTTCTGTGGTTGGCCATTGGGAGCTATACTTCAGGGACTGAATAGAGTTTGGAAGGACAGTGTCTTTTTCCAATGTGCAGCTGAAGTCATGGAAATGTGGAAGAATTGTAGTAGAAGAGTAAGAACTGCTTGCCCACTTTGTTTGCAGCAGAAATTCTACCTTCCCTTTGTCTTCCAAGGGCTGGCTTGGGGAATGGCTAGCAAAACATGAACATCATCAGAAGTAACACTGGTTGGGTGGTAGCTCTCATAGATATGGAGAAGATGACAGCAACTCTTAGTAATTTTTTTTTTTAATGCTACGAATATAGTATCAAAAGTAGAGGGGGAACCTAATACCAGATGGTTTTCAAGAAAACATCACTACAAAAACAATTTCCTGGTTACAAAACAGAAACAAAAGTAATAAATATTATAATTAAATTAAAGTTAAAGATCTCTCTGTGGCAGCTAGGTGGTACAGTGAATAGAGGGCCAGCCCTGGAGTCAGGAGGACCTGAGTTCAAATCCAGTCTTAGATACTTACTAGCTGTGTGACCCTGGGCAAGACACAAAATCCTGCTCAGTTTCCTCCTCCATAAAATGAACTGGAGAAGGAAATGGCAAATCACTCCAGTATCTTCGCCAAGGAAATTCAAAATGAGGTCACAGAGAGTTGAACATGATTAAAATGACTCAACAACAACAAAAGACCTCTCTAAGACAGTGCTTCTCAGTGTCAGAAGTGATAAGGGCTCCCAGGGAAATCACACACCAACATTCAGGAGGGGCAATAGGGAAAGCTACCCAGATTGGTCCCTGTCTAAGTATCTTTTGTATATCCAGAAGGTAGTTGCTCCAAGTGCCTTCTACTCCCCAAATGCTGAGCCCACACAGAGAGTCTACTGGGAAGAGACCATAAATGAAGTCCAAAAGAAAAAAATCAACCACACCACCAGATAGATTTATTAATGAATTCTAGCAAATGTTCAAAGAATAGTTAACCTCAAAATTGCAGAAATTGTTTGGAAAAAGAAGAGAAAGAAGGTCTACCACAATCACCCATTCTACCCTTCCCCTTGGGACTAGTCCCCCAATTTGCACTCACAGTTAAGATTTAGATCTTCAGAGGGCAGCTGCTACCCGGAGTTTTTAGATGGATTGCCTCTCAAGTCACCACCAGTGTGTCACCCCTTTAACAGATGGCAGACTGTATCAGTAAGGCAAAATTCATGACCTTGAGGATGACCATGAACATGCCTGTATAGTTTGGAATTGCAAAGTATGAAAAATTCTCTAGGTAGAAGGCAGAGGAAGTATGACATTTATTTAGACACCAGAGAATCAAATCCCAGGACCAGTAATTCCAATTCAATATAGCAATAATTATATTCCAAAACTGGTAAGTCCACCTCAATGTAGTAACAAGGAAATTATAAGACAGTATTATAGCAAGGAGCCAAGTCATCCTGTAACCTTCCCCCCTGCTACAGCCTTCCCGTAAACAACCACTCACAAATCCTAATTGTCTGCTTGCCTTTGTTCTCTAACCCCTCAGTTCTCTGGTCTCTGTAGCTTCCTGATTTCCACTCTCCACTCTGCAGTCTTTCTGCAGCTCTGTCTCTCATTCTCCTTGGGATGAATTCTGAATTCTGGCATCTCTTCTGACTTCTGAATTCTCAATTTTCAAGGGCTACCTTCTGGGTGTATATATATATTTTTAGGGCCTGAGGGCTTCATACCCAATTGGCAAAAGGGTGTGCGAAAGATCTTTAATCACTGATTGGCATCAGAAAGGTATGGCCTGCCTCTCTTAACTAGCCCCACCTGAGGCCTATTGAATGGGCAGGAAAGATCTTCAATCACATTATCACCACACAGATACAATTAGCTTCTTCAAAAAAGTCTTTACTAAGGTGACATAGTAAAAACAGAAGTAACAAAATATTCCAATCCCCTCCTATAAAATTGGGATGAACTCCCTCCCAATTATACACAGCATCTGTGAGAAGAATGGGCTCACACTTGGAGCATAATGATAGTGAGACACACATCTGGCCAAGATAATTCACAACTGTAGAACCCCAATGTCATTTCTCTTCTAGTGGAGTCCTCACAAGAATCCCCCCAAGTGCAGCATCTCTATAGGGTGGACCACACAGCTGAGGCCTCAGTATCTGCTCTTCTCCAGAGATTAATTCTGACTTTCCAGGGCTGGCTTTCTTTTTTGAGTTCATAGATTTGAAAGGTATCTCTTTTTTTTTGCTTCTAATTTGTTTATGGTATGACCTTTACTGCTGTCAGGGATCCCACTAATTGAAGCTACTCCTGGCATCAAGTGGCTACCTCTCTGTACCATAGAATGTAATCACAGAAGCACTCTGACACTGACTAAAAAATAAATAGAAAAGTCTATCAATGAAAGAGATCAAGTAGACAAATCAAACATAGTAACCTAATGTCTAATAAATCTTTGGATAAGGACTCTTCACTCAACAAAAATTGCTGGTAAAGCTAAAAAAAAACAGTATGGTGGAAATTGAGGTTAGATCAACATTTCACACAATAAATGCCACAGTAAGTGCCAAATGGATAAATGATCTAAATATAAAAGGTCATACCATAAACAAATTAGAAGCAAAAGAAAAAGGAGATACCTTTCAAAACTATGGATGGGGAGAATTCTTGAACAAACAAGATGTAGAGATGATCAGAAAAAAATGCAATGATTAATTTTAATTACATAAAATTGAAAAGCTTTGACAAACAAAATAAATCCACTAGAATGATAGAGGAAACAGTTAACAAGGGAAAATATTTACTACAAATTTATCTGGTAAAGGTCTTACATCCCTCGTTATAATTTACACAAATACACAATACACTTATAACACACCACACACATACGCGTGTGTGTGTGTGTGTATGAATGAGAGCCATTCCTAAAAGATAAATGGCAAAAGAATAATAATCCTCGAATGAAGAAATGATGCAAACTCTCAACTACCATATGCAAAGATGTTTCAAATCACTAAGAATAAGAGAAATGAACATTTCAACAATTTTACACCCATCTAATTGACCAAGATGACTAAAAAAATGTTAATTGTTAAAAGGTCTTTGTGAGAACAGGTACACTCTTGCCCTGTTGGTGAAGTTATTCTAGAAAACAATTTGGAACTATATCCAAAAAGCACTAAATTAAGCACATTCTTTGACCCAGCAATACCACGACTAGACATATACATCAAACAGGTCAAAGATGGAGGGAATAGAGGGAAGCATGTCGGACTTAGAGTCAGAAAGACCTAAGCTCTTATCTTTCCTCAGACACTAGCTATGTGAGCATACTCAAGTTACTTAACTTCAGTCAGTCTCAATCTACTCATCTGTAAAAATAGAGGTAATGTCACCTACCTCATAAGTTTGACGTAGGGATCAAACGAGATTATATATGTAAAGTGACTGGGAAGCCTTAAAGCACCATATCAATGCTAGCTTTTATAATCACGTACAAAAATAATTATAGCAGCACTTTTTGTTGTAGCAAAAACTAGAAACAAAGTAGATGTCTGTCAATTGGGAAATGGCTGAACAAATTATGATATATTAATGGGCTATTACAGTACCATTAGAAATAATGAAGAGAATGGATTCAGTGAACCTGTAATAACTTGTATGACCCAATGCAGAGTGAAGTGAGCAGAATGAGGAAAAAAATTACAAATTGTCTATGGTAATATGAAGGAAAACAACTTTGAAATACTAAAGAATTGTGATCAATACTGTCACCAATCATAACACTAGAAGACTGACAATGAAGCATACTTCTCTTAGGACCAAGAGGTAATAAACTAAAGGTACAAGATGACATGTATAGTTTCAGACATAGCTAATATATAAATTAGTTCTACATGACTATACTTATTTATTACAAGAGATAACTTTTAAACAGGAGAGGACAGAGTATTATACAACACCCAAAAAAAAGAAGAAAAGGAAAAGAAGAATGTCAGTTAACACTTTAAAATAGTTAGAAGACAGAAGGGAAGTTCAGAAAGAGTCACAGAGAAGCAGGCAGTTTTGTTACTATTGTGTTAAATTTAATATATACTTTTTAAATTATATGCAATAATTTGTATATTACAAATATATATGTACAATAATTTATCTCTGTATGATACTCTTTTCTGTTCTTGATATGCTGAAATGATCATGTTTGTTGATATTTTCATTCATAATAAATAAGATTTTTTAAAATTCAGTACATATGAAGCCTTTTTTTAAAATTTCCCTTTGTTATGTGTTAAGGCCCAATAAGAACCAGGAGATGGCAGCATTGTTAAAGACGATCATTCTAGCAAGTCCTTTGTTCAAATTCTATACTACTAATAGGCAAAGCAATTTCAAGTTAGAATAAGCACAATTTTTTTTTAAAGGAAATAACCTTTAGAAAGCAAGGCTTGATCCATAAAACTTTAATTTCCAGAATTTATTGGGAGCTGATATTAAGATCTGCAGTTTACAATGGAGAAACCACATAAACAGACAGTTTACATGTAAGAGAAAATATAAATGAAAGATAAATCTTCATATAAATTAAAATTATCTATGAAATATGCCCTGATACATATCACATTAGCAATAATATAAAGATGATAAAGCCCATAAATAGCATAAATGTGAGGAAAAAGCACACCAATGATGCTGACGCAATGATGATGACAAGATAAATTGCTGCACTTTGAAGAATTCAGTCTAGCACCCATTTACATGAGCGCCCTTTTAAACACTCTGACCTCTCATTTCATTAACCTCTTCAACTCCTAAGACCCCCATCTTCAGTCTACCTCAGCTACCCATAGGAATCACACATGAGAGTTTAACATCCTCTCCCACCATGGTCTACCTGAAGGATCCTGAACTCTGAAATCATCACCATGATCATCATCAACAACCATTTATTAAGCCCCTATTAGGTGCCAGGCACTGTTGAGGTTTAGGGGTGCTGGGGCCCCAAAATAGTGACACCCCAGTTCTGCCCAAATGAATTAGACCCAAGCCTTCTTTCAGCCAAAGAAAAACAAAGTTTATTAAAGATCTGCCATATTGACCATACTCTTAAGAAATCTCAGCATTGGCTAGACTCTTAAGGAATTTAAGCATTCGTGATGCGTATATTGACAAGTGGGCCAGAATGAATCTGAGCACCTTCATAGTGGCAAGATGGATCTTATATACAGAAAGACTGTGGGAGGCATCTAAGGGTGGTCAAGCAGTCTAGGGTGATGGGAGGAGGGGTCCAGAGAGAATCTTGAGGAGGAGTCTAAAGAGGATTTTGATGGGACTTGGGTGACTAGAGGTCATACTCCAGGAACCAAGAATGGGATTAAGAGTAGGATTAAGCTGAAAGCTACCTGGAGATAACAGACAATGGAGGGCTAGGTTAGAACACCAGATCAAGTGGTAAGATTCAAGGAGAGTTCAAAGGGGTTCCCAGAACCTGTACCCCATCAGCACCATGCTGATTTCTGGGCATACAAAGAAAGACAAAAACATTTCTCTGCCCTCGAGGCATTCTAATGTATGCAAATATTCTCATACATATAAACAATACAGGATAACACACAAATGATACAGTACATACAGGATATGAACAGTGTAACTGTGAGGCAATCTCAGAGAGAAAGAAGGGGAAGAGGAAGAGAGGCTTCTTCCAGAAGGTGAGGTTCGAGCTTAGCCTTGAAGGAAGCCAGAGAAGACAGGAGGCAGAAGTGAGGAAGAAGCAGATTCCAGGCTTCAAGGACAGCCTGAAGATGGAATGTTGTTCTAGAGATACAGCAAAGAGATACAGACATTGACATCAATGTCAATGGATCATGGAGTCTGTGGAGGGGAGAAAAATGTTAAGACTGGACAGGTAGAAAGGAGCCAGGTTGTGAATGGTGTGCCTTTGGAAGATCAAGTTTGGCAGCTGAGTGGAAGATATGCTGGAGTAAAGAGAGACTTGGAGGAAGAACAACCAGCAGGCTATGGAAAAAGTTCAGAAATGAAGTGATGAGGGTCTGCACCTGGCAGCCGTGTGAGAGGAGAAAAGAGAAAGTATAGGAGGGATGTTATAAAGAGAGAAATGGCAAGATTTGGTAATAGTTGGTCAATAAACATTAATAGATTGGATAAGTTGTTGTTTGTCCTTCATTGTCAAAGAGGAACATAACATCAGGAAGGTCATGCCATGACCTGCAAATAAATTGGATTTAAGTGAGGGAAGGCAGTGCCAAGTGTGTGGGATGACAACCACCAGAATCAAAAGTCTGGAGTCTAAACCACAGATCAGAAAAGATCTTTATTCTTTCTCATGAGAAAGGGCACAGCCCTTGTCGCTCAAACAGCAGCAGCCAAGGAGTGCACCTACTGCCTAGAAGAAGCAGAGTTTTATTGCCCTAATGCATGCCCCCTCCTATTCTCTTACCCCTTTCCCCATTGCCTGGGTACTCAGAGTATACATTCTACAGAAGCAAACATGTCCATGTTTAGAAGCTAGATGCATACGTGTACCAGAAAGTAAGAGCGGCTAGGAACTGCCTATGCTGACCTGTATTTGGAGAAATGGAAACCTGACACAGAGTTCTGTTTCATTTCTTGGGAAACAAAACCTAAGCCTGAGGAAACAGCATGGCTGGCCATCTCTCACAAAAGTCACCAGCGTCACTTTCTCCTCCAGAGCATATGAGTCCAGTAGCAAGATACAGATCACGACAACTGAAAATGGCCCCTGGATGAAATGAGAGACCCAAGCCTGTTTACACAAAGGTCTTTCTGAGTTCTCATTTTGATTGAGGCAATGCACATTCAATGATTAAGGCTAGGTAAGAAGTAAGCCAAGGAATGGACCCAATCTGGGAGGGAAAGACCTTCCTAGTTCCTGGAGAAAACAGAAACAATTGCTATTTACATTCACTCTGAACCATCAAGACCCAAACAATGACCACCAAGTGAGGCTTGGGCTGGGACCTATTGTTGGACAATCAATGATGGCCAGAGTAAATTGGGTTTAAGTCATGGTCTTTAAAAAAGAAATTTAGCCCATAAACCCCAAGATATCTTGCTAGGTTTCAGTCATCAAAATTGACATTCATTTGGGTAGAGCCCCCACAGGTAAAGGTATGATACCCTATGTGGAGAGAGGGAATGTTGAGATTTTAGGGATGCTCGGGACCCCAAAATACAGACATGCAAGGTCCTGTCTGAATGAATTCAACCCAAGCCAAAGAAAAACAAAGCTATTAAAGTTTCACCATAATGGGTAGACTCATAAGGAGCCTGCGCATTATATTAACAAGCAGGCCTGATAGAATCTAAGCCAGATTGAATCTGAACTAGATTGAATCTGAGCCCCTTCGAGGGGCAAGATGGATCTTATATACAGAAATATTGAGGGAGAGATCTAGGGATGGTTCTGGAAGGATGAGGGGAGAGGTTTTGGTAGGGTCTTGAGGAGGAGGCTAAGGAGGAACTAGATAAGACTGGAACTCCAGGAACCAAGAGAATGGGATTAAGGGTGGGAAGTAACTGAAAGCTACCTGGAGATAACAGACAATGGAAGGCTAGGCTAGTTTAGGGGTAAAGGATTTGGGTACAGACATTTTGATAGGATCTAGGGTGGGAAGTAGCTGAACAATGGAGGACTAGGTTAGGTTAAGAGTAATAGAGATTTGGGCCTAGTGATAATGAAAAGCTTACGGCCTCAGGCAAAACCTCATCAAGTAGGAAGATTCAAGGAGAGTTCAAGGGGGCTCCCAGAGCCTATATCCCGTCAAAGAGGAAGGAGGGAAGGGGGGGGGAGAGAAGGGCAGAAAAGAGAAGGAAAAGAAAGAAGGAAGGAAGGAAGGAAGGAAGGAAGGAAGGAAGGAAGGAAGGAAGGAAGGAAGGAAGGAAGGAAGGAAGGAAGGAAGGAAAGAGCTGCATTGCCAAACTGGAACTGCCCAGTTGGGTACCCAGAGGGGTAGCTTGGACTACTCACAAGTTGTTGCTTGTCCTTCATCATGAAGGTGATGCCATGACTTGCAAGTAAATTGGATTTAGGTGAGGGAAGGCTGTGCAAAGTCACCAGCCTCACTTTCTCTTCCACAGTGAGTGTAAATGAGGAATTGTGGATGACACTAACATTACAAGCCTGGGTGACTAAAAGGACCACAGAAATTCACTTCTGATCATAATCTCCTACCCATCCACCTCTTCCTTACACCCCTTTAATATATTCTTCATCCTCACAATGACCTCCCCTCCTTCCATTCATTCCTGCTCTCACAGGCCATCCATCAACCCTGCTCTCACCTACTTCCCTCCTTTCACAAAGCTGACCCTAGAGTTAATCAGTTTAACAAGAAACCATCTTTATTATTTGCATCCCTTCCTCCCTTACTTTTAAACTACTCACATGTTGCCACTATTTAATCTTGGGATGCCCTGGCCATCTTTCTTCTCTGCTCCTATACCCAAAGAGCTACTCCCAGAAAGTCACACAACTGAAGGATTTTGGTCCATGACAAATTCATCCCAACTAATTCTCATCTGACCGCTGAACTAAAATCTTTTTACTTAACTTTATCTTCCTTCCTCAAGTTTTCCCCACCATACTTTCTTCCTTTCCCACTCAGCAGCACCCTACCTCATACTTTTTTGAGAAATCTCTTCACTCCCTATCCCACTTCAAAACTCCCATATATTTTTACTAGTCTCTTTGCTACAATCTTCAAGGAATATTATTGGCCCTTTTCCTTGCGAAAATGTTGATATCCTTAACCCCATCTCTTTCCATCTCTACCAGGATTTTGTTCCAGCAACCATTCCCTCCTTCTAATTCACTTTTAGTCTCTCTCTCTCTTTATACTACCTACCCAAATGTTAGGGTGGCTCATATCAACCCCCAAGCTATCATTCTGTATTTCTCCTTCCTTTAACCAGCAAACTCATGAGAAAGATTGTCATTTTCAATGACTACAACTTCTCATCACCCACTCATTTTATAAACTTATAATCAGGCTTCCCACTATACTGAAACTCCTCCAACAAACCAAAAACTTTTTAAATTGCAAAATCTAATAAGCTTTTTAAGTTTTTTTCCTCATCAAACCCTCTGTAGCTTTTACCACTGTCATCATCCTTTCTTCCTGAATATGTCTCCTTCTCTGACTTCCACGACACTGCTCTCTCCTGGTCCTCTTTCTACTTATTAGAACACTTCTTTGAGTCTCTTTTGCTGGTTCATCATACATGTCCCAACTTCCTATTGCACATGGCAACTACTTTAGCCACTTGCAGATTACCCTAGGAGGTTGAAGATGGTAACCTTTGTACTGCTTTCCCACCATTATTTCCTTTCATACACTCTTTCTTTAGCAATTTTTTTCAGTCCCCGCAAAACACAACTGGTATATAAATTGAATTTGTAGGTACACAAGAATGATAATGACAATTGTCAATTATAATAGAATATAGTCACAGATAATGATTGCACATTTAGATACATATGCAGATATGTAATGCATAATATTCACGTTGAAATTGTATTCTCAAGATCAGATATATAGACATATGTAAAAGCATGATAAATAGCTCGTATAGCAAAGTAACACAGTGTAGATTAAATACACAGGTCATATGTAATATATATCATGGAACAAACTTTCCTACTGTAGATCAAATACAGAGGTAGTTTAAAGTTTTTATCCTTTTTTCGCCCAGTATTGCCTATGTCAGGCTTTTCATATTCCTAAGATTAGGTCGGGATCTATGGAGTATTCATAAAGGACTAGCATCTCTGGTGAGAAGGCTTGCAGAGTCCTGTTCGGGGCTGCTCATCCACCTTTGTGCACCTCTCACCTAACTCTACAAGAAGCTATAACATGCACAGAACCTACACCCCATTAAGCCATCTTGGCAGATAGGTTAAACCAGGTTGAGAGTAACCACTGATGGGCCTGAAACCTGCAGGTGAGTTAGTGGGGTGTCTACCCCAAACATGTGAAGGCTTTATCCAGCAGAATGGGCAGATGAGAACAATTTGTTCCAACAGCCATGAAGGCAGATGAAGCAGGTGCTGTGGAGAGCTTAGAGCTCAGTCAGGCATCAAAGATGCCAATGTCACACACCGTAATCCGGCATCACCAGTTGTTCTGACCTTTGTCTTGGACTTCTGTGACTCAGAAAAAAAGAGTGAGGGTCATGACTTTATACAACTCTGCTTCACTTAAATCTAATTCATGGGCAAGTCAAAACATCACCCTGTGATGTCATTGGTCCTCTTCAAAAACGAAGGACAAACAACAACATCACACAGGATATAAACAGTGGAACTGGGAGGTTATATCAGGTAATTTCTTTTTCTCGAAGGAAAGGCAGAGGTAAAAGTAGGTAGAAACTCTAATCATAGAACACTTAAAACTCAGTTCAGTGAGTCTAGGAAGCAGATTGAAAGAGGAATCCAGATTCTGAAGGGACAAGCAAAAGAAATATGGAGCTCGAAAAGCTACAAGAATCTGTGTGGGGTTGAGAGAAAAGAATCGTGAGCACAAGCAACTGGTAACAGAAAAATATAAACTTCTGGAAGTGAGATTACTTATACTGATTAGCAATGAGGAATGTAGGGACAGATGGATCAAGGCACTTCAAAATATAATTGAAGCATTCCACCTGTAATAACAATGCTATTTACTGCTACTATGGCTGTGTAAGACCAATAACACCAGTACGCAAGAAGGCTATTAGCACAGGTTCTTCGATCTGCTTTTCTAAGGAAAGCAACTTTAAGGGGTTTACAATCTCATTTTATTTACACACACACACACACACACACACACACACACACACACATATATATATATATCATTCACTTAGCTCAGGGGAAAAAGTCAGCATCCTGAACTTCAGAAAAAACACAAAGAAATTATAAGCAGAAATTATATAAGCAGAGCAAAATAACACAAATCAGCAAGCCAGCTTCTCACTGCCTGTCTAAGATATTACATACATAGTTACCAGAGAGAAAAGCACCAACATCTGGGTTTTTCAAAGCCAGGGGGCTCTATAATGGCTATCCAAAGTCTTGTCTGGTTAAATCACATGACACTCTTCCAGTGAGTGAGCCCCAGCAAAATGCTAACCTCAGAGTATATATATACTTCTTTAGGATCAAAGGGCATCAAACCCATGCAACTCAAACCCATGTGACCTAGGCCTTCCTGTGACTTAAGCAGGTCATCAAAGATTCCCAATTCAATCAAAGACTCTTGATTGAAACAAAAGCAAGACCCAAAGGCATTAGTGCTGAGAACTCCAAAACAAAGACAACAAAAAGTCCCACTTTACTTGCCATTACACCATCAAAGTCATAAAACCTTCAGAAATGCTATAGCAAAAGATAATGTCAAAAACTTGGACACTCCAGAAAATAAAGTATTAATCCCGTATCTCTTTTAGCACTTGGAGCTCTCGAATAGGATCCTAAAGCCTTTTCCTTGAGAAAATGAGGAAAATTTGTTTACCTTATTTTGTTTCAAATGTTTAATTTGTCTTGAGAAGTCTTTATAATCTTTAGCAATTGATAGGGTTGCACTTATAGGAAATATAACTGGAAGAAAGTAACTGAGGGAGGAAATAGCCCTGGGGGGAGGTAGAGAGAACAGAGAGACAGAGACAGAGAAGAGGTGTTTTGCCAGAAATGCTATCTCAGAGGGTTCAGAGGTAATAACAAGATAAAGACAATTACAAATCTTTTGATACTACTGCCCAGAATTAGAAGGAGCATTTACACCAGGAAAACCGATGGGCAATGATTCAGTAGTAGTACTGTTGATGCAGTTTGAGGGGGTGTTTGAGAAGTTCAGGGACCCCTCGGGGACCAGAGTACTGGATAGGGTCAACTGGACTGAATTCATGGACTCAAGCATTCTTTAAGTCAAGGTGGCAAAGATTTATTGTTATGCTTTTCAGCAGGCAAGAGTTCTTAAGGAACCTGCAACCTAATAGGAATGATGCTAAAGCTTACATAGGAAAAGTAGTGGATTATCTGGCAGATATGCTAATTAGGTGATAACCTACAACTCTGGCCACTATTATCATTCACTACTGGAAACCAGGGCAAGGGGTTTCTCAGGGGTATATTTTTGGTCTGTTATGTCTGTAGCAAGATAGCTTTGGGAGTTGATGTCTATAGCTTGACCTCTGGATTTCCGTAGTAGGAAGGCCGAATTTATGATCTCAAATATAATCATGTATATGTTTGAATGGTCCAAAATCACAAGGTATGAGAGATTCTCTGAGGAGAAAACAACAAGAAATTTATTTAGGCCCCACTGCAGCAAAAACTTGAACTGGCCTCCCCATTCTAACATCTTGACAAAAAGACTCCAGGCCCAGAAAGTCCATTTCACAAGGGCAACTAGGAGGCCACAGAAAAGCAAGAGAGTATTTAGCCAAATCATGTTCACTGGCCTCACGTTCCTGCTGGCACTCGGGTAAGCCCCGCTTCCGCAGCTTCCTGCCTCTGCAGCTTCTGGCTTCCGCAGCTTCTGGCTTCCACACCTTCCCCCGCCGCCGCCACTGAAGTTGTCTCCC
>CM053623.1:161048244-161089918 GCA_028646595.1 Phalanger gymnotis | reverse complement strand
AAGTCCCAACTAAAATCCCACCTTCTACAAGAAGCCTTCCCCAACCCCTCTTAATTCCAATGCTTTCCCTCTTTCAACTATTTCTTCTTTATCTCTTATATAGCTTGCTTTAAACATACTTGTGTGCGTGTTGTCTATTCTATTAGCTTGTAAGCTCCTTGAGGACGGGGACTGTCTTTTGCCTCTTTTTGTATCCCCAGCACTTAGCACAGTGCCTAGCACATAGCAGGAACTTAATAAATGTTTATTGCTTGATCAATTGATGAGAGAAGACAGATACAATTCTAGTCTGGTACCCTTCTCAGAGGAGAAAAGAGCAAAGCCTAGTGACCCCTTCTCCTACTCCCCTCAAGGCAGAAATCACAGAGTCACTTGGATAGATAGGAATGGGCAGTGCCTCTCCTTGAGTGAAATGTATATATGCATTTAAACATTCTATGTGGATGCACACATCTTACATGAGCAATACAGAGAAACTTACACAGAGAAAAAGAACTATAGATCACATCACAAAGAAATATTCATTTTAAATAAAATTTTAGGAAAAAAAAGACTATACTAATATCCAAAAATCTATTTACTATGACCAAGTTATATTTATGACAGGGATGAAAATATAGTCCCCCATAGGCAGTGGAGTATCCAGGGAAGTAGAATTTTCTCAGCTGTATAGAGAGACTGAAGGATCACAAGAAGAGAAGTCAAACAGACAGGGGAGCCTGGGGACATTGCAGTTCCATGAAGAGCAGCACCTGCATGCAAATAGAAGCCAGTGGTGAGAACAGATTGCAAGTGAAGGACAATTATTATAATCATGAACAGCTAGAACCCTGTCTGGCTTACTGATACACTTAAGGATTTGTCTGCATGGACAGATCTTGCTGTTTATTGGGAACCTATTGCAAAAAGACTATCAAATACACTTCAATTTTCCTTGCTGTTCTCGTTCTTAAAATAAAAGCTACCAAAACTATGTAGATGGAATTTTAATGACCATTTATCAATTTCATCTGGGTAAAAGAAAAGTGTAGGGGAAGGACCAAGTCACGTTCCTATTCTTGCAGTAGTGTAAAAAAAAACCCTATATAGTGAAAATAGTAAAAGGTCTTCCAGTATCATATAGCTTTCAGAGGTAGGAAAGGAAAATCCTTTTCATTTGGCCCATCTAGAGTTAAATCATAACTTATTGTGGTTGTAGTGGTAGGGTCTCAGAATAAAGGAAAAGTACTGTTTACTGGTGAAGATTCTGGTACTTGTATTTATAAAAGAAAAAAAGAAAGAATAGAAAACAAAACAAAATTGAATTATCATTGTTTAATGCTTAGGCTTTAAATAGAAACTGAGTTTTTGTCATTAGCTAATTATAGTTATTCCTTCCATACCCTAGGGGCTAGGGATGTGGCACTCCCTCAATGTGGAAAATCTATGTAAAATTTTTTGGCCCTCCCTTTGTGCCACAGGAGTCTGAATTATTTCTTTTTCTTTTATGGGGTGTTTACAGAATGCGATTGTAAAATTTGCATTAAGTATTTGGTCATAGGTTCTGTGTCATCTGCTGGTCACATGTCATCTGCAGCTTCCACAAAACTCCCAAAAAGTTCCCATTTAATTTCTTATACTGACCCATCATAATATATTGAAACCATGATGGGGAAAGTTGTAATGTGAAAGGGATAACTATATTTTGTTAAGAATCTATAATAAAATTGCTATTCATTATCATGAAAAGGTCTATGACCAAGAATCTACATAGTTAAATAATATTGTTCTACAAGAAAACAATATGTAAAGATATAAAATATAAGTAGTTCTGAGAATCATCAACAGAAAGGTGATATTTGAGTCGATGGGAGTAGATGATATCATCAAGAACAAAACAGTATCTAAGCAAAAGAGAAGAGGACCCAGAATGGAGCACCGTGGGGCACCTAAAGTTAGTGAACATAACATGGATAAAGATCCAGCAAAGAAGGCTGAGAAGAAATGGTAAGACAAGTAAGAAAAGAGCTAAGATAGAGCAATGGCACAAAAACCTAGGGTATCAAGGAGAAGAAAGCAGTTGACCAACAGTGTCAAAGGCTGCAGAGAAGGATGAGGACAGAGAAAAGACCATTCAAGATCATTAGCAACTTTGCTGGGGTTTTTTACATTTTTTTAAATTTTTTTCCACTTAATAATATTTTGTTTTTTCCAATTACAGACAAAGACAATTTCCAACATTCACTTTTTTAAGATTTTGAGTTTCAAATTTTTCCCCCATTCTCCACTCCCCCTTCCAAAGATAGCGTGCAATCTGATATAGGCTACACATGTACAATCCTATTAGACATATTTCCACACATTAGTCATATTGTGAAGGAAGAATCAGAAACAAAAGGGGAAAACCACAAGAAAGAAAAAAAAGAGAAAATAGCATGCTTCAATCTGCATTCAGACTCCATAGTTCTTTCTCTGGATGTGGATAGCATTTTCCATCATGAGTCTTTTGGAATTCTCTTACATCATCGTATTGCTGAGAAGAGCTAAGTGTATCGAAATTGGTCATCATGTAGTGTCACTGTTGCTGTGCACAGTGTTCTTTTGGTTCTTCTCACTTCACTCAGCATCAGGTCATGTAAGTCTTTCTAGGTTTTTCTGAAATCTGCCTACTCATCATTTCTTATGGCACAATAGTATTCCATTACATTCATATACCACAACTTGTTCAGCCATTCCCAATTGATGGGCATGCCCTCAATTTCCAATTCTTGACCATCGCAAAAAGAGCTGCTATAAATATTTTTGGACTTGTGGGCCCTTTCCTATTTTTTATGATCTCTTTGGGATACAGACCTAGTAGTGATATTGCTGGATCAAAGGGTATGCAGAGTTTTATAGCCCTTTGGGCATACTGCCAAATTGCTTTCCAGAATGGTTGAATCAGTTCGCAACTCCACCAACAATACATAGTGTTGCAATTTTCCCACATCTTTTCCAACATTTATCATTTTCCTTTTTTGTCATATTAGCCAATCTGATAGATGTGAGGTGGTAGTTCAGAGTTATTTTAATTTGCAGTTCTCTAATCAATAGTGATTTAGAGCATTTTTTGATATGACTATAGATAGCTTTAATTTCTTCATCTGAAAACTGCCTGTTCATATCCTTTGACCATTTATCAATTGGGGAATGACTTGTATTCCTTTTTTTAAAAAATGAATGACTGTATTCTTATAAATTTGACTCTATTCTCTATATATTTTAGAAATGAGGCCTTTATCAGAGAAATTAGCTACAAAAATTGTTTACCAGCTTTCTGCTTCCTTTCTAATCTTGATTGCATTGGCTTTCTGCCAAAAATTTTTTAATTTAACATAATCAAAATTATCCATTTTGCTTTTCATAATGTTGTCTATTTCTTGTTTGGTCGTAAATTCTTCCCTTCTCTATAGATCTGACAGATAAACTATTTCTTGTTCTCTTAATTTGCTTATGGTATCACCTTTTATGTCTAAACCATGTACCCATTTTTATCTTATCTGGGTATACAGAATAAGATCTTGATCTATGCCTAGTTTCTCCTATACCATTTTCTAGTTTTCCCAGCATTTTTTGTCAAATAGTGAGGTCTTATCTCAAAAGTTGGAGTCTTTGAGTTTATCAAACAATAGTTTACTATAATCATTGACTACTATGTCTTAGGTACCTAATCTATTCCTACGATACCAAATAGTGTTGATGGTTGCCACTTTATAGTACAGTTTTGGATCTGGTATGGCTACATCAACTTCCCTTGCATTTCTTTTCATTAATTTCCTTGACATTCTAGACCTTTTGTTCTTCTGGATGAATTTTTTTTATTATTTTTTCTAGCTCTACAAAATAATTTGTTAGTAGTTTGATTGGTATGGCACTTGAATAAGCAAATTAATTTAGGTAGAATTGTCACGTTTTATATTAGCTTGGCCTACTCATGAGCAACTGATATTTTTCCAATTATTTAGATCGGATTTTATTTGTGTCTTGGCAGGTAGACTCCCAAATATTTCATATTGTCTACAGTTACTTAAATGGAATTTCTCTTTCTATCTCTTACTGCTGGGCTTTGTTCATAATATATAGAAAGGCTGATGATTTATGTGGGTTTATTTTATATCCTACAACATTACTAAAGTTGTTAATTATTCCAAGTAGTTTTTTAGTTGATTCTCTAAGTATGCCATCATATCATCTGCAAAGAGTAATAGCTTTGTTTCTCTGTTGCCTCTTCTAATTCCTTCAATTTCTTTTTCTTCTCTTATTGCTAAAGCTAATATTTCTAGTACAATGTTGAATAACCCTGGTGAAAATGGACACCCTTGTTTCACCCCTGATCTTATTGGGAATGCTTCTAGTTTATCCTCATTAAGTATAATGCTTGCTAATGGTTTTAGATAGATGCTACTTAGCATTTTAAGGAAAGTTCCATTTATTCCTATTCTATCTAGTGTTTTTAACAGGAATGGGTGCTGTATTTTGTCAAAACTTTTTTCTGCCTCTATTGAGATAATCATGATTTCTGTTAATTTAATTATTGATATAGTCAATTACACTGTTAGTTTTCCTAACATTGAACAAACTCTGCATTCTTGATATAAATCCCACATGATCATAGTGTATTATCCTCATGATAATTTGGGGTAATCTCTTTGCTAATATTTTATTTAAAATTTTTGTAGCAATATTCACTAGAGAAATTGGTCTATAATTTTCTCTATTTGGGCTCTTCTTGGTTTAGGTATCAACATTATATTTGTATCATAAAAAGAATTTGGTAGGAATCCTTCGACTATTTTTCCAAATAGTTCATATATTATTGGAATTGTTCTTTAATTGTTTCTTTATTGGAATTGTTCTTTAATTGTTCTTTAAATGTTTGGTAGAATTCACTTGTAAATCCATCTGGCCCTGAAGATTTTTTTCCTTAGGGAATTTATTGATGACTTGTTCAATTTCTTTTTCTGAAATGGGGTTATTAAAGTATCTTATTTCCTCTTCTGTTAATCTGGGCAATTTATATTTTTGCAAAAATTTATCCATTTCACTTAGATTGTCAGATTTATTGGCATACAGTGGGGCAAAATAGCTCCTAATTATTGTTTTAATTTCCTCTTCACTGGTGGTGAATTCAATCTTTTCATTTTTGATACTAGTAATTTGGTGTTCTTTCTTTTTTCTTAACCAAATTAACCAAAGGTTTATCTGGGAGTTTGGGGTTTGTTTGTTTGTTTGTTTTCATAAAGCTAGCTCTTAGTTTTATTAGTTCAATAGTTTTCTTAATTTCAATTTTATTAATCTCTCCTTTGAATTTCAGAATTTCTAATTTGGTTTTTAATTAGGGATTTTTAATTTGTTCTTTTTCTAGCTTTTTTAGTTGCATACCCAACTCACTGATCTCTTCTTTCTCTATTTTACTCATGTAAGCATTTAGAGATATAAAATTTCCCCTAAGAGTTGCTTTGGCTGTATCCCCTAAGTTTTGGTATATTGTCTTGTTATTGCTATTTTCTTTTAATTGCTTTGATGATTTGTTGTTTGACCCACTCATTCTTTAGGATTAGATAGTTTAGTTTCCAATTAACTTTTAGTGTATCTTTCCATGGCCCTTTATTGCATGTGATTCTTATTACAGCATGATCTTAAAAGGATGCATTTAATATATCTACCTTTCTGCATTGGATTGTGCAGTTTTTTATGCCCTAGTACATGGTCAATTTTTGTGTAGGTGCCATGTTCCGCTGAGAAAAAGAAGTATTCCTTCCTATCCCCATTCAATTTTCTCCAGAGATCTACCATGTGTAACTTTTCTAAAATTCAATTCATCTCCTTAACTTCTTTCTTGTTTATTTTACAGTTGGATTTTTCTAGTTCTGAGACAGGGAGGTTGAGGTCCCCAACTAGTATAGTTTTGTTGTCTATTTCTTCCTGTAACTCAGTTAACTTCTCCTCTAAGAATCTGGATGCTATACCACTTGGCACAAATATGTTTAGTATTGATATTACTTCATTGTTTATGGTATCTTTTAGCAAAATATAGTTTCCTTCTTTATCTCTTTTAATTAGATCTAATTTTGCTTTTGTTTTGTCTGAAATCAGAATTCCTAACCCCTGCTCTTTTTACTTCAGCCGAAGCATAATAGATTCTGCTCCAGACTTTTACCTTTAGCCTGTATGTATCTCTTTGCTTCAATTTTTTTTTTTGTTTGCAAATTGTTTCTTGTAAACAACATATTGTAGGATTATGGCTTTTAATTCACTCTGCTATCCACTTCTGTTTTATGGGAGACTTCATCCCATTCACATTTACAGTTATGATTACTGTTTCTTTCTCTCCATCCTATTACCCCCTCCCTGTTTATATTTTTCTCTTTCCTTTCACCTTTTTCCTCCTCACCAATGCTCTGCTTCTGACCACTACCTCCCCCAACCTGCCTTTCATTCTATCAGCACCTCTTTCCTTTTCTTTCCCCTTTCTCCTCTTACTTTCCCATAGAATCAGATAGATGTCTATAACCAACTGGTTGTGTATGTTATTCCCTCTTTGAGCCAAATCTGAGGAGAGTAAAGTTCAAACAATGCTCGCCCCTCTTCTTTACCTCTACTGTAATAGGCCTTTGTGCTTCTTCAAGTGGTGTAATTTGTCCTATTCTGCCTACCCCTTTGCTCTTCTCCCAGTACAATCCTTTTTTTCACCCCTTAATTAATTGTCTTTATTATCACATCAAAGTCAACTTATAGCCATGCCCACTGTCTATGCCCCTTCTAAATGCCATAATAAAAATACAGTTACCAAGAGTTACAAGTATTATCTTCCTATGTAGGGCTGTAAACAGTTTAACCTTATTGAATAACATTTTTTTTCTTTCCTGTTTACCTTTTCATGCTTGTCTTGAGTCTTGTATTTGAAGATTGAATTTTCTGTTTAGCTCTGGTTTTTTCAGTAGGAATTATTGAAAGTCCCCTATTTAATTGGATGTTAATCTTTTCCCCTGAAAGATTATGGTTAGTTTTACTAGGTAGTTGATTCTTTGTTATAATTCAAGCTCCTTTGCCATTCAGAAGATCATATTCCAAGTCCTCTGATCCTTTAACGTAGAAGCTGCTAAATCCTATGTAATCCTGACTGTGGTTCCACAGCATTTAAATTGTTTCTTTCTGGCTGATTGCAGTATTTTCTTCTTGACCTGATAATTCTTGAATTTGGCTACAATATTCATTGGAGTTTTCATTTTGGGATTTCTTTTAGGAAATGATTGGTAGCTTCTTTCAATGACTATTTTGCCCTCTGGTTCTAGGATAACAGGGCTGTTTTCCTTGGCAATTTATTGAAAGGTGTTGTCCAAGTTCTTGTTTTGAGCATGGCTTTGAGGTAGTCCAGTCCCTCCTGGATCTACTTCCCAGGTCAGTTGTTTTTCCAGTGAGGTTTTTTGTTTTGTTTTGTTTTGTTTTGCTTTTTTACTTTTCTTCTTTTTTTTTCATTTTTTTGATTTTGTTTGGCTAATTCTTAATGTCTCATAGAGTCATTAGCTTGCACTTGCCCAATTCTAATTTTAAGGAATTAATTTCTTCAGTTAGCTTTTGTACCTCCTTCTCCATTTGTCCAATTCTACTTTTGAAGTTTTCTTCAGTCAATTTTTTTTCCTTCCTTTCCCAAACTTTTGACTCTCTTTTGCATACCTCTCATTTCTTTCCCCAATTTTTCTTCTACCTCTCTTATTTGACTTTCAAAATCCTTCTTGAGTTCTTCCAAAAAAGCTTTTGGGGCTTGATACCAATTCATATTTCCCTTCGAGGTTTTGGGTGTAGCTATATTGACAATGTTGTCCTATTCTGAGTTTGTGTTTTGTCCTTCCTGTGACCATAGAAGCTCTCTATGGTCAAGCTTCATTTTTGCTTCTTTCTCATGTTTTTCCCCCCATTTCCTGTCTTTTAAAGTTGAGCTTTCCTGCTGGGGCACAGGGGGCATTGTCCCAAGCTTCTTGTGCTGGGGGCCAGGGGCCTGGTCACTGGCTTTGTGTGCTGAGGCCTCATGTGCAGGCAGTTGGAGGTTGTAGGGCCCTGAAAGCTTACCTGATGCTGAGCTGGGATCCTAGTGGTGGTGTCTGGCATGTGCTGAGGCCAAGTTTTTCTGCTAATCCCCAGAGCTACACTGAAACATGCGAAGGTCTGGCCCCTGGAGGATGCCTGTTTTATCTGGGCTGTGCTGAAGTACCTGGAGGTCCAGTAACCAGAAGATGCCCGACTGCCCTGGCCTACACTGAAGCAAGTGGAGATCTGGCCTCTGGAGGATGCCTGTCCACCCAGGGCTTTCGCTGAAGCACCTGGTGGTTCTCCAAGCTGGAGTCTGCCAATTCCCCTAGCTATGCTGAGCCACATGGGGAGTCCTGGTGTTGGCGTTTGCCTGCTCCACCACCCTGAAGCTCAGGATCTCCAGCTGGTTTGCCGAGGTGGGGCTTACTGCTGGCTTGCTAGGACACTTCCTGTCCTGGACCATGCTCCTCTTTTACCTGAGTGATATGGACCTTTTTTGCCAATCCTCCAAGTCTCCTGGACTAAAAGACTGTTCCACCCCATCTTTCCACCAGCTCTGTTGGATTGTTCTAGGATTTGTTCTAGGGAGCTATTTTATGGTTGTTTGGTTGTATGCAGGTGAATAGAAGAGAGAGATAGAGATTTACTGCTAACTCTGAGATTTTGGCTCCTAGAAGTCCTTAATCATTAGCAACTTTGGAGAGAACAGATCTATGTCATTTCCCTGCTTTAAAATCTTCAATGGCTCCCTATTGCCTCCAGTTAAAAAAAAAAAAAGTAATTCCTCAGTCTAGCATTTAAGGACCTCCATAACTTGTCTTTCTAGACTTTGTATACTCTAAGTCTCAACCAAACTGGCCCCCTAGCTGGTCCCAAAACTTAACTTTTCATTTCCTATTTTCTTTCATGCACACAAGCCCTCTCCCATGTTTTTAAGGAGCTCTGTTTTCAGCCCTGCCTTTCTGAAATCTTATTCATGTTCCTCTAATACTCAGCTCAATGACTACTTCTTTCCCCAAATCATCTCTCCAGTTGCTGTTCTGCGTGACCCTATTTGGGGGTTCTGGTCAAAGATAGTGTTTTGTTAATGTATTGTTAATGCAATGGAAAGACCTTTCCCATCCATTAATAGGCCTATATGACCTGCTTGGGTCACATGGAAACCTGAGTCACGCGAGTGTGGGTCACATGAGCCTATGGTGGGAGGAGCTTGCTGAATGGGTGGAGCAGGAAGTGAGACAGAGCAGTCAGAGCTAGGAGGGTGAGACAGGGAGTCGATTTATGGGAAGGCCCTACCCGAGGGAAGGCTGGTGCTCTCTACATCGGTAATGTGCACAGACTTCTTTCTTTGTGGCTGTGATGGCTTTGGCTTTCTGGTGTTGGGATACATGTTTTGGTTTTGTCTTCTATGAAGAAAGCCTGTTATATTTGTGATTCAGAACTTGGCCGGCGTATCCAGAGCACCGCAGCCACTGCGGGCATCCCATTGGCGCTACAGATACTGCAGCCATTTACCACAGACGGGGTAAGTGACTCGCCCAGCTCTGTTAAGTGTCTGAGGGTAGGATTTTAACACAGGTCTTCCTGACTCCAGTCTATCCACTGAGCCACTTAGTTGCCCAATCACTTAGCAGCCAATCTCAGGGGCTTAATCCCAGGAATGAGTCATAGATAACAAAGTTGGTAAAGGATATCCAGAGGTTAGATATCCTTTACTCTCCAAGGGGAGAATAAAAGACTGGATGGGGGCAGCTAGGTGGCACAGTGAGTAGAGCACCAACCCTGCAGTCAGGAGGACCTGAGTTCAAATCTGACCTCAGAGACTTGACACACGTACTAACTGTGTGACCTTGGGCAAGTGACTTAACCCCGATTGCCCTGCCTTCCCCCCTCAAAAGACTGGACAGTATGTACTTTACGCAAATGCCGATTAAGTACCCCAAAGCCACTAGGGGGCGCTACAGGGGTAACTTGATCAGGCCTAAGGTTTATGAATTTCACTTTAGAAGATCTACTGGAGAGAAAAGAGCCTTGAAGCATGGAAACCAGTTAAGAAGCTATTGCAATAATCCAGACCAGAGATGATGGGGGCCTGATACAAGGTAGATGCAGACTGTGCAGATGGAGGGAAGAGATCAAATGTAAAAGACAGAACAGATGTAAAAGGTAGAATCAACTATCAGTGGCAATGGATTTATTCTGAGAGAATTCAGGGAGAACAGAGAGCCAAGGATAACCCTGAGCTTTTGAACCTGAGTAATTGGACGAATGGTTGCAGCTTTGTAATGGCCTGGCTCAAGTAGACCTGGTAGCTCAAAACTGAAACTGAAATAAAATGGACCGAGAATAGATCATTAAACAGTTAACAAAAGGAGGATTACATAATCATGGTATGGAAAAGATACTTGATAAGGATACAGCACTTTTCTGGGGGGACGTGCCCTTCCCCTCCTCCTTATTGGATGGCTAGAGTCAGCGGTGGCAGTACTGAGCACCAGGACATTCTCCAAGTCTAAAGGTCACTGAGTCTGAGCGGACAGGCCATTTTATGCTAGTAAGCAACCAGGAAAACACATCGACAGCAGCTTAACTTGACCTGTTCCTCCTGGGCCAATCAAGTGTTAGAGACAGTTTCTTTGCCTTTTGGGGAAAAAACTAACTTATTTAATCATACCACAATCCCCAAGAGAAACAGGAAAGTTAGGAAGTGGGGGAGGAGCAGGATAGAGAATGAGTTCTGGTACTTGGGGATTGAATAACCAAATGGGATCATATTGTATGTCTGCTGTTTACCTCACAGAAGTGTTGTGGGGATAACGCTTTTAAAACCATAAAGTAAAAGAAAATTGTGAGTTATTAGATATTTTAAATTTATTGAGGACAACTGTCATATCTTCTGATGATAATAATTGACATTTACATAGTGCTCAGTGGTTTACAAAATACTGTACCTATATTATCTAAGATTCTTAATAACCCTATGAGGTAAATACTACAGATGTAATCACCCATACTTCACAGATGAAGACACTGAGGCTAAAAGAAATTGGGTGACTGAGTTAGCGATCGTTACACAGCTAGTAAATATTGAGGTATATTTGAACACAGGTCTTCTGGACACGATCATTCTAACTCACTATGCCGCACCCCATCGTAATAAACATTTATTTTAAATGATGTACTTAGTAAGCATCACAGGTCACACTTGGGTCGCTGCTCAAGTAAAAGCGGCCCATACTGGCTTGTGTCCTGATTTCCCTAGCTACAGAAAGACAAGGTGCCCATTTGCCGTTAACCAGAAAGGGAATGCAGTTTGTGATGTTGACCACTTGGTGGCAGTATATTCCAGCCACCAGTCCAGTGATTCCAACAAGGCCCCTTTGGACTCTTGCGCAAGATGGCCTCTGTGTCCGGCACTGCCAAACCTGTGGTTCAAAATGAACTGACAGAAAACAAACTCCAGCTTACCTGGGCTCTGAAGGAATCTAGGGCATAATAATAATTATTTTAAAGTATTCCTTGGGATTGTAAAAATAAAATAAATCAGAGCTCTAGAGAAAGCTCACATTCCCACTGTCTAGGAAATCCCACAGATCAGCATCAAACTTCTAAACCAGAGGTTCTTTACTTTGGGCTCATGAACTTTTCTTTTTATGTACATTTTGATTACTGTTGCTGCTCAGTCATGTCCAGTTCTTTGAGACCCCATTTGGGTTTTCTTGGCAAAGACACTAGCGTGGTTTGCCATTTTCTTCTCAAGCTCATTTTACAGATGAAGATACTGAGGCAAACAGGGTTAAGTGACTCGCCCAGAGTCACACAGCTGGTGGGCAGGATTTTAAGTCAGGTCTTCCTGACTCCAGGCCTAGTGCTCTATCCACTGCACCCAGCAGCCCTACGTTATTGTATTACAACATAATTGGATTCCTTTGTGATCCTATGTATTTTATTTCAAGCATTTAAAAACATTATCCTGAAAATGAGTTCACAGACTTCACCAAAAATGTCAAAAAAAAAAAGCCATAACACACACAAAAAAAGGCTAAGAACACTCATCTAAGCTGATAATACACAGGCGATCAATTTTTCTTTGACCGCATGTTTATTAAACGTAACAAAACTATAAAGAAATTCTCAAATATCCCATTCTTGGGGAATTCTTCACCAAATTGTTTCTGACCTTCTTCCTCCCACCAATCCTCTCTGTCCTTTGAGGATGATAACTAGGTAACGCTTCTGCACCACCTACTCTTGAGGTCCTCAAAGGGAGGGTATAGTCAACATGGTGGCTTGAAAACAGGGACTCACTTAAGCTCTCCCCCAAATCCCTCCAAACACCTGTAAAAAATGACTCTAAACAAATTCTAGAGCTACAGAAACCATGAAATAACAGAGGGAAACAAGTCTCTAGCCCAAGACGGCCTGGATGGTCTCTGGGAAGGGTCACTGTGCTGTGAGCGGAGTACAGCCTAACATGGGCCACACCAGGACAGACCAGGCTGGAGTGGACCAGGTGGGGCAGGCCTCAGGGCCCTGAATCACTGAGCTGTGGCAGTTACCAGACTTCTCAACCCACAAACACCAAAGACAACAGAGGTCCTCAAAGGGAATAAGGAAGGTGTTAGAAAAACCTAGGCAGAAATGCCAGGGGTTTGCCAGAACTTTTCACCAGCCCCAGAAGTTTTCTCTGACTATTTTGTCTCATCTAGAATTTTTTTTCTCCTCGCTCTGGCTCTCAATTGACTGACTGCTCTGACTCCTAGTCTAATCCAGCTCTGCTGCTTTTGTTCCCAGTCCCTAAAGAAAAAATAGAAGCCTCAGAGGCTGCCCAACAAGCTAGAGCTCTCTTGTTGAGGTTTAGGGGTGCTCAGGATCTCAGAATACCAACAGGCTGAATCCTGCCCGAATGTATTCAACCCAAGCCTTCTTACAGCCAAAGAAAAATAAAGTTTATTAAAGATTTGCCATATTGGGAAGACTCTTAAGGGATCTGAGCCATTGTGACACTCCTATTAACAAGTGGGCCAGATTAAATCTGAGGTAGATTGAATCTGAGCAACTTCATGGAGGCAGGATGGATCTTATATACAGAAAGACTGTGAGAGGGACCTAGGGGTGGTTCTGGGGTGATGGGAGGAGGGGTTTAGGGATGGTCTTGATGGGACTGGGGTGACTGGGCTGAGGTCAGACTCCATGAATGGGATTAAGGGTGGGAAATAGCTGAAGGCTACCTGGGGACAACAGACAATGGAGGGTTAGGCTAGTTTAAGGGTAACAGATTTGGGCATGAAAAGCCACATCAAGTGGGAAGATTCAGGATGGGATTCAAGGGGGTTCCCAGAGCCTGTACCCCATCATTCCCAGATCAACTTCAGGAAAGTCTCTTTCTGGCTATGGCAGCAGCTGATTTGCAAACCACCATCAAACAAGGCTCTAGGACAAGTAACAATGTTTTGAGAAGGGAAAGGAGTTAACAGGGCACAAGATTATATTTAACAGTCACTCAGATTCTTGTTGATGGATTTTTAAGGCGTTAAATATTAGCAGTTAGGTGGCACCAGTTGATAAAACCCTGAACATGGAGTTAAGAATACCTGGGTTCAAATCTTGCCTCATTTACCAACTGTGTGACCGTGAGCAAGGCACTTAACCTCTGCTTCAGTTTCCTCATCTGTAAAATGAGGATAATAATAACACCCACTTCCTAGGGTTGTGAAGATCAAATGAGATAACATTTATAAAGTGTTTTGTAAATCTTAAAGCATTGTATAAATGCTAACTATTATTATTATCAGCTGATGGGAGAAATATTACTAAGTCCTGCAGGTATAACCTGTATCTTGACCATGAGGTGTGGAATGGAAAATTGATGCCTCACTTTATTTTGTATTATTTTATTAAGGCTTAATCAATATACCATGTATTAATGATCAACTTGCTATGTATTAGTTACTCCCTCTCTTAAAATGTGAACTTGAACTCCTTATGACCTCCTTAAGCCTGTAGCTGTTAATTCTCTTTTTTACCAAAGCAAACCGCACTCCACCCACTAAGTTTCCATCCTCAAGAATTTCCAGCCACAATATCTTAAATTATATTGTAATCTGTTAGAGGTTGCTAGCATGTAAACCACAAGCACTCTGTTCTCTCTCAGAAATTGCCAACAAAACCATGGGATCTGCCACAGGATGTTGGTCCACCTGGTGACTATCTGATAAAATTTGTGGTTCCTGACCTTAGGGCTGGCCAGTGAGAAATGAGATGTGCCTACATTGATCAAAATTGCATAGTAGGGTGATCAGTTCCTCTTATACTGACTATAAAAGAGCTGCTTTGACTGTCTGATGCATCCCTGGTCACTGAGGAGCCTTGGATCCCATTTATTAGCAATTGCCAGCTTTGTTAATAAATTGATCATGCTCGGAACACTGTGCCTCAGTTTCTCTTCACTGCAGATTTTTATTGAGACAGAGAGGTACAATGCATCTAACATTTTTAATAAAAACATTTCTTGCGTAAGTAGCCAGCACACATGAACCAATTAGACCCCTAGAATCCAATTATGTTCCATCATTATGTAATGGGATACAGCTGCCATGCTAGCAGACTTGGTTCAATTAGTGATTGTTTTGAAAACCCCTTATCCTGCACACATGTGGGTTTTTGAGCATTTGACCCACATTGAAAAATACTGAAGACCTCTGTGCTAAACCTTTGAAATTTAGAAATAATTTGGAAGAACCCTTCAAGGAAATCCCTCAATAATCGGAATCTATGCAAAGATGAGTCAATCACTAAAAAGTAATGGTGAGCATTAATATTGTAAATGCTATTGGATGGAAATCCTGTTAAATCATTATGATCACAAAAGGACAATCAACTACTTAGGTGGGAAATAAGAAGCTCTTAAAGCATCCCATGTGCTTTTTTAGGACATAGCTGAAGTAAAAAGTAAAAGTAAAAAATTACCAACTGGTAATTTTGTTCCAATATGCGAGTAATAAATGCTAAACTAAATAAAAAACTAAACTAAGCAAACTGTTACCCACCCTGCTAAGACAAATCAAAATCCTGAGAGAGGGTTTCTGGGCAAGTAATAATCACTTTAATAATTAGGCTAGCTGATAATCAATAAATTGAGAGTCATCTGTCTCTCTTAGCAACCAAAGACAAAACCATGGAGATCCATGAATGCTTAAATACCCTTTAGAAGCTGAGGAAAATTGGTCACATCACTAGGTCTTTGGGCTGTCTATAAAATATCAAACTAGGTTAGTACCCAGCCATTCAAACATCTGATGGTGGAAAGGAGAAAGAACAGGCCCTGAAAATGAACCACTTGGGAGAGGAGAAGAACACTTCAGCTTTGACCTTTTCTCCTCCACCCTCATTTTGAACTTCTATAGACTGAAGGATTTGGATTTTTCCATCAACATCTTAGTAGAATCTCTAAGCCAGCAGTTGCTGGAGGCAGTGTCTGTGTAGGGAGATAAGAATAATATGATGAGAAAGGCTAATAGGAACATCTTGAAGACCGGTAAAAGGACTTCTGGGGGTCTCTTTGTCATATGCACTCCCTAAGCTTGGGTTCATTTTCTCCAGGACTCTACACAGATGAGAGAGTATATTAGACTTTTGAGGGAGGAGGGAAGATGTTTTACACTAACTTTTCCACCTTAGTAAATACTCCTTACTAAAAGCAATTAAGCAACTTTGTCATTCTTGGTCAGTTGTTCCAATTGTATGTGATTCCTTGTGATACCATTTGTGGTTTTCTTGGCAGAGATACTGGAGTGGTTTGCCATTTCCTTTCCTAGCTCGTTTGACAGATGAGGAATCTGAGGGAAACAGGGTTAAGTAACTTGGCCAAGGTCACACAGCTAATAAGTATCTGAGGCTGAATTTGAACTCAGGCCCAGTGCTCTACCCACCTAGCTGCCCCAATTAAGCAACTCTTTGATATCAACTGCTAATCATTAGAGGAAGGTGACACCAATGGGGCTTGTGAGCTATATAGAATTAGACAACCACTGTCCCCAGGCCCTTAGAGTTAAGCCTAGATATCCCTGAGGGTACATAATAGCCACCCTCTGAGGACCCATTCTTCCAGTGTGGATATGGGAGAGAGAGGCCAGTTGAATGCTAAGAACCATGCTGGCCACTTTCTGCTGCCTGTTCTCTAGGCTTTCTCAGAGCAGCCCTCTGTTCTTGCTGCCTTTAGCCACAGTAGTCTCACAGGCTCTTGTATTCTATCTTTGGCCTCACAGGGAAGCTGGCACTTCCTTTTCTGGTGAGAATTCCCTTCATATTACTCCTGGGCATCTGTCTGGATTGTGTACAGTTGTGAGATAGAAGAAGTCACTTACAGTAGTGTAACAGCAAGCACCCTGGCACACCCTGGATGGCCTGCTATCACAGGTTCTTTGATCCACTTTTGAAGGAAAGATAGCTTTTAAAGGGGTCAACAATCTTACTTTAATTACATTCACTAGTTCAAGGGAAAAATCAGCATCCTGAACATGGAGAAAATACAAGCAGAAAAAATACAAACAGAGAAAGTAGCACAAAGATCAACAGACAGGGCTCCAGCTGTCTGAGCAAGGTAATACAACCACCTACACACCACCAGATGGGGGGAGCACAGATACACCTGAGTAGTCAAGGGGGCTCTGAACACATGGCTACTCAGAGTGCCATCCAGGGAATCAAAAGGTCCTTCTCATAAGTGAACCTCCAAAGCAAATTCTCACCTCAGAGTATATACATACTTTTGGCTGATAAGCTAGAGCCAGAAGGCATCACAACCCTCCTGACTCAGTGCCTAATTAGCTTGGTACCAAAAGGTGTGAAGGCCTTCCTACAAGGAAGCCTCCCTCTAAACAAGCTCCCCCTAAGAAATCTCCTGCCCCAGTGGGCTCTATGTGACTCAGGATGTATCACAGGGGTGATTGAACACATGTGGTCACATAGGCCTATTAATGGACAGGGAAGATCTTCTTATTCAATTAACATTACAAGTAGCCGCTTGTATTTGCTGATAATTACTGATCGATGATTATATTGCTGATAATAATGTGAACATCAGGATTTTGCTAAAGTGGTTATGAGAGAATTGATCAGTTTCCCTCCCATTCAGGGAGCTACATTGGCCAGAGGTCACTGCACTTGACTCCTGAGACAAGACCAGCATCTTAAGAGTTAGAGGTGAAGAGAAAGAACATTCCAGGCATAGGGAACAGGCGGTAAAAAGGCACGGGGATGAGAGATTTGGGGTGTTATGTATGAGGAACAATAAAGTAAACCACCATGCCTGGATCATGAAGGGGAGTAAAATGTCAGAAGACTAGGAAGATAGGAGGCCACGTTGTGAAGAGCTTTAAATGCCAGACAATGGACTTTATATTTGATCTTGGAGGCAATAGGGAACCACTGGAGTTTATTGAGTGGAGGAAAGATGTGACACAAGCAGACCTACCACATTTAAGCTAATGTGTAGAAGATGAATTTTAGTGGAGAGGTTTGAGGGAAGGAAACCAAGAAGAGAGATTTAAGGATAGGTTTAGAAGAGAGTGAAAGGAGTCTGTATGTAGCAGCATGTTTCTCTCTTTATCTTGTGAGGATAAGGATCCTGGAAGCCCGGAAGGAGTGGGCAGCAGGCAATGGCCAGCATGATTCTGTAGCACTAAGAGTGACAGCCCACGCCTAAGGGCTCCCAAGTCCTTAAAACTCTGTCTTGACGGTTCCAAAGGACTTAGAATGAAAAATGCTATCCACCTCCAGAAAAAGAACTGATGGAATCTGAATGCAGACTGAAGCATACTTTTTTTAAACTTTATTTTTCTTGGACTTTTTTTTTTAGTCTGTTTGCTTTCACAACATGACTATGTTTATGGAAATATGTTTTGCATGACTGCATATGTATAACCTATACCAACTTGCTTGCTCTCTCAATTGGGGGGAGGGGAAAAATGAAGGGAAAGAATTTAGAACTCAAATTTTTTTTAAAATTTTTAAATATCTGTCAAGATGTCAGAGTCAAACCCATCAATGAACTTCTATGAGGAACATCGCTGAGAAAGAGAAAGGACATAAAAGCTCACAGTTCCAAAACTGTAGATTGCTTTGGCTACATGTGCTTCTCATTACTATAGTATTTTAAATTTGTGCCATTTCTTCCCTCAGTATAGTCAGAGGAGATTATGCCCTAAAGTTAAGGGTAGAATATTATGCAATTCTCATTCTTGCTTTGCTTTTAAGAGTTAATCGAGACAACTTGATAATTTGTTAATGAGAAGCACTTTGGTGGTAGCTCAGGATAGCCACCTTTCTGGAGATCCAAGTTGCTAGCATCTTTCTGGGGGACAGGAGAGGGAGGAGGGGAGGAAGAAGTGGGGAGGAACAGACAAAGAGGGAGAAGAGACAGAGACAGAGAGAGCCAAATAAAACACTTTTACATATTTCTACAAGTGCAGCCCTTAACTGAGTGGCGTAATTAACTAACGGCACAATGCCATCTTAAACTAGTGAAGGCCACCAGAGTGCTAGAATTCAACAAAGTTCAGGTAAATCTGACTGTTTCTGAATTGGAAGAGGCGCTTCAATCAGACTTAACTGGAAGAGTTGTACTGCCACTGTCATTGATGTTATAAGACCTTTTGAAAAATAGATATTCTACCTTTTAATTGGCCAGAGCAGGCAAAATTGAAAAATTTCAAACAGGGTTTCAGCATCTGGTTCAGAAAAGCTCCAGTAATGTGCAGTATGTAGTGATAGTGGAGACTTTGGGAAGCTAGGATCTGGCTAGTGAGGTAGTATTATCAAAACTGAAAATCAGTCCCAGGCATGCAAATTTCATGAGGAAATTAATGGTTCAGGACTTGAATATATACACATATATGTGTTATATATGTATAAGTGTATATATGCATGTATATATATATATGTGTGTGTGTATGTGTGTGTGTCTCATGAGCACATCACTGGGGTGAGATAGTTTACTGAATGAATATAGACTAGATTCATATCTCTTATCATTTGGCAGGGCATAACTGATCTTTTCTTGATTGAATTCAAGAAGTAGATGGTAGTATATAAATTATTTTATTTTGCTCAATTCTTTTATAATAGATATTGTTTAACTGCGGAGATGGATTTTAAATTTGTACTGCAATGTGCTTATTATAACCCAGCATATACATATTCAGAAAGAAAACTTTGAAATGAACCATTATACAATCATAATACCTGTAGGTTTATATATTTTTAAACTTTAATTGAATACAGGAAAAGGATCGTTGTTGAGGAAATTGCTCAGGTGCTCAGATGCACTGGGATGTTCTGAAGCTGGACTGGCTGCTCTGCCAGGCCACTTCACTGGTAGGCCAGACTTCTCATCTGGCAGGTTACTATAATAGTTTTTTTTTTAAAGTGGAGACAGCTTAGCCTAAGATTTTCCTAATCTCTAATTTTGCTTCATCCATTCAATAGCAACTAAGGCCCCAAAATAGTCAAGCAGCTATCTCGCAAAAGTGGCAAAGTTTGAGAAACTTTTTTGAGAAACTTATGGCTCCAGAAATCTAATGGTAATCATATCTGACCATGTCTTGATACTTGCCAAAGGCTCTACTCACCCTGGTTTTCATTGACAGAAAACTCTGAAACCATAGTTCCTACATGATCATAAGGCCCCAAGGAGGGACATTGAAGGACAGTTCACTTAAGGTTTCCTTGGCTATAGGTTGTCTCAGGCCCCATATAGGTGTATATTACTAACAAAACCAGGCAAGGAAAGATAGAGAAATTCCATTCAAAATAATTACATAATGAAGAAAATCTTTGGTAGCCTACCTACTAAGTCACACAAACATAGGAACTATATGAATGCCACCATGCAATATTCTTTACAGAAATAAAGACAGACCTAAACAGCTATCCTCTCTGTAGGAACTGGAAGCAGACTCCTGATCAGGGAGAGGATTTAAGCTGAAAGAGTCTGCCCAGGAGGTAAAGAGAGCACCAAAACCAACATTCTCTGGATGTTATTGAGTGCACTGCATAAACTGGAGTCAGATTGAAAGTAAACTGAGCCAGTGAATTCAACAGCAAGAGACAAAGGGCTTTCAGGATTCATGAAATGAAAGCTGAGAAACAGGAGTGGTAGGAAGCAAAGGGGCTGAGCTCCAGTCCAAAAACTCATCCAAACAGATCTAGAAAATGCACCAGTTCAAATCCTGCTAATGAAATTCAGAAAAAAAAAATCATAGTGAGTCATTTGCTCACTCAGTTCAACATAGGGAGACAGAGAGAGAGGCCTGCAGACACTAGGGACAGAGTCTGACCAGGAGCATACTGCATGAAATATTCCAATGCCCAGGGAGAGAGCCTGTGTATCAGGGTGAGAGGATATCCCAGACACACAACGGGGCAGCCCCAAACCTATACTGGGTCACCACAGCAGGGATAGGTATGAATGGTCAACTTTGTTGCCCAGACATAATTCTTGGTCATAGAACTAGACTGAGAAAGGGACCTGGACAGGGGAGTGGCATTCCATCCCCAGACTGACAGGTTCTGGACAGCGTATGGAGAAAAGAGGATATTCAGAAGCCAGGAATAGCAACGGTATGGCTCAGACGCTAGGCCCTTAGCTGGGTATCAATTCTAGCTTCTAGCCCAGTCTTCAGAGCAATAATCAAGGCAGGAATTCCAAAACAAATGGGAACAAAAGTTCTGACATTCTGAACCAACGAGAGCTTCCCAGCTATTTGATATGGGTGGACTCTAGTCAGGGTAATAGCACAGATGACGACGCCTCCGTTAAAGTTAATGATTTCTTCTCCTCATGTGAGGTGATGAAGAGTAGGATCAGCTCCAGGTACCTCTGTAAG
Source organism: Phalanger gymnotis (assembly GCA_028646595.1). Classification (NCBI taxonomy): domain Eukaryota; kingdom Metazoa; phylum Chordata; class Mammalia; order Diprotodontia; family Phalangeridae; genus Phalanger; species Phalanger gymnotis. The sequence goes on along the minus strand of CM053623.1, from coordinate 161,068,982 downwards.
GACCATTCTGGAAGTCATGTAATAAATGAAAATCCTGAGACAGAGTTTCTGGGTAGTTAACAATCAATTTATTAATTAGCCTGGCAAATAATTAATCGATGGCCAGGGTCTCTCTTGGGAACCAAAGACAAAACCTTGGAGATCCCTGATGCTTAAATATCTTTGGGAAAGGAGGAGCCCCTGACGGATGAAAATCAACCGTGATTGGCAAATAATTGCTAAGGGGGTGGGCATATTAATGAGAAAATGGGCCAAATATCTTCAGCTTCTCCTGCTGAGAACATGATTTGATCAAGAGACTCAGCTACCTCCAGTAATTTGGACTAAGGAATCCATCTCTACCCAGACCACTCTGGTTGATTTTCTCCTACATAAGCTGGATCACCCTAAATTCTAATGGAGAGTTCCAAAGACAGGGGCTTATTTCCTAAGGGCAAGAACTTGCCTAGACTGGATTCTATTTGTAAGATCTTCTAGTTGGGTGGGGCTGACTCTATGGGCCTTCCCACAAACAACCCTCACAGCACAGTTAGCTTGCATTCTCTCTCTCCCTCAGCTCTAACTGCTCTTACTTCACTTCTTCTCAGTTCTACTAACTTCCTTCCTGCTCTACCTTTTCCTGTTCCATTCATTCAGCAAGCTCCTCCCACCACATGTGACTTAGGCTTCCTGTGACGTGAGGAGGTCACATAGGCCTATTAATGGATGGGAAAAATCTTCAAATTAAGCTAAAATACATTATCAATACAAAGGGATGCTCAGGATACAAAGGCAGAAGAAGAGAATGACTCTAAAACATCTACAAGCAATGCCTCAGAGAAAAACATAGCTTGGGCATGAACTCAATTAGAATTCCTAGAAGAAATGAAGCAAGTGTTTTAAAAAGTGTTTGAAAATCTTTTTATAAATAGAATGAGAATGCTTCAGGGAAAAAAATGGAAAAGAAAATGAGAGCTATGGAAGAAAGAACTGGAATTGAAAGCCTGGCACAAGAGGTATAAAACCTTGCCTGAGCAATGCCTGAAGCCAATGACTCTATGAGGCAACAAGAGATATTAAAATAAAATAAAAAGAGTGAAAGAGAAGAAAATGTAAGGTTTCTCATAGCAAAAACAACTGACATGGAAAACAGATTGGGGGGGGGGGGGTAAGAATCATTGTACATTTTGAATGCCATCACCACAAAAAGAGCCTAGACATCATTGTGTGGGACAGGATTTTCAAATAATAGGAGAGACATCTTTAGGAGAAACAAAGTAAATTCATTTTACAAACCTTGCAAGATTTAGGCACACCTCCATAATGGAGAAGACAAGGTAAAAGGGAACCTGCCTTAATTTATACTCTTAATGAAAAGATTCTCTATCCCTTCTCACCATTGGCTGGGAGGTGGGCTTATAGTCTAGGCTCGAAAACTACACAGAAGACCAAGGTTGAACTGGTCCATTCAGGTTTTCCCTATCAGAACTCAACTGCCAGGGTGGCATCTGAAAGTCCAGGAGAAGACCTTCCTGGAGCAGAGAACAAATAGCTCACAGGAAGTTCATTATCTTCTAACATCTGAGAGAGAGGGGGAAGGGCATGCCCACAGCTCCTGGCCCTGGCCTTCCAGAATCACAAGGCCAAATACCAAACCTCTCCTACTCCCTTAGGCATACCCTATGAAGTCTTCACAGTTATCCATCCCATTCATCATTATTCTAAGAAATCTTAAAAGAAAATTGTCCATATCTCTTAGAACCAGAAGGTTAAATAGAAATAGAAAGAGTCCACCTGAAAGAAACTCCAAAATAAAGACTCCCAGAAATATCATAACCCAAATCCAGAAATTCTGGATCAAAGAAAAAATACTGAAAGTAGCCAGAAAGAAGTCAAGTACAAGAAGACACAGTCAGTATCATACATGATTTAGCAGCCAATACTATAAAGGAGGGGAGAGTTTGGAATATATTCTAGAAGACGAAGGCTTGCAGCCAAGAATATTTTACCTAGAAAAACTCAGTAGAATGCTACAAAGGAAAAAAAAAATGGAGCTTTAATAAAACAGAAAACTTCCAAGGAGTCTTTATTTTTTTAATTTTTATTTGGTTTTTGTAGGGGGGAAGGTAGGGCAATTGGGGTTAAGTGACTTGCCCAAGGTCATACAGTTAGTAAGTGTGTCAAATGTTTGAGGACAGTTTTGAACTCTGGCCCTCTTGACTCCAGGGCAGGTGCTCTACTCACTGTACCACCTAGCTGCCTAGTTTCCAAGGATTCTTGATGAAAAGAGCAGAGGGAAAAACTTTGAAGTTCAAATACAGGAGTGAAGAGAAACATGAAAAGGTAGACATTAATAAACAATGAAGGACTAAACAAGAATAAACTACTTATATTCAAATATGGGGAGATTATATGGGTGTCCCCTCTAAATCCTATCATCATCAGGGTTCACTATTAGATAAGGCCTGGGAATAATAGTTCTGTTATGTCTTAACGATCTTATGAAAAGAATGGAAAGAGAGGGGAAGAAGAAAACATTGGGAGAAGAGGGAGTTTGGGAGGAAGAGAAAGGAAAGTTAGGGGAAATTTTCTCACATAATCAGGATACACAAGTAGACATTTATACAAATAATAAGGAGAGGGTTGGGGAAGTTGCATAAAACTGAATCTCATTCTCATCTAAAATGGTCAAAAGAAGGAGTTGGGCACAGAAATATATTCCAGTCAACAGAGAAATATGAGTGAAAGGGGAAAGGGAAGGGAGAAAGTAGAGGGAGGGTACATTAAGGGAAAGATTAGTCCTAAAAAAAAAAAAACTGCAAGGATGTACAAAAATATTTGTTGCTCTTTTTGAGGTGGAAAAGAATAGGACTCTGAGAGAGAATGCCCATACACTGAGGAATGTATGAATAAGATCCGGATATAAAAACATGATGGAATGCCATTGTCTTACTGCACTTTTATCAGTATGATGATCAACCAGGATTCCACAGGATTAATACTCTACCTACCTCCTGATAAAGAAGTGAAAGACTCAGAAAACAGAATTAGATTTTTTTTTAACATGGCCAATGTGTGGAAAGTTGGGTTGACTACATATGTTTGTAATGGGCTTTGTTTTTCTTGTGTTCTTAATAGGAGAAAGTAAGGATTTGGGTGGGAGAGTGAAAAGGTAGATCTTGACAGATTAAAACAAAATATTTTTAGAAAGAAAGCTGAGAGGTACCTAACAGAGGAGGTAGCTGTGCAAATGAAAAGATCTCTCCTGAGGAGGGTAAGGTCTCACCCTGTGCACTCTGACTGAGAGGTTTAGATTTCTGCTAAGAAAGGAGCCTTGAGACTGAAGGAGAGCCTTTCGGGCAGAGAATGAGGAACTCCCACTCTGGATAAGAAAGTTTGAGGTTTAAGCTTTGCCCTGAGGGAGCAGGGACTACTTAGACACTCGACCCAGAAAAGGGTATTGAAGTTTGCTGGAGAAATTAAAAAAGAACCTGAAGAGTACTTAAAGCAATGGCCCTTGAAGGTTTGCTCTAATGGAGCCAATGCCTAGAGGCTCTTTGCTTTGCACTTCCATAGCCTGGGGGAACTCTTTGAGGGCTTACTTTTAAAGCCAATTAAATTTATTAGACCCTCCTGAGGGGAAATAATCTTTGTCCTTGTCCCATTTCTGGTGACTGAGATGAGAGGTTGCACCTGGCCACACAAAAATGAATTCTATCCAACCAGATTACAGAGGGAGATCTCTATGGAAGAGAGTGACTTTCCTAAAGAAAATGGGTTTGATAATATGGATTTGTGTGCTACCCTACCCCTAAGGCCTGCCACACCCCTTGCTCACCCTCAGGGGCATCTCAGGGTGGAGTCCTACTGAATGGCTTCAGGCTTTAACTATAGATATTCCCGACCACACAGCAGTACTGGTGTGGACTGATCAATTGGTGAAATTTGAGCAGGATGTCAAGATAGTTGCCACTTGGATAAATGCTGCTGCCAGTGCAAAAAGACACTCTGGAAATTGGCAGGAGAAGTCACGGAGCCCACTGCTATACTGATAGGTAGACAGAGGGGGATGACCCTATTCCTAGGAGGGAGCTTTGAGAAACACAAGATTGATAAAAAAAAAAAAATGATGGATGGCCAGACCATGGAGGTGCTAATAAAACTGTATAGGGAAATTAAGCATCTAAGAAAAGTGGGGAGGGGGAATCCCTTTAGTAGACTTGGTGATAATTCTGAATCACTGGATAAGGATGAGGGAGAGTCTTTATTTAGCCACTGTGAAAGAAGGGGACAACCCCTCCACAGAGGCCTCAAGGGGGCAAAGATTTTGTATCAGTCCCCTAATGCAACTCTCAGGGAAAGGGAAATTTTTTCAGGTAGGCCAGGATATGAGTGAGTATATGAGCTTTGGTATTAATTTAGATCTAGGGATAAACTGCATGCAAGAGGTTTATGACCTCTTAGCCACTCTGGTACAAGTGACCCTGATGTAGAATTAAGGATTGTTGACTGAAAAAGATGATTATTTTTCTATTATATCAGTAGCCAATTATTCAGTTAGGATTAAGATTCTTCCTTTCTATTTCCTCTTTCAGGGACAAGCCATTGTAGGTCATTCAGCTAATCTCTGAAGGTTATTACTGATAGATGAAATTGCCCAAATCCTTCAGGTATATGCTCTGTGATCTTGCTCAGGACCCCACCCAACTAGAAGATCTTACAAATAGAATCCAATCTAGGCAGGTTCTTGCCCTTAAGAAATAAGCCTCTGTCCTTGGAACTCTCCATTAGAATTTAGGGTGATCCAGCTTATGAAGGAGAAAACCAACCAGAGTGGTCTGGGTAGAGATGGATTCCTTTGACCAGATCACTGGACGTAGCTGAGTCTCTTGATCAAATCATGTTCTCAGCAGGAGAAGCTGAAGACATTTGGACCACTTTCTCATTAATATGCCCACCCCCTTAGCAATTATTTGCTAATCACAGTTGATTTTCATCCGTCAGGGGCTCCTCCTTTCCCAAAGATATTTAAGCATCAGGGATCTCCAAGGTTTTGTCTTTGGTTCCCAAGAGAGACCCCCTGGCCATCAATTAATTATTTGCCAGGCTAATTAATAAATTGATTGTTAACTACCCAGAACTTCTATCTCAGGGTTTTCATTTATCACTTGACTGCCAGAGGGGTCTTTATAGAGGTACCTGGAGCTGCACCTGCTCATCATCACCTCACATGAAGAGAAGAAATCATTAACTTTAATGGAGGCATCATCATCTGTGCTATTACTCTGATATTCCAAGTGCTCATCTGGTTCATTATTCACCACTTTGGATTAGGAGACCCACTTCGAACTGCAAAGATGGGTCATTACCCATTATCAAATAAATCAGACTGTGAGACTTCAAGACTTAGTCTTTCTGAGAGAGGAAGGAAAGGCTTAGGATTTTTGGCATTCGTTTTCCTCCACATTTTTTTGTTTGCTTTTTCCCTTAGTACTACTCATGTTAAGGTGGAAGGTCCTCTAGACAGAGCGTTTTAAACTATGGGTTGCGACGTTAGAACATTTTAATGTTGCCAAATTGCCCACAAGATTTTGGAATGTCAGCAACCAAAAAGTTATTAAAAATCAAATGTGTAATGAATCCTAGGTGTTTCTGGTAGCGCTTGCCCATGTTGCATCAAGCAACTTCACTGCAGCCTTGGTTCTGAACACAAAGCATGTGCGCTTCAAACTGCAAATGCCCTCAGGCCATGAAACACCAATGAATGCTGCCAAAAACTGAAAAGGCATCACTAGTTGAAAAGGTTTAAGACCTTGTTCTAGAATATCCTTAGGACCTTGCAACCAATGGGTGGCATGCGATAGGACCAGCATTTTTCGGACCCAGTTTCTTTGCCCTAGCTTCCCTGATACAGATTCCTTCCCACTACACACTCAGCTTCTCTGCCACAACTTCCTGGTCTATAGGATTAAAAAGTTCCGGCAATGGGTAGTCTGGCCATCTCAGATTTGCCAAATCCCTCAGGCCACATGAATCGCCATACTCTAATGACTTACTAACCAGATATTTGCAGATGGCGATAATGTGGACTGTGTCCAATGAAGCTAAATTCAACTGTATCCTTGTTGCAAATTCTTGCTATTAGGGCAACATAAATCTCCTCTGTTAAATATCCAGTGACTTGTGAGTGCCTCAGTTTGATTTAACATGAAATCTGAACTAAGAAAGTACTAACATTAGAGGCCTGCCTCCAATATGCAATAAAAATAACTTTACTTAGAATGATTAAAAAGATCACAATTTCTAAAATTAAACTCAGATAAATTAACTTAGATGAAAAAAAACAAACTACTCCCATCTATATGCCTCTGTATTCGTCACATCAACCAGCCATTTGTGGTTAGAATGACATTGGGAGTTCCACTAAAATTTTTAATACTACCTCCCCATTTTCTGTGTCTTTTATGTCTCAGGTTGCAAGGAAGCCAAATAGGCTCTCCTTTTAAAGGACCCCCCCCCCTCCAACTTACATAAAACTAATTCTGCTCTTATAAAACAAGTCACTTAATTTCTCTTTTCTATGAAATAGGAATAAATCTGTGCTATCCATCTCACAGGGTTGTTGTAAAGAAAGAGCTTTGTGAACTATAAATATTAGTTAGATATGAGCTATTATTTTCATACAGCTGTTCTGAAAGAACAGTAAAGGTAATTCTGGGAGAAAAAAATTCATATACAACTAAATACCTATTCTGTTAAGTAAATGAACAGTCTTTTATCTATAATTCACAATCAGTTTTATTAAGGTTCTCGTTAGCTCCTATATTATAGTGGTCTAATCCAGCACTGTGGTGGTCCTCCATTGTAGAAGTCCTTCAAATTATATGAGCCCCAGCTATAGACTTCTTCTATCACCTCTAAGGCCAGAAAAAAACCCAACCTGCATTTTTTTCATATTAAACATATTTTCACATTAGTCATGTTGTAAAGAAGAGTTAAAATCAATGGCAAGAACCACAAGAAAGAAGAAACAAAACCAAAGAGAGAACAAATAGTATGTTTTCATCTGCTTTCAGACTCCATAGTTGGATGGATAGCAATTTTCCATCATGAGTCTTTTGGAGTTCTTTTAGGTTCTTGCATTGCTGAGAAGAGCTAAGTCTATCAAAGTTAGTAATCGAATACTGTTACTGTTACTGTATACAATGTTCTCCTGATTCTGCTCACTTCATTCAGCATCAGTTCATGTAAGTCTTTTCAGGTTTTTCTGAAGTCCACCTGCACATCATTTCTGATAGCACAATAGTATTCCATTATATTCACATACCACAACTTGTTCAGCCAGTCCTCAAATAATGGGCATGTGAGGCCAATCAGTAAGTGAAAGATTTTTCCAGCCTGTTCAATAGGCCTCAGGTGAGGCCAATAAAGGGAGGCCTGATTAGAGACAGGCCCACAGTTGGGTGATGCCAATGAGGGATTAAAGACCTTTCCCACCCATTCAATAGACCTCCAAGTGGGGCCAATTAAGGGAAGCTTAATTAGGGGTTTGTTTGTAGGCAGACCTAATCTCTTTACTTACTAGGCACTAAGCCTCAGGCCCACACCCTTTTGCTGATTGAGCATGAAGCCCTTGGGCCCTGAAAAGAGTACCTACACCCAGAAGGTAGACATTGAGAACAGAGAATTCAGAAGTCAGAAGTCAGAAGAGAAGCTATAATTCAGAATTCAGCCCAAGGAGAAGGAGATGACAGAGCTGCAGAAGAGAGTGCTGAGTAGAGAGTGGAAACAGGGGAACTTCAGAGACCAGAAAATTGAGGTGGGAGTAAATGAAGGCAAGCAGACAATTAGGATTCCTGAGTGATTGTTTACTGGAAGGCCCTAGCAAGGGGGGAGGGTTACAGGATGACTTGGTTCCTTGCTATAATACTGTGTTAAAATTTCCTTGTTGCTACATTGAGGTGGGCTTACTGGTTTTGGAATATAATTAATGCTATATTGAATTGGAGTTACTGGTCTTCTGATTTGATACTCTGCTGTCTAAATAAATGTTATACTTCCTCTGCCTTCTACCTAGAGAGTTTTTCATACTTTGTGATTCCAAATCATACAGGCATGTTCATGGTCATCCTCAAGGTCATGAATCTTGCCTTACTGATATAGGGTATCCCCTCAATTTCTAATTCTTGGCCACCACAAAAAGAACTGCTATAAATATTTTTGTACATGTGGATCTTTTCCCCTTTTTTAGGATCTCTTTGGGATACACACCTAGTAGTGGTATTGCTTTTTCTTTTTTTTTTTGGAGGGGGGAAGGCAAGGCAATTGGGGTCAAGTGACTTGCCCAAGGTCACACAGCTAGTACATGTGTCAAGTGTCTGAGGTCAGATTTGAACTCAGGTCTTCCTGATTCCAGGGCTGGTGCTCTACTCACTGTGCCACCTAGCTGCCCCAGTGGTATTGCTATGTCAAAGGGTATGCACAATTTTATAGCCCTTTGGTCATAGTTCCAAATTGCTCTGCAGAATGGTTGGATCAGTTCACAACTCCACCAACAATGCATAGTGTTCCAATTTTGCCACATCTTCTCCAGCATTCATCATTTTCCTGAAAAATCTGAACTTTAAAAAAGCATACAAGTAAGATATCACTGAACACTTGATGGATGCAACCTGGAGAAAGACAAAGAGGGATTATTCTATTCTGTGGAGTACTGCTTCAGGCATTGAATTCATATAATTCCTTTTGACCTAACACAGGGTAGCCTTGCAGATATTGCCACATGAGGAGGGGCATTAGGAAATGGATGGAAGAACTGGGGCTAATACTATGAAACTTCAACCAAAATCTAAGTTTTTGAATTTTTGCAGTATCCCATGTTTAAGATGAAGGGGAAAATTAGAAGAAAACAAGATTTAAGTTGGGAAGAAAAAAATTTTTTAAACCAACTTCCAGGAGATTTCCTGGCCTCCATATCAAAATCAGCCCAATTTCTAATACTCTCACTGTCTCAGGCATTCATTAGGGAGAATTTGTCCTCAGAACAACTTTGATTGTGTGGGGAAGGATGGGAAGATGGAATATTTTTGTGAGGACCAAATGGCAAAATGTATTTTTTTCATCTTGGTAATCCCTCCATAATGGGAAGTAAATTTCTTGAGGGCAATGATAATCTCACTTTTGCATTTGAATCCCCAACACCTACTACACTGATGGTACATAGGAGACACTTTATAAATGCTTGTTCATTGAATGATTGATTAGAATTTACTCAAAGAAGTCTAGAGTACAATAGTATGATATCTGAGTAAAAGTTGAACTCTTGAGCTGTCAGGGTGGAGAACCTGCAGCCTCCAAGCCACTTGTGGCCTTCTAGGTCCTTGGGTGTGGCCTTTCAACTGAGTACAAGTTTTACAGAACAAATCCTTTCATTAAGGTGATCTGTTCTATGAAGTTTGGATTCAGTCAAAGGGCTGCACTTGAGGACTTAGAGGGCCACATGTGGCCTTGAGGCTGCAGGTTCCCCACCCTTCGAGACCTATTAGGACTTTCGACCTTTCAGCAGGTTGCAATATTCTTTCTGACCACCAGAGGGTAAGCAAAGCCCAAACTACTCTTTTCAATGGTGCCTAACTGCTTTGTTTTTTGTTTCTTTTCAGTAGCAGAAAATGGCTTCCTCTCCTTTCACATGATGAGACTTTCAGAATTCAATGAATAAGAGGCCAATAAAATACTTAAATATTAATTGCTTCAATTATATTGGCTCAACCCTTACCCTTTTGAATAAATCTCTCTGTTCCTCTCCCTATACCTAATGAATTCAGGCAGACTACTGTACTCTTTATATACATAAAAGTAAAACATGCGCACCCTCCTACTCCTCTGCCAGCTGGAAACCATTTAAGATTGGGACAAGCATTGCTACTTTTTTTTTTTAAACCTTCACCACCACCCCCCAACCTGTTTTTCTGTGCCAACCCCCCCTCCCCTTGCCTCCTAGAGTATGGGGGATGGGGAAGACATTGGCTCTGTTCCTCAAGTTTGAAGGAGACCAGAGAGACAAAATGTCTCCCAGTACAATTATAACCATTTCTAGACAGGATTCACTACAGCCATTGGAAGTCTGCAGTACTCTAGCTGAGGGCGATAGCTTTTCCCCTTTCCGCTGGTGTCTTCTCCACTCACAATTTGAAAGGTCTCTCAAATCTCACAGGGTCAGGGGTGAGCTGGAACCAGCTTATGAGAGCAATTTGTTATCTTTTCAGTGTAAGCATTTGCCCCTTGGAAATCAGAAATGCTACAAATTAGGGCTTGATTTATTGTTTTGTTAATTGTCTAGACTAAAGAGAGTGAGAGAGAAAACATTAATAATGCAGATTAAACTTAAAAGTGGTCTCTGAGAGTATTTTTTTTCTCCTGAGAACTCATTGTTAAAAATTTACCAGTATACTGCTGCCCAGGGGATATCTAAGGTGGTCATAAATCACTGCTATTCTCCTTTTATATTGTCTTCTGTCATAGGGAGAATTAGCAAAGCACCCTAGGATAGCACTTTATCATAGAAATGTTTTAGAATCTACCTCATCTTGCTCTCTTTGAATCTTCCAGGCCCTTGAGAAATCCAGCAAGGCAGAGCAAACAAAACAGATTTCCCCTGGTTTACACAAGCATTCTGTGGCTATGAAGTACTAAATAAACGTGGGTTATTATCATTTTTACAGATGTTCAATGTAACAGAAAAAGTACTAGGCACTTGCTAGAAATCAGATTACTCATTTGTAAAACGTTGTGTTATAAATACAAGTAAAAATAATAAATGGCATTTGCATAGTGCTTTAATGTTCATAAAATGCTCTCTATATGTAGCACCTGGGGTCCCTACTCTCATATGTGGAGTCCCCAAAATAAGCCTCAAATTCAAGGTGCTTTGTAGGTCCACATCCACTTAAAACAATAGCCGATGAGCCTCCAGTAATACGTTTATTTTTTCTCAAAACAGGCAAGAACGCTAACTAGTTCAAAGAAAACTTTAACAAAATAATATAGTCGAAAGTTTCATACTAGAACATTCCTTCTGTAAACCTAGGACACACTCTCCCACAAATATATGTAACTTCAGCTTTCCAGCTAAGCCTAGGATATTTTTCATGAGCCTCCTAATTGGTGGAAAGAATGCTGACTCAACTCTGCATACCTGGAGAGGGTGGAATTGTTAAAGAGCTCTGGAGAGAGAAAGCACTTTTTGTTGTTATTGTTCAGAGAGAGTTCACATGGCCTCAAACTCTCTTTGGGACAACTCCAGAGACAAGGAGAGAGATAGATTTTGAACATTATGGGAGGGAAGCTGGCTCTTCAGTATGTCCCTGATTTCCAGAGATTTGGGGGAATTTCCCCTTGGGTGAACTCAGCACCTCTCTCTTTTGGTTTAAATTGAGATATCCTGCTGCCAGGCCAAAACCTAATTTATTCTGTGAATGTTCTATTGGGGGGGCTGCAAGGTAGGGAACCTGCAGCCTTGAGGCCACCTATGGCCCTCTAGTCCACAAATTCAACACTTCGACTGAATCTAAACATCACAGAGCAAATCCCCTTAATAAAAAGATTTGTTCTGTAAAATTGGACTCAGTCAAAAGGCTTCACCCAAGGACCTGGAAGGCCACAGGTGGCCTCAACCCACAGGTTCCCCATCCCTATTCTAGTATATTCTAATCTGTACAACTTTCTATTTGCCATTTTCTCAGATAAATAGGTTTACTCACTATTCACTCTTTGTGATGACTTTTGTATTTGGTGGAAAGGGATTGTGAGAAATGGAGGAAGGAGTTTTGTTTCCACCAGCTTTAGCAAAATGTAAGTCAGGTGACTGATTAGAACTAGTTGTAATCAGAGCTATAATCTAGCAGAGACCAGGTTTCTGATCGGGTTAAAAGTTAGAGACTTGTATGCATTGCAAACAGCCAATGAAGAGCCAGGTGGGAGATTCAAATTAGGAGTCAATAAAAAGACTGGCATTTGTCTGAGTCTCTTATACTTCCCTTACTCTGTTCAGGGGACTTACCCATTTATTCAGGAGGAATAAATGTAAGGTATAATTAAAACCTTCCTGGCCTTCCAATGAGTATTGTTTATTCCTAGCCTAAGTATGTTTCTGACATTATCAATCTGGTAAATATAAGCAAAGGGCTACCCCCAACCCTCCCCCCAACAAAGGGATACAGACAAAAAAAAAAGCTAGCAGCTTTTTGTTGTGAACTAATCATGTCTTTAGACCAGCGATTTCTAGAAGGGTCAGAGAGATATCATTGTAATACAGTGTCCCTTTCAGAGGATAGAGAACAGATTATCCAGCCTCAAGGCCCTTCTCCTCCTTGTCTCAAGGCAGGAATCACAGCCTCCCTGGGAGTCGAGTGGGAAAGATTCCAGAGAGAGCTATCAGTGCCTCCCTTTGAGCCTCCTAGATATACATTTAGATATCTCATGTAGAGAGATACATCTTACATGAGCTGTTATACCCCTTATACGTGGGAGCTCATCCTGGACTACATGGAAGGGGTGTGTATACCCACCAATTTGGAAAGTCCCATATAAAATACCCAGGGATTATCTGGAAATCCAAGGACACTGCAAGATTATGTCTTTTAGTGGCATCTTCATGCTGCTCTTATCAGACCTGCTCTTCACTGAACACATCTCAGCCAGGTACTTTGTTCCTCTGAGGTCATTGAACCTACTGGTCTAATCAGATCTACTAATCTCACCCCATATTATCCACTAGTCTCCTAATGACAGCATTTGATTTCCACTGGCATTGTTCTACTAGTCCCACCTGGTCTTAGCTTAGGGGTGTTCTGGTAGCTACTGGACATTGCTCTCTGATGCTGTCTTCTGGGTTCATCTTCACTTTCTCACTAGCAGTTTTGCCACCCAGGAGATACTCTGCCCTCAAGATAAGCACTTTCACCTAACTGGTGAATCCTTAGCCCAGATCACCATTTCCTGAGAGACCCCAAGCATGCTCAATTCATTCTCCAGATTGCCTCCAAGTAGGTATAGTCTTCCAGCTTTCCTTTACGCTTTGGCTTCCCCTGTTAGAATGTATAACAGAAGGCTGGCCAGCAAACCCCATCTTTATGAACATTCACAGAGTACGTGGCTGATGCTGTCCTTATGTGGATATTAGAACACATGCAAATGATGTATAACTGAGAAGCCTTTTCGATTGACTGAATGGCCAGAACTAGGGAGCATTCAAAAGCAAGGCTTGGCCTTATTATGACTTTTTCATGCCTATCTATGTTCTGAAAAGAGAGCACCTGGGACTTTCCTCATCTGTGGCCAACATATGGGGTATGATTATGGGCTCCATTCTTTTCTTTTTACATTTGTTCATTCTTATTTTAGGTGGAGATTGGCTATGACCTTGTGAGCTTCTCAGCTTAGTCCAACAGTTTCAGATACATATTTGGAAAAAGGTTATGTAAAATAAAACATAATTTTTTAAAGGCACAATGAGGCATAGGGCCTCATTAGGGCACAGAGTGAACCTTGGGTTTTTCTTCTTGTAGGGAGTCTATCCAAGGGAGTACTTTGAGTCATATTGTAGATTGTGGATATCCGTGCAAAAAAGCAAGACAACTGTAGAAGGGGTACTACTTGATTTTCTAGCAAGCTCCCTTTTATTTCTCATTTTTCTGGGGGCCCTTCAGGGCAACTGCTTTATAAGTATAAAGCAAAAAAAAAAGTGGAGAGGGGGGGAAGAGAAAAGAGAGGATAAGAAAAATAACACTAGTGTAGAAAGGAGAAAGAAGAGGATGAAACTTGTTATTTCCCATAATTGGGGGGTGGGGGGTGAGAATAGGAGAATACAAACATGAAGCAAGAGAAAAGGGGAGCAAAGAGAAGAACCATCTGATCATCACAAGTTGACAAAGGTGGGTTGAACGCACACAGGTTAGCACAGAAATACATCACATTCAAAAGCTAAGATAGAGAGGTGGCAGCGTGGATAGAACGGTGAACTTGGTACAGGCCTGCACAACCTGCAGTGCGCCAAAGGATTTCTTTGACATACAAAGTATGTTTTCCTCTACATTTTTTGTGGGCACCTGAAATCCTTTGGCCAGGAGCAAGCAGCCCGAGGGCCATGAGCCAGATCGCAGGCGAAAGGTTGTGCAAGCCTGACTTGGAGTAAGGAAGACCTGAGTCCAAACTCTGCCTCAAACATTTACTAGCTGTGTTACTGTGCCAGTAAGGCAAAACGGGCTTAGTTTAACCGGTGCCCTTGAGGAGTTTGGCTTTTGTTTACGGTGAAAGTACTTTACCGGTTAAATGCTAAGCCCCAGGCCCAAAGCCCTATCAGGTGTGAAACCTGTGTGGGCGTAGATTAAGGACTTAAAAGGGGCCAATTAGAGAACCAATGGGTCTCTGGACTCTGGTCTCTAGTCGTTGAGGCGGGACTTGAGAACGCCAGAGGCTTGGCTGTGAGGAGAGGCGAGAAAACTACAGCTGGAAAAAAATCCGAAGCAGAGCCGACCCCTGTGTGGACCCAGGAGTTCGAGCGAGGAGGACTTGAGGCCATATGATTTATGCCATCTTATTTTTCTATGGCCACCTGGCTGCTCTTGTGAGGCGGGCCTACTGGGCCTGGAGGCTTGTGTTCACAATACTGGAATGGGGAGGTTGGTTCGCTAATTTGTTGCTCCCGGCCCTGAATAAATTTTTTGATGCCTTCCGCTTGGAGAATTCTATATACCCAACGATTTCGAACCATTCAGATATTTATATGATCCTTTTTGAGATCATAAATTCGGCCTTCCTACTACAGTTACCCAGCCTCAGCATCTCCATTCTATAAAGTGAGAATGGATAATAGTAACACCTATACGTTGGATTGTTGCAAATGTCAAGTGAGGCACTTTGCAAACCTTAAGCTAGCTAGCACATATTCCCTATCAGCAGGGCAACGGTAGTGATGAGTACTGGGGTGGGGGTAACGGGGTGCTGGCTAAGCAGGAAGAAAATATTGGGGAGGGACTAGCCACAAGTAAAATAACCTTCCTGAACCTGAAAGAGATACTAAAGGGGGGAGGGGAGAGAGAAAAGAACTAGAATCTAAGGGGTGTCTTAGATTGCCTCTTAGACAATGGAGGAATGGCTTAAGAAACTGTGGTATATGAACATATGTGGCATAAAAAATGATGAAAGCGATTATTTCAAAAAATTCTCAGTAGAATGAACTGACATAGAGTGAAGTGAGCAGAACCAGGAAAACAGTCTATGCAAGAACAGCAACATTGTTCATATATATATATATATGTATATATATATATATATATATTTGGAAATGTTAAGAATTTTGATCAATGCAATGACCAACTAGCATTACAGAAGACTTATGGTGATGCATGTTTCCCATCTACTGACAGAGGGGATGAACATAGAGTGCAGGAACATATTTTTGGAAATAGCCATTGTGTGGATTGCTTGACTATGCATATTTGTTACAAGAGGTTTGTTTTTTTTTTCTCTTCCTTTTTCTCAGCTTTTAATTGAGGGAAGAGAATGAGGAGAGAAGGGTTGCCAGTAGTGATGACCAAAAATGCTCATTGTAACTTTTTAAGTAGAAGAAGAGGCAGCCAGATGGCACAGTGGGTGGAGCACCATCCTGGAAGTCATGAGGATCTGAGTTCAAATCCACCGCAAACGCTAGCCATATGACACTAGCCATATGACCTGACACAAATCACTTAACCCTGATAGTCTCCAAAATATAAATAAACAAACAGGAGAGAACAAAAGGAAGCAATTACAAACAGGACAGTTTTTAAAGTATAGCTTAAAAATCTTTACATCATTTTCTTTTCCATCAAGCAGTATCGAATCTTACAGTTTCTTATGGAATCCTCTTTTTGTGTGCTGCTGTAAATATGGAAATAATCCTTGTTTGTTTTGTGTTAGAGCTAAATTTTCCCCTGCCCCCAGCATGAGACTATTTTGATGAGATCTCTCCCTTGTTTATAACAAATAGCCATTGTGGATGCTCCTGTACATCATAACTGAGAACCTTGACCTTCATGTGGCATGAAAGATAAAGTACAAGGACTAAGATCTATTAATATTCTAATCCTATTTCCCCTGTTGTTCATCTTTCTGGATTCTCCACAGACAATAAAACTTCATAATAAATAAACCAGGGATAGGGAACCTGTAGCTTTGAGGCCACATGTGGCCCTCTAGGCCCTAGGGTACAGCCTTATAACTGAATCCAAGTTTTACAGAACAAATCCTTTTATTAAGGGGATTTATTTGTTCTATAAAGTTTGGATTCAGTCAAACGGCTGCACTTGAGGACCTAGAGGGCCACATGTGGCCTCAAGGCTACAGGGTTCCCACTTGAAATAAACTCTATGATATGCTTATTTCTATGTGTGAATGTATATATGTATGTAACATACATTATATATACATATATGTATACATATGTACACACACATACGTGGGGGGGGAGGCCCTAGTCCTTGATCAATTTTACGGGCTTACAGGATAGGATCCAAAAGTTATTTAGTTACTTCCCTACGGAAAAAAGGGGTCATGCCGGTTGTCAATCGGTTTAGATGACAAACGCAGCTTCTAATCAGTTTTCAGTGATTGGGGCTGCCTCCAAGATCAGAAGAATGGATTTTTGTCCGAGGAGCCATCACTCTTTGAAAGTTCATAGACATATACTGCAGATTGCATTAAGTGCCCAGGAAAAAAATTTTTAAGGCAAAAATTTATTAAATATTCAATCATATAAAATACATTATATTTATTCATCAAATGAACTACATTAATTTAGAAACTAAAACAACTAAACTTACTTTCTAAAAATTAACTAAACTTAAAAATATAAACTTTAAAAAATGAGATAAATGACAAAAAAAAATTTGAGACATGCTACACATTCTATGTTATAGGAAAACAGCAAACTGACAGACCAGCATAGCTTTTTAGAGTACTCTTTCCCTCTTCCTGTTTAGAGAACGAACTAGAACAAAGCCTAGCAGAGTTGTGTTCTAGGGTCATCTGGGGGACACTTGCATATTCACAGTCTCCTCCCTCCAGGAATTAGTAAGAGGGGAGCTTGTGGTAGAAGCACATAGAAGTTATTTGAGAGCCCATACCTCTGGAGCAGAAATCAGAGACCAGAGACCTGAAAGTGGACCTTCTCAGCCGAAGAAGCTATAAATTTTTTTTCCCCCACAAAGCACATAGCAAGCGGATATGTGCATGCCCATTCTGCCTAAGATAGGAATTCACATACAATGCTCCTGAATTCCAGTGTTTCGACATAAACTGTAAAGGAGGGGAGATTCCGGTATACTGCCAGGGAAGAGAAATTTCATGAATCTCTCTCCCAGCTTCTTAGAGAAAGGAAATGATCACATGTAGCCCCTTCAGCTGAGGATCAATGAAGAGGACCCATGACTTGGTAAAGCAAGGGACTTGAACTTTACCACTACTAGACCTCACAATTACAATGAATGACTCTAGATTACAATATAGGTCCAATGGAAAGAAGTGCAAACACTGAACCAGTGAGATTGTTAACCCCTTAAAGTTGCTTTCCTTAGAAAAGCAGATCAAAGAACCTGTGCTGGCAGCTCTTGTTGCTGGTCTTCTTGGGTCCTACACCTCTGCAGCAGCTGCTAACACAATTGTTGTTACTATAGTATGTTAATGGTAAAGAAAACACATATCCTGGGTTGTATGTTCGATCGACACTTTGTCAACTGTCTTATCTTGTTGTGTTTGGAACCTATTCAATTAAGAAAATTCCTTCCTCATACTATGGTTAAACATATATGGAGATCATGAATTTGAGTGACACAGACATCCAGAGTTGGGATTGTTCTAAAATGTATTTAAGCCTTCTCATTCTTTTTTCTGGACAGTCAGAACTTACATTTTGGCTCCACGTACATGTATCTGCAAACTTTAAGGGAATAAAACAATATGAATTTACATATCACCTAGCCTGTTTGCCTCTTTTAACCAAACTTTCTGGTCAACAATGCTAAAGCTGCTAAGGAGAAGTTAGTTGGCAAGAACAAGCTAAATTCTAAATATCTTTTTGGGAGGCCATCTTGCATAATGGTTAGAGCACTGAACTTGTCATTAGGAAGAAGTAGGTTCAATTTCCACCTCTGACTCTTAATTCGTGAACTCTCTCCAAAGTCTCAATTTCCTCACCTAATATGAGAATGATAACATAGTAGAAAACACACTCTAGGCTTACTCTCCCAAAGCCAGTCTCCTCACCATTCTAGACATCTCTGAAGAATTGGGGAGCCTCTTCTCTAATGCTATCAGCTTAAGACCACATTCTAGTGTGGTTCCCTGCCGGTTAACCAACAGACTAAAATCCCAATTACATTTAACCAACTAACATCAATTAGCCTTCATGAAACAGCTAGGTGGCACAGTGGATAGAGAACTGCACTTTTAAATCTGGAAGACTCATCTTTCTGAGTTCAAATGTGGCCTCAGACACTAGCTGTGTGACTCTGGGCAAGTCACTTAACCCTGTTTGGTTCGGGTCCTCATATGTAAAATGAGTTGGAGAAGGAAATAGCAAACCACTCCAGTATCTTTGACAAGAAAACCCCAAAATGGGGTCGTGGAGAGTCAGACATGACTGAACAACCACCACCACCACCACCACCACAATTTTACAAATGGATATTTTCTTAGAAGATGTAGCAATGAAATAAAGTACACTTCCTCCCAACATCTCAGAGACATACTCTCCCTTATAATACGTCAATGTCTGTGGGAGTTGTAACAGAAACCACACCAGCATACCCATAATGGTTGCTATCACAGGTTCTTTAATCTGCTCTTCTAGAAAAGACTGCTCAAAAAGGGGTTAGCAATCTTACTTTTAATTACATTCACTAGTTCAAGGGAAAAGTGAGCACCCTGAATGTCAGAGAAAATACAAGCAGAGAAATTAGCATAAAGACCAACAGACAAGGTTCTTAACTGCCTTATCAAAGCAATATTGCTACACGTTTTACATACATTATTGGATCTAGAGAGCCTTTACATCTGAACAGTCAGAGAACTCTGAACATATGGCTACTCAGAGTCTCAACCAGGAAATCAAAAGATCCTCATAAGCAAGCCTCCAAAGCAAAATACCAACTCAGAGTATATATACACTTCTCAGAGCCAGAAGGTATCACGACCTTTGTGACTCAGTGCCTAATCAACTTAGTACCAAAAGGTGTGAAAGCCTTCCTACAAGCAAGCCTCCCCTAAGCAAAGGTTCTCTCCCTTAATGGGATCTGTGACTCAGGAGCTGTGAGCTGGGCCAGAGCTCAAAGCAGGTCACATAGGCTTATTAATGGACAGGGAAGATCTTCTTATCCCATCAACATTACAGGAGTATGGGCTCAGACTTAGCACATTTCCTACAAAGCATTGATTCCATCTAACCTAATTGATGTCCAAATGTGGCACTGCTACTGATCAGTCCTAATTTCCTGCACTGGATTCCAAAGGTCCTCAGGCCATAAAGGCTGGGCTAGCTCAAAACCTGGCATGGACTAGCCCCTCAGACTGGATTCCCAGATGGCTTCCTCTCTAGACCTTTGGAAACTCAAAATCATCACCTCCAGATGAATCTCCTTAATCTAAAACAATAAAATCAAACTTCAAGACAGGCAAAGAATCGATGCCCATATTCAGGGAGCCAAATGCTGGCTTTAGGCAGGGAGGGGGCTGGGAACTTCTCCACTTACTGATTTGCCTTTTACCAGATGCTGTCTAGCAGAAAGAAGTCAAAAGAAGTCCAGTGAAGAAGAAAGGTTCAACCAAGAGAGCCAAATGGAAGCTAATTCCCTTTTTAAATTCTTCCACAGCAAATAAAAAAGCCTCCTATTCACCTGACCAGAACCAATTATGGAATGTTTATGCATGCTCCAAAGTCTCTCCAAGGCATTTGGATTACACAATCCTCCTAGAAGCAAGCTCCCCAGCCTTTTCCACTTGGGGAATTGCATCAGCAGTACTCTCCTCATGTTCTCATTGGCCAGTCCACCTTTTCAATATATCAGCTACCTGACAGGGTTGTTATGAGCTTTAAGTGAGATAATATATGTAAAGTGATTTGCAAATGTTACAGTGTAATATGAATGAAAAAGTATTCATCGAGTGTTTGCTGTGTGACGGTGAAGGCCTTCTTATTGTTACGTCACAGGGCCAATATACTCAGGCTATTTGACACACACCTAGCAAGGAAGTCTATGGTCTGCTCTTTTTCCTCAGAGCTCACAACCTTACATAAAAGGCCCCATGTGATAGCTATCTGTGGGCACTTGTGATGTATAAAAAGTTTGGGAAACATAATTTCTGGGCAATTAATCATTTTATTAATCCTGCTAGCCTATATTTAAAAAAAAAGGCATCAGTGACACTCTCCAGGGCCAAAGACCCCTCATGGCACCCACTCAGCACTTGTATGCTCTTGGAAGAGTAGGTGTTCCTAAGGGTAGCAATTGTCTCTGATTGTTAAGAAGTAATGAGAAAGAATGAACATTATAATGAGAGGTGGATCTATTCTAACGAGGAGCCGGGTGGACTTGACTTTGCCTTGGGCAATCTAATCAAAGAATTTATCTGCACTCTAACCTGAGAAGAACACAATGGACTTCCCCACTTGGGTGGGGCCCGAACAAGATTGAGGAGAAAGTTAATCCAATCTCAATATCACCAAT
>CM053623.1:161018420-161048144 GCA_028646595.1 Phalanger gymnotis | reverse complement strand
CTCTCTCTCTCTCTCTCTCTCTCTCTCTCTCTCTCTCTCTCTCTCTCTCTCTCTCTAACACACCCCTGCAGCACTTAGTCACCAGCCAATTCTGGTTGGGCCTCACAAATGCTAAATTAAAATAAACAAACAAAACTCAAACAGTTTCCTCTGCCCACTTGCTAGGATATCCTCAAATTGCAGGGATCTCCCTTGGTTTGCATTCTCTCATTATCAGGATCCCTCATGCCATATTCCAATGCCTGGCTATATTCATGTACAGTTATAGGACTGAGGACAGATTCAGCTTCATTGTAATTTCCAAAAAGCCATTCAAAACAACTGTTCTTTCACCATTTGCATATAAATATGACTCCCTTAAAGCTGAGAGAGACCTTCTTTCTGACTATTGCTACTTGGCAGAAATGACAGAGCACATGTACTGGATGAGATAAATCTGATTTTGTGACATTTTGTTTTACTTTGTGTCTTTCCTTGAACAAAGGCAGGTGATACTAAGCTGTACTTTCCTAGTCTTGTGGGTAAACCTTGTAAGTTTGAGATGTCAGGAGATCCTGGGTCCCTCAGTGGGGACAGTTGTTAGCAGGAATTTACTGTATTTAAGAAGATGACCACTAACAGGAAAGACAATACTACTACATTTACTCTCACATTACCGTTCCTCCCTCTTTTTCCATTGGCAACATGCTTGTCTCAGAATATCTGTCATCCCAGTCTCAACCAGTTGAAATCCTACAACCTAGCTCAAAAACTTTCTGAAGGTAAATTCCCTAATTGCCCCAAGTCAAAACAATCTCTCCTTCTTTAGTCCCTGCATAATTCTTGCTTGAAATACTCTTATGTACTTAACTATGTTCCATTTTATAGAATATGTAACAGTGAAATGTTACCTACATTGAGTGTGCACTCGGTGGGTATCCCAGGGTAAGACAAGATACTTCAACCGTAATGTCTCATGTACTATTTCCACAGGAAGACATGGTATCACTTTACAATTAATAAACCAGTAATATCTATTTTGCCCAGTAAAGAGCACTATACTCAGTTCCCCGACATAGTAGTTCTATCTCTAATACATGCACAGAAAGAAGATTCCCTCTCTAGGAGCATGTACACATTGCCTACTTACACCACAAGGCTTTCAGGCAAGATAGAAACACTTGTTGATTAGTTTCTAGATTTCTAGCCTGGGGATATATATGAAAATATTGCTTGAGATCACAGGCATGCAAAAAGGGTGTGTTTACATACCCTGAAGGTACATTTCCACTGACCCTTGTCTGAAGGGAAGGCGAAGGACTAATGGGAATACTCCTTTAGATTGTGATGGCCCATCTGGTCCACATTCTGTATACACATAAGCTTAGAATTCTAAAAATAGGACAATCTATAGTTCTAGAATTCCCACCCCTAAATATGACTTTGCCTAGTTCAGCAATCCTTTATATCAGTGGCTTCTAAAGAGTAGGAGTATGTGACCAAATAATCAGAGGTTTTAGCCCTCTTTATTGTCATTTCCAAAAAGCCATTCAAAACAATTCCCCCCACAATTCAAAATATTCAAAACACTCCCCCCATAGAAGCCAGTCTTGGGACTTGTTTCCAACACAACCATACCCACCCTTATCCCCCAGTACCCTATTAACTCTTCAGATACCTCTGCTATGCAAACTCCAACTCCACAACGTTCCTGAGCTGGGTGTTAGCTTCTCAAGCAACAATATCCTAACCACTTTCTGGGTATCAACAACAGTAGCTATGTGGGTGCCTTTGGAAAAATTCCCCACCCCCAATCTAGGTCACTTCTCCCTCACTCCCATTACCCTCCCCACCACCACCACCACACCCATTACCCAGTAGCTATGGTAAGCGCTGCTTGGAGGGCAGGCTTTGCACTTCTTGGCAAGGACTGCTAAGTAAGAGAGCAGCCTCTCCCCTTTTCCTCTTGGGTAAGACAGAGTTAGTCACACAAGATGAACCTGCACAGATGAACTGCAGAGTTAATTTCGTTGTACTGTCTTCCCTTAAAAGCCCAAATGACTTCTAAAGTTACCCATCACAAGGACATCCAATCATTCAAGTCCACAAATTCATTGCCATTTTTGACTTTTTGAGTCAAAATCATCCCATATATCCCAAGAGTTGCCAGATCTTGTTTCTAGCTCCACGAGACCTCTAGTATCTGTCCCTTTCTCTCTACTCACACAGCCACAACTCTAGTTTAGGACATTACATCTCACCTCAAATCTGTCTCCCTTTCAAGCTATCCTCCACTGTTACCAAAGTCACTCCTTTATTCAATAAGCTCCAGTGATTCTCTATCAACTATAGGATTGAATATTATTTCATCTTTATCCCACAATTTAAAAAGTTTTATTTTGTGTAAATTATATGATGTACATAATTATTAGTGCAGTGGCACATGCATAAATTATTTTTAAATTAGTAATTATATGCATAAAACATGGGCAAACAGTAGATATAATTAGAGTTGTCCTTCATGGTTTTAGTGGACTGAGTTGGAGCTTCCGGTCAGGTATGATTGACTCATCATCAAGGTATTTGGACCATAAGATGATGCAGTCCTCCTAATTCACTACTGAGCCGGAGGAGTGAACTAAATGAATTCACAAAAAAGATCAACCAGCCTCTCTGACTCTCTCTTTTGTCTTTGTCGAAAGCATGTTAAGACTGTTTGGAGTTGTTTCAAAAAGTTGAGTGGGAGAAGGGGAGAGTGCCTTTCTCCCACTGAGCTTCCAAGCAGCTGTGAGCACATGTCCTGCCTAGACAAGTTTCCATGTGTGCCTCTGGCTGCTTTTGTCTCTTTTGTTTTTGTTTCCCCACCCTGCCCCCCAATCTTAGGTGAATTCATATTTCTAGATGGATATGTCCATGCTTGAAAATGACCTTGTGAATTTGAAAGGTAGAGAAAGAATTCTTGGGACCTTTCTGATTGGAGCTGATTAGTGACAAGGAATACTCTGCATTGAAAAGGGACACAAACCTAGCCATTCTACTAGCAATCTTAAGGATAGTCCCAAGATGGGGCTAAATGTGAATTGCTTAATTAGCAGTTTTGCAAATTGCTCTGTTTTCTGATTTCTAAATATCAGTGTTCCAGCAAATCGTATCAGTAGTTAAACGTGTGGCAAGTTCACTCTGGCTCACTATCCCAGAACCAGAATGGCTGTGTTTCCTCCTTAATGATGTTACTGGCTCAAGCCGCTATTCTAGGTATATTCCCCCACTTTTAAACACTAGTGACTAGCACCTCAATTTTGTTTGACCACTTAACTTTTAGAAAGGACTATTTACTTCAAGAATAAAGAAGGAATAGAAGTACAGACATTTCTCTCATCCCAATTTCTGGGGAAATTCTCCCTATACCACCTTAGTCTCTAAGGAGAGTGGATTCAGACTTGGTACAGTTTCAACACAGCATTATTTCCACCCAATTTCTGTTCAAATGCAGCATCATTGTTGGATGACTTGTCCCTGGGCTGGATCGCAAAGGTCAAATGTCACTATTTGACCACCACCTCTTCCTGCCCCGCCCTCCCCCCAGGGTTTCATTGCTGACTGCAATGGCCATGATGGACCCCTCTCAAGACTCCTGAACTCTCAGCTTCTCAAACTCCTGGACTGTTAGATTTCCAGTTAGCTCAGTCTTCTACTCTTTTAAAACTCATGAAGTCCTAGCCTTTAACTTTACCTAAAATGCAAAAACAAGTATAGAGAAAGAGAACCAGGGCCCACATTCATGGTGGTCTCAGAAGACAGGAGGAGACTTGGCCCCTAAATCAATGTCTCTTACTATATGCCATCAATAAAGGAGTCAAACCAAGAGAAGAGGTCCAACCAAGAGAGAGGTTGAGGCCAACTGAGGACTTTTGAAAATTTCATGGAGAGTATCAGTTCCACAATTGATGCTAATAAAAGAGTCTCTCATTCACCATATGGTTAGCAGTTACATAATGTTACATAATGTCAGCACATGCTTCAAAGTCTCTCCAAGACACTTCTATTATAATTTATTGTGGCTCTTTCAAGAACCAGTGCTCAAATTTTTTCCTGTTAAGAGTGCAAGATTTTAAAAAATTGGTGACCACTGCTCTGTATTTATATAATACAGGCAATTGACTTTCTTGCCTTCTATAACCACATCATTCATTAAGCGTAGCAAAATTGCAGAGAAAATTATTAAGTGCTCCCTCCATGGAGCACTTCACCCTTCTCAAATCTCCCTCTCAGGGAGCTCTCAGAGAACATTCCCTCCTAGGAGAGCAAAGAGTGTTAACTTACTCCTTTTCTTGCCTAAGGCCATGGAAAAGATCAGGAAAAAAAGAGTTGCATCAGAAACCCACATACAGTCATCTCTGCAAGCTAAGGAGAAACAGTGGAAGAACAAAAAAAAATGGGTTACTCTCTTTCCTCCATCGAGCAAGAGTCACAGCAGCAGCAATTTAGTTCTACTTCTCTCTCATTGTTGCTGTACAGTCATGTCCAAGCTCTTAGTGACCCCATTTAGGGTTTACTTGGCAAAGACACTGGAGTGGTTTACCCCTTCCTTCTCCAGCTCCTTTTATAGATGAGGAAACTGAGGCAAACAGGGTTAAACAACTTGCTCAGTCACATAGCTAGAAAGTCTCATAAGCAGGATATCAACTGCAATCTTCCGGACTCTAGGCCCCAGACTCTATCTACTTCACCACCTAGCTGCCTCTCCCACTAGTCATTCATATCCTTGACCTTGGGATTGTTTTGGTGTCCCTTTGAGAGTATTGGCCTCAGAGAAGTTTCCATCATTGAGTAAATAGTACCTTGGGTGCGGAGGCCATAGCAGTAGTCAGCAGCATTCTTAATCACTGCTCTTGGCTACAGGGCTCTTGCAAAAGTTCTCAGTCTCAAGGACAAGATGACAAAAAAGTATTCGTTTCTCTGGTTTCCTGAACTGAACAAGAATGGCAGGATGTCTCTCCATGAGGCCTGCATCCAGATCTAGTTTTCCTCCTCATGTCCAGAGGTTTCTTGCCCCAAGGAAAGCATAGGATCCCTAATTCCCCATGAGGAAAGAGAAGAAATACTGCTATCAACATTAGTGCTCTTGACCAGTTCCCTTTTTCTGTCCTGAAATTATCATTAACCCAGGCACTGATGTAAAATAGTAACTCAGAACAGAGAAGGCAGTTTGCCACAGCTACTAGCTGTGTCTCATTTTCTGGGCTACCTGCCTCCAATTCACACCAGCACTCAGCTTTGCAGGTTGGCTCTCAAGGAGGGGAGATTATTCTCCAAAGTTCCTAAGTGTATTAGATGGGCCTGCAATCCTAAAACTACAGCTCCCTACATTGTGCTGAATTTTAATTGATAGATAAGATTAGCTCAAAACAAAGGCAACTGTTTACTAACATGTTATCATAAAAACAGTAGTTATAAAACATTCCCTATAAAACAAACCTAGAGTTTACTTTCTTTTTTAAAAATTTCATTTATTTTTAGGTTTTTCCCCCCACAAATACACAGAGCTTCTGTGGAACGAGGGGGCGCACATTTAGAGTACAATGGTGGTGAGCTACAAATGTAGCAAACATTTGTGGCCAAGGTAGTTCATACCACTACATGGCCAGTAAGTACTTTCTTCCTTTGGTAGCTTCACACTGCTACACACACACACACAAAATACATAATCTTTATTATATTCTCCAGGTCTATTCTTCTTTGTTCAACTCCACAGCCAGTGCTAGTTCTCTCTTTAATCAATATTGGCTCTCTTCTCTGCTGCTTGGAGTCATGTTCCTTGAAGCTGTTTCCTGAACTGGGCACTATGTCTTTGTCTCTCTCTGTTCCCTGTTTCATGTGGTGTCACCTACTGAGTAAGTAGCTCAACCCTGTGATACCATGGCCACTGAGGGTGAGAGAAAGGAGAGAAAAATTCCTTCCCCTCTCTGCCTTCTGATAGAGTCACAGGAGTCACAGTCCACAAAGCTGTTCACTGTTTACAATATCTAGACATCTCAAACTGTCTCAGAGAGTGGCAGAATTAACTTTGCAAGTCCTCAGTTAGAACCCCCCTCTCTAGCTGGACCCCCACAAGAATGGCTCAGGCTTTACCTAGGGGTCTCTCCCATGATACAACCATAAACAAGTGAGCAAATCAACTGGTGACAGAGGGATAGCAGCAGCCACCTGTACAAATACAGTTGTCAGTATAAATGGATGCTCTAGAGATGGTGAGAAGAGGCATAATGGCCATCTGGTAGACAAAGGGCAGTGACACTTTCTTCTGAGGGAGTTTTTGTTGAAGCTCCTTAAACATAGGATTGAGCAAGAAGTAATCAATATCAATAGTTGGCCTATGGATTGTCCAGTAAAACTGGACTGCAACATCCAGGATGGACTATAAGGGTCCTTCTGTTCTACTCAAGTTTAAGCCATCCTCAAAAGCTCTTACCTAGTCTTGCAGTCCTGAGTCTCCACAAGTCTCTTTATCTAGTCTTGAGGAAATCTGGTGTCCCTGGGGCCAAACTCAAGATTCCCCAGTAGCTTAGATCATCCTGGCTGTAGGACTGTGAGAGGACTGAAGGCCATATACCTGAGATGGGAAGGGGGGGAGGTGCAAAATAAATCAGCAACCACTATCATGTCATAGAGATGCCCAAAAGGTACATAGAGGTGTTCCAACTGCCATTGAAGGTTTTGTTGGGAGAAACTCCTTAGTCAGACTAAAAGTGGGTAGACTACTCAGTCTGGATCACAGCTAATCTGGATCAGTATATTGTGTAAAGGGATGGAAAGATAAGTTCTTGGAAGTAGGAACCAATATAGGCCCTTTCATAGATTGGACAATAGGTCCCTGCCCTCCTAGCACAGAGTGAATGTAAATACTAAATAGTAACTATTTCTCTTTTGGCCAAGAACCCTGAGGGTCTTCCCCTTCCAGTTCAATTTTTTTTTTTTCTGATGAAAGGGGCCATCCCTTGATTAACTTCTTAAAAAGAGGCCTATTCACTGGATGAGTGTTGCCTCACTCAAAGTGAGAACCTGAAAAGACCTTAGCTTGAAAGGCCAAGGTCTCCCATTGCATACTGGGACATTTCCAGTCATCCTGATAAATATCTGGTCACTGGATCCAGATGACTCTGGAGGAGAAAATGAGGCTGATGATCTCTCTTTTTGACAGTCTCAATCAACTCTCTCAAGCCCTTCCTTTTTCTTTCCTTAGAGGCACCTGAACCCTATTCCCTCAGAGGATTCCATATACCCTGGGGCAACATTTCAAGTCCCCCTCAATTGGTAGCACTCTTCTCAGGAATGGGGTAATGGTAATGTAAATGGCAAGATCTTTCCCATCCATTAATAGGCCCATGTGACCTGCTTAAATCACATGAAAGCCTGAGTCACATGAAGCCTGTGGTGGGAGGAGCTTGCTGAATGGGTGGAGTAGGAAGGGGTGGAGCAGGAGGGGTGGGGCAGAGCTGAGAGGAAGTGAGTCAGAGCTGGGAGAGAGTTGGTGGGAATTGAAGCTTGGAGAGAGAGGAGGCGGTCAGAGAGCCACAGTTAGCATGAGTGAGAGCCAGGGAGTGACTTTGCTTGAGGGTGTTTATTTGTGGGAAGGCTTGGGGATGGCAGTGCCCCCTGCATTGTTATTGTGTATAGATTTTTTTGTCGCTATGTTGGATTTGGCTTTCTGGTCTTTGAATAAGTATTTTGGTTCTGTCTTCTATGTGGAGAGTCTGTTATATTTTGCAATTCAGAACCATGCTGGCATATTCATAGCCGCCACAGGTGCTGTGAATAATCGCATTGGCACTACAGATAGTTTGCACAAATCCTTCATAGAAGGAGCTCGTGGAACAAAAAGGTAATATTGCTTTGAGGCGTCTTGCTGTCCAGTGACATCATGGAGCTGAAACCATCTCTGCATAACCAAAGTGATAACAAATTTTCCAAAAAGAAAGGGGATTACTAAGTCAACTTGTTGGTAGTCCTGAGTCCCAGGGTATAAGTGAAGGGGAATTCTTAACAGCCTCCTGAGGAAGAAAGGGGAAATGCCTCAGCAGAGCTCTCTAAAGGGCTTCCCCTGTAGAGTTTAGATTTAGTTTAAGTTTTGCTGTCATCTCCTTGATAGGAGTCCCTGAGAGATTTTCCCGGTGATCTAGGAAACACTAAATGACTGGCGGTATGAAAAGAGCCTTGATATCAACTTAGATCCCAAGATGGGTTGAATACAAGGGGCTTATGACAACTTACTTTACTGCAGATTACCTGACCTCAAATGAAGAATTCATCTATACCAACTGGTGACTATATCAAAAGTGGCACCACCTATGCTAATATTCCTGATGTTGCTCCCACTCACTGTCACTACTATACAACAGAAGTTCTACGGTAAACCATAACGATCTGGCATCATCTACCACATGGAGTAGATTATTAACATCCAGCATTTAGTCCTTCCAAACTGGGTTTCACATTTCCTTCAAAGGACCTTTAAATGCTTTTATTTGTTTTCTTTTTGCTTTCCTTTTAGTTCAGTTTTTTTTTTCTTTTTCCCCCTGATTGCCTACGCTAGGCTCTTCATATCTGTAAGATCAGGCTGGGGTATACGGGATATTCAGGGAGGACTGGCATCTCTGGTACAAGGACTTGCTGAGCCCTTTTCAGAACAACTCATCCATCTTTTGTGATCACTTCTCACCCAGCTCTCACCTGTGGCTCCAAGAAGCTGTAGCATGTGGCCATATGTGCAGTGGCCATACCCAAAAAAAACCCATCTCAGCAGATGGGTTAAACCGCCAAGGCCTCAAATTGGTCAGTGAGTTAGGAGGATGTTTACCTCAAAAATTATGAAGACTCCCTCTGGCAGAACAGGCAAACGAGGACAATTTGTTTCAATGGCCACAGAGGAAGCTCAGGCAGGTGCTGTGGAGTGCTTAGGGCTCAGTCAGGCATCAAAGATGCCAACATCATCTACTGCATCCCAGGCCATCTCCAGTCACCCTGACTTTTGTCTTGCCACTGGACTTCTATGATTCTGGAAGAGAGAGTGAGGCTGATGACTTTATGCAATTCTGCCACACTTAAATCCAATTCATAATTCATGGGCAAGTCAAAATATCACCCTGTGATGCCATCAGTCCTCTTCTAAAACGGACAAACAAGAAGGAGATTAAGCTTCTCCATGAAGGCTTTTGTTCTTGGCTAGACCTGACTCAAGACAATGCCTGGCAGTTTAGTTTGATAATGGAACAAAGTGATACATTTGTAGGTCATTCAGTAGTTACAAAAAGAAAAATTTACTTCCCCATAGCAGGAGAAGGATATTCGATAAGGATAGGCATTGAGGATACCCTACAATTGATTCAGCAAAGAAAACTTTCCTTGCCTGGATTGCCCATGTGATCCACTAGCCAAGATTCTCAAACCTCCTCTAACTTCTCATGGCTGCTCTGAACTCCAACACAGAGGGAGCGATGTCAACAGTCTGAGCCTTTAGTCTCCTAAATCAACCAAGTGTCAAGGAATTTCTTAATATCTTCTAAGGAAAAACTAGCTTAATCTGCATGAGGAGATTGGTTAAGATGTTGCTCCTACCATAACCCTAAAGCCTTTTAAGTGATGGAAGGCCCTCTAAAAAAACCATTAAGACTTAGTCACCAACGGGTGGTATGTGATAGGCTCAACAACTACCAGGAATTGTCCCTACTCCCATCACATAAGTTAGGATAGTTCCTTCCCTAAAAACCCAGCTTCCTGTTGGACTCTGCATTGATGTGGCATCCTGATCATCTAAAGGCACAAAAGTAGTCCACAGTTATTGGAATAAGAATCGTGACTCCACAGAGACTTAGTCATACAATAGATAGAACAATGGGTCTGAAGTCAGGAAGTTCTGAGTTCAAATCTTGTCTCAGACACTTACTATTTGATCCTGGGCAAGTCACTTAATTTGTTTGCCTCAGTTTCCTCAACTGTAAATTGAGGATATTAATAGCTATCTACTTCACAAGGTTGTTGTGAGGATCAAATGAGATATTTGTAAAAAAACAAAATGTGTCTAACACATACTATGCTCTATATAAATGCTTATTTCTTTCCCTTTACACCTAAAGGACATCTGAAAGTCAAGTGGGTCACCACACCTTGCTTTACACATTTCCTATGGAAATAAGGAGGTAAAGGATGCTTCTACTTGACTTATCCTTTCTAGGACTAAGTAAATCTTAATTTATTGAATGATCTATGAGTATCTCATTTTATTCCAATATCAAATCTGAGCTATAAGATCAGACTAGCAGTCTTACTCCTTTTTGTATCATAATTATCTGTGAATTGGTGCTCTACACAACCTTTTTTTTTTTGTCCAGACTGATGATGAGTCAGTCAGCCAACAGCCATTTATTAAGTGCCTACTATGTGAAGGCACTGTGCTAGGGGTTTAGGATACAATGAAAGACAAATGACAGTCATTACTGTCAAAGAGCTCACAGACTAAATACACACACACACACACACACACACACACACACACACACACACATAGGTGTATATGGTAAGTTAGAGGGAATCTCAGAGGAAACGCATTGCATTGAGGAGGACTGGGGAAGGCCTCTTTCGGAAGGTATCATTTGAACTGAAACTTTAAGGAAGCCAAGGAATCAAGAAAACAAAGGTAAGAAGTAAGGGCATTCTAGGTATGGGTTCAGGCAGTAATGATAATAATAGCTAGCACTGATGTGGCATTATAATGTTTAAAAATTGCTTTACAAATACAGGGCATCCCAAAAGTCTCAGTGAAGTTTAAAGCTGTAAAAGCTAAAACTCTTTGGTATACTTTGCATTTCTAAATTGATTTGCAAACTTTAAAGCTCTGTATAAATGCTACTCATAATTATTACTAGTTATCCTTCATGCCTTGAAAGCTCTCATTTCTCAGCTTGATGTCACTGTTTCCCTAGCTTCTTTCAAGTCTTAGTGCTTCCAAAAGTCTTTGTGCGGTTTAAAGCTGTTAAGGATTAAAACTGCACTAAGATCTTTGCAGCACCCCTGTATTATCTCATTTGATCCTCACAACAACCCTGGGAGGGGCATTCTATTTTATTATCTCCATTTTACAGATGAGGAAACAGGTCTACAGAGGTTAAGTGACTGGCCCAGGGTCACACAATTAGTAAATATCTAAGGCCAGATTTGAATTTGTCTTCTTGACTCCAGATCTACTGCTGTGGCATTTGTCTGCCTACCTAGTGAAAAGGCACAACATAGAGTCAGGAACGTCATGTGTGAGGAAGTTAGTATCACTGGATCATAGAATGTGTGGAAAGGAGTAAAGTGTAAGAAGATTGGAAAGATAGGAAGGAGATTGGTTGTGAAGGGCTTTAAAAGCCAAACAGAGATTCTCTAAATCAAATGCAAATTAAAACAGTTCTGAGGTATCACATCACACCTATCAGATTGGCTAACATGATAAAACAGGAAAATAATAAATATTGGAGAATATGTGAGAAAATTGTAACACTAATGCATTGTTGGTGGAGTTGTGAACTGATCCAACCATTCTGGAGAGTAATTTTGAATTATGCCCAAAGGACTATAAAACTGTACAGATCTCTTGACCCAGAAATACCCCTTCTAGGGCTATATCCCAAAGAGATCATAAAAACAGCAAAAGGACCCATATGTACAAAAATATTTATAGCAGCTTTTTTTGTGATGGCCAAGAATTGGAAATTAAGGAGATGCCCATCAATTGGGAAATGGCTGAACAAGTTGTATTGTATGTATGTAACAGAATACTATTGTGCTATAAGAAATGATTAGCAGGCAGACTTCAGAAAAACCTCGAAAGACTTCCATGAACTGATGCTGAGTGAAATGAGCAGAACCAGGAGAACATTGTACATAGTAACAGCAACATTGTGCGATGACTTTGTTAGACTTAGCTCTTCTCAGCAATGCAAGGATCTAAGATAACTCCAATCAACTCATGATGGAAAACACTATCCATACTCAGAGAAAGAACTTTGTGGAGTCTGAATGCAGATGGAAGCGTACTATTTGCTCTCCTTTTCTTTTGTTTCTTCTTTCTTGCGGTTCCTCCCATTAGTTCTAATTCTTCTTTATATCACGACTAATGTGAAAATATGCTTAACATGAATGTATAAGTAGAACTTATATCTGATTGCACACTGTCTTGGGGAGGGGGGATGAGAAGGAGAAAAATTAAAATTCAAAATTTTATGAAGTAAATGTTGAACTAAAATATATATAAATAAAATAAAAGCCAGAGGATTTTATATTTGATCCAACAGGTAATAAGAAGCCACTGAATTTACTGAGTAGGGATTGGACATTTTCATACCTATACTTCAGGAAGATGACTTTGGCAGCTGAGAGGAGGTTTGCTTAGATTGGGAATACATTTGAGACAGGGAGATCAACCTTACTGAAAAAATCCAGGAATGAGGTAATGAGTGTTTGCACTAGGCAGCTGCATCAGAGAAAAGGGGATATTTAAGGAGAGAGAATGTGAACATAGAACAGGAGTTGGAAACAGATTGGATACGGCAGTGAGTGCAAGTGAGAAGTCAAGGATGACAACTAGCCTTGGTCACTGAGAGGATAGCTGTGTTATCCACATTAACAGGGAAGGCAGGGAAAGGAGAAGGTTTGGAGAGAAAGGTAATGAATTGGAAGGAAGGAAACAAGCATTTATTAAGCACTTACTATATGCCAGGGATCCTGCTAAACACTTTACAAATAGTATCTCATTTGATCCTCACAACAATCTTGCAAAGTATTATCCCCATTTTACAATTAAGAAAACTGAGGCAGGAAGCGGTTAAGTAATTTGTAGGGTTACATACGGTCAAATTTGAACTCAGGACTTCCTGACTCCAGGGCCAGTGCTCTAATCCTCTGTACCACCTACCTGCTTCCCGGCCCAGGATACAGCCTTTTCAGGTTACAGATGAGCAATCAAGCATGGCTATGGACATGGATTCAGCAAAAGAAAGAGAGGAGTGGCCAGATGGTTGTCAGGAGAACCGTGAAAGCAGAGATTAACTCCACCATTATTACAAGATCCTGACACACCACAGTATTCACCTTCTTCCTCTCATCTTCTATAAGTGTCTTTAAAATCTAAGCTAGTTGACATTCAAGTATTCTGACCCCAGTCTCTTTTCACTACACCAAGTTCCCTCCCCTTATATTGGAAAATCTGACATCATCAGTTCCCTGATAACTGCGCAAGATTTATCTAAATAATAAAACTAAACAAAGCCAATCAAAAGGTCCCCAACTTCCTACATTATGTCTTAATGTATTGTAAAGATTCTCTTAGCCAAATCTGTAATTTGCAACATCAAAGCATCGACTCTTTTATGTTGCTTATAAAAACATCTCTTTTCCAGACTTGCTCCTGTGGTTGCATTTTTCCCCAGAGGTTTACCCTGTACTGAAATCAAGCACTTAAAAAAGCTTTTCCCTCTTGTTTCTTATTTGAGATTTCTAAGCGTGTCAGGATTTACTGGTAAATCTAAATAGCTAATTTTTAATTACTCTCCTGCACAGGATATAATACCGCAGAAGAAAAAGGTCTATGCTTCACTGTAAAGCAAAGATACGTACAAATTAGTCAAAGGAAATAAAATATACGTAAAATGATAATAAACAGATTCTCTAGTAAGAGTATCATCCATGTTCACCTTGCATATTCAGACAGCTCGTTTGTATTCTTTCGAAAATAATGAAATGTTGCAGAATTTGGCCAGCAGAGGGAGACAAATGAGTCTCCAACCCCACGAGGGAGCCCCACCCAGACTATAATTGTTTACGTAGCATCTCTTCAAGGCCTTAAAAAAAATGCAACACTTTTACAGAAAAAATGGTAAATTTTTTCCTTAAAAATAAGTCCTTTTGTTTCAAACTGCTTTTATAAATCACCATTTCTTCTATTTCCTTTTCTTCCTTATCTACAGAAAGAGAAATCCAGCCTGCGCCTGCATTCGGCGCAAGCATAGGTTCAGTCTCCATTGAGCTCTGCCTCCTTCCCTACACGGTCCTCAGAGCTTGTTCTCAGGGTTGAGCTTGCGTCTTCAAAAACCAGAAACATCTCCTCTCTTGGGTTAGGCCTTTCTCCAGAAATTCCATAATTCATGAGCCATACCAATCTGAATGGCTGCTTTGCAGTTTCCTATATGGATACTAGCTGTCATTTGTCAGCAAAGGGGCCTCGAAATTTAATTTAAATTAATTCTAGCCACAAAATGAAAAGTAACAATGAAATGTAATAAAAACTTCTCCTTTCGGGCAGCTTCATCCACCAAAAATTAAAATTAACGTTAATTCCTTAGGGTAGCCTAACAAATGCCAGATTTTAAGGCTCCCATGTCAACTAATTATATTGAGTTACAAAGTTATGAAAAAGAAGCAGAACTAAATACTTAATGGAATAAAAGCATTAAGTTTTTCAGCCCTAGACCATTAAAGAAAAGTTGAAACTTCGTGGGCTATTGGACCAGGAAGGGGTAAAAAAAAAATCCAAACTGGGGAGGAAGGAGGAGGCAGAGTGCTTTGGGTGACTGGGAAAACAGGAGGGAGGGAGGGAGCCTGAAAAAGAATGAGGGTGGATCCGCCCAAACAAAGAGGCAGTAGCTAACTGCCCCAACAGCCAGAATCCAGTTCAGGCCGGTTTGAGCCAGTTTTCAAGGCTGGAATGAGACAACAGCAGCTGCTGAGACTGCACCAGGGCTGGGTAGAAAATGTGAACTGGATTCTCTACAGTGAAATTGGATTCGGGCTGGAGTCTCAGGAGCTGAAAACAGTTTCCAGGAGAAGCAAAGTCAGATGAAATATAAGGCCTGGAGCACAGAGAGTGAGGAAGGGAATAGCCCATTACAGAGAGAGAAAGAAAAGCAAGCCAGCCTTTGTACTGGAATCCCCTCCACATTTTCCTTCCTGCCGCCCCTTATTATAGCTTGCAAAGGGAAAAGGGCCTCTGGGTATCAGCTTTCCGGGAGAGAAAGCAAGCAGGGTTGGGGGAGGGGAGGCTTGTGGTTCTTAGAGGAATGAAAAAAAATGCCCAAGAGGGTCAGAAGGGGCATGAGAGCCTTCACACCTTGGCAGTTCACACCACCTTGTGATACACCAGACTCCTTGTTGCACACTTTAATAACAACCCCCCCCCCCAGCCTTCTCACATCTGCATTTTCTGAGCTTGCCACATAAAAGTGGCCCACATACTAACCACACATGTTCATAGTTCATGGAACACTAAACACATGCTGCGTGAGGAGCACGTCGCTTATTTTCACGTGTGTGTCCAAAATTTATCTATATATAAACCCAGAGGCACAAAGTCATATGTGCATTACACAATGGTAGTATTATATTCCAGCCTCCCCTCCCCCCTCTTCCTCCTCCCAGGTTCCAGGATTTCCCAAGCTATAATCAGACATAATTCTGATGTTGGTTAGAGTGTGGCTGAGTAGCTAATGGATGCCTAAAGCCTGGGCCTGTAAGTGCTGGCGACCCACTCTTAATTCAAAACTAGCTGGAAATACCTGCTTCCTTAAGTCCCTGGGGTCCAGAGAACCTGGGGGAGACCAGGAAGTTCAGGGACGGCTTTAAAGTCAAAATGGGAGAAGTGTCTAGAGAAGCCTGAGATCTTGGGTTTTCCCCAGTGAGTCACCAAAATTAGTTATAGAATTCCTATGGGGGTGACCCATAAGTGTCTTCCATCCCCCGCCATGGCCTCTTTTAGATTGAGAAGAAGAATCACTGAGAAAATTGAGTCCCAGAGGATGTTCCCTGGATGTCCCTGAAGCTCTCAAAACCACTCCAGAAGTGGCCAGGGCTTACTCAGACTGTCCAGGAAGAAGATAGACTGAGTTACCAAGTGTACCTATCAATCAGCCTTAGAGACACCAAAATGTCATTTCTCCTTCAACGTATGAAAGGCAGACGTGAAGAAATAACATGCAATTAGAGCCTTTGCAAATGTTAAAGGACAAGTTTATGCACATCTCAACTAAAGAAGAAGACAAACCAGTTTGCATCCTTTACACATGTTGCACAACAAACTAAGCCTGTGCATCATATGTTTAAAGCATTTTATATTTACGGATGTTGCATACAATTCTCTGACTAATGAAGACGGCTTCTCTAAAGCAAAGAAAGGACGTGGAGGGCTTCGGCAGTGGGAAAGAATGTTTCTTTCTCCCCTCTGTTTTCCTGAGCTTAGAAGGGGGGCAGGGAAAAACAGCAGAGCCTGGGAGCATGAAGCTGTAGTTTTGCTGAATTTTTTCTTGCCCTAGTTACCCAATGACAATGGTTCCACCTGTAAAAATCACTCTTTGGAAAGGCTTTTGTCTTCATAGCTAACAAAGCCAGTCACCTCAGGGAGTACCGGCAGGGTAGGAGTAGAGATGGAGAGTGGGACTTCAGTTGCTAAACCTGTAGCTTAGTAGAAAATGCCCTTTTGTTCCCCTACATCAAAATGGGAGCTCAACACCTGTAATGCTGATCAGTCTCATAACCACTCTAAATTACGGAGGTTTATTAGGGGAGGAGGAGGGGCAATTATTAGTATTACACATAAAATGTCACTACTAAAAACTCCCTCTTACTCAAAACATTTTTAGTTGAGGTGGTATTTTTTTTTAAATGATTAATTCATTATAGAAATAAACTAATCTAGGTATCAGAATCAGAAGATGAAAGAGAGCTGATTGCTACCTCTGGATTATAAATTAACAAATGAAAATAAGTGCTCAGAACCTGGGGGTGGAGGAAGCTTGGAAAGTGGGAGAGGGGAGGAAGGGGAAGGAGGAGAAGAGGGAGGGAAAGGGAAAAGAGAGAGGAGAATGGAAGAAAATGAGAGGGGGAGGGGATGTAAGAGGGAGAGGTTAAGAGGGAGAGCTCAAGCCCCACCCCAATCCCTTCCTTATTCCAGCTCCTCAGTGTAATCAGTGCTTCAGTTTTGGTGTATGATTTAAGGGTTAAAATTGATTTCTCTTTCTTGTGTTTGAGATAATTGAGACTGAGAGAAGTGAAGGGAGTAGAGGTCAACGGCTCCTTGATGGAAGGGCAAATGAATTACAATGGAGTCACATTTTACTGTGGATTAAGTTCCAAAAGCAAAATTCATAAGGCAAAGTCGAACATACTCAAAATTATCATCTCCCCTTCCAGTCGCCCTCCTCCTTTCTCCCCTCCCCCACCACCCCCAGAGCAGCCTCTAGCAAATTGAAACATTGTAGGTAAGGGAAGTCAGGAAGCCCAGATCCAGTTAACTTAGAGCGAAGGATGGGCTCGGCTTTCAGGGCTCCGTTGGTCAGGACTGGGTTCTAAAAGGAGCTCAGAATCCAAGATGAATTAGGAGCCACCCTTCCCCTGGCTAGTGCCCCACGTTTCCCACTCTCCCGTACTCTTTCTTTCTGACCCCTTCCTCCCTCTGGAAGCAGCATCTATTAGGGGGAAACTACATCTGGAGCTGGAGATGGGGGGAAGGGCAGCTTTCCATCTTCCTTCTCAAACTCACTCCTGGCTATACACCACGCATTGAGTAGAATGGCAGGCAAAACCTCAGATATTCTTTAACTTGCTATTAATTTCTGAGTATCTCTTTTTGCTGAACTAGTATAGTTTAATTTGTATAAGTTAAATGTCCATATGATGCAAATCCACCGTACTGAAAATTCTACTATGTTCAATTCTCCTTTTTCTCCTATATCTAATGTGAAATGCATCCACTTTATGCAGAATTATTTTTATGAGAACAGAGAAAACACTTTTATTCAGAATTATTCATTGTTTTGTTATAATCAGAAACTACTTCTTTAATTTCCAAGTGGTATTGACAGCCTTTGACCTGCTCTGGTTCAGAAAAAAGGAGCTGGGTCTAGGGAATCCTACACTCACCCTGGTAATCTGTGCATGCCCTCCTGCAGAAGTGGTGAGTGAGTAAATTTTCTCTATAGTGCTAAATTATTGACTTTCTGTCCCTTAACTTTGCTTCTCTTTCTGGAGCAATGCTGTCTCATTGTCAATAGGTATGTGGATTTGCCCAATCAGAATTCAGCTCTTGAGCCCCTACCCACTGGTGAGCCCTACCATGTGAGATCCCTACAAACTCTTAGGTTCTGCCAGTTTCCTTTCTGAACTGGCTGAATTTAGTAAGCCCTAATCACGTGATCTGGGCATAACGAAACTGATTCTCCACAATAGCAGGAACCATATTCTTAGATACTTAAGTCAATGTTTACTCTTTACATAAAATTGATAGTCAAAGAACTAGACTATAATAAGAAGAAAGCGACAGCTAAGAAAATAATAAAATGTCTACCAAGCCACTGCAAGCCTGCTTCTCTCCTAAATTACCCCCCAAATCCCTCAGGCAGTTTAGAAGCTACTTCTGCTCAAGAGTCCTAAGGAATGAAGGGTATGAATTTATGTCCCCTATCACTGCTGCCCCCAGGAAGTAGTAGAAAGAGTTAGTGTAAACAACATTGTTTCCACAGGATGTGTAACTCATACTTCCAGTAGGACTTGTCATTTCAAAAACAGAATCAGAAACTCCAGAAATTTATGTTTACCTTTCCCAGGTATACCTGAAGTATTGTACACAGTCCTTCCTCCCCCCACCTCTTATAAAACTTATCAGTCCCAAGTATCCTTTCTTCAGTGACTTGCTTATAAAGGCATGTTGACATTTGATATAAGATAAAAGACAAATGTGGGCCATAGGTGGAGGTGACATCTGTTAAGGCATTTGAATCAATATAAACTGAGTTTGAGGTCCTCAGAGTTGTATTCCACTTCTCAGTACCAGCCATCAGTCTTATCCCAAGATGGCAGATACTTCAATAGATAATCTGTAAGCCCTCCTGTCTTTAGGAGTCACTAATACTTTGGTCCCTGGGATTTGGTATAGCTGATGGATTTGCTTGGAACTCAAAGACTGCTATGGTATGATAGAAGGGATACTAAATTTGTAGTCAGAGAACCTAGGTTTCAATCCTGATTCTGCTACTTCCTGGTTATTTACTACTAACCACTAGGCTTCAGTTTCCTTGTCAGACAAGGAGATTGGATTACATCAGGGGTGTCAAACACCCTGTGGAGCCATATTGTGGGCTGTAAGCTGGAACCCAATTAAAATGTAATTGGGAAATATTTAACAAAATGCAGTAGAACACAGATAATGTTAATATGTGGTTTTCTAAATCTACATGTGACCCACAAAGATCCTTATATAGAGTTTAGTGGCCCCTGTTTCCATTTGTGCTCAATATCCCATCCATAAATCCTATAATCCTGTGAACCAGAAGGCAATGAATGCATCATCTATGTTTCCCAAGAATGCAAGGGATACATGGTAGAGTTGCAAAGTCAGAGGAACTATAGGGACTCCTATCCAACAGAGATTCGGATCAACTTCGCCAGAGACTCTTAGTCACAGAGTGTTTGCGCTTCCTTGAACTCAAAGATAGGAGACTTTTTCTGAGTATACCTTCTAAGTATGATCCATCCCCTACTATCTTGGGATGATAGGATTAGACCATGAAAATTATCTTGTGGCTCGGAAAAGCTTCAAGAAATCACAAGATGTCAAAAGACGTGAACCAAGAGTTCTCAGAAGAATTATAAACTATTAACAACCATATCACTAATAATAAGAAATGCAAATTAAAACATCCTCTGGATTTCCTCTGGTAACCAAGAAACTGGCAAAGATGATAAAAGATTGGAAAACAGTGTAGGAGAGATTGTGGAAAGATAAGCAAACTAAAATATTATTGGAGGAGATGTCGATTTGAAAAACCCATTCTGGAGTTCTGGAGGTGACCAAAAGCATCTGTAAAAAGCAAATCGGAATGAAACTAGGCAAGTGACTAAGATGTCTGTACCAGGGGTGGGGAACTTGTGGCCCACATATGACCCTCTAGGTCCTCAAGCGTGGCCCTTTGACTGAATCCAAACTTCTCAGAACAAACCCCATTAATGAAAGGATTTGTTCTGTAAAACTTGGATGTAGTCAAAAGGCCACACCCAAGGACCTAGAAGACCACATGTGGCCTTGAGGCTGCATATTCCCCACCCCTGGCCTATATTTTTTGATCTAGATTCTACTTCTAGATTTATCCCCAAAAAAGAAAAGTCTCACATATTTATAGAAATATTTATAGAAGCACTTTTTATGGTATCAAAGAATTGGAAACTAAGTAGATACTCATAAATGACTAAACAAATTGTGGTATAAGAATATTGCTGTGCTATATGGAACAATGATTATTCATTCCTCTGCAGGTCCATTCCTAACTTTTTCATCGTTCCCTACCACCTTTCTCAAACTAGATCTCTCCTTCCATGTTGTCCCTTACTCTGATTGGGTAGTTCCCCACCAGTAATCCAGACTTAAGTCGTAAGAAAAAGGTAAAGTAAATATCTGGAATTTTTCCAATTACAGAATTCATTTCTGGACTAGGTCAATAGTAAAAGATTTAATTAAGAATGTTAAAACCAATTTATATGAAATACATAAAATTGAAATTGTGTTTTTCCATATCAAATGAAAAATGTTGTCTGCTTTTACATTCTATGGCTGGTTTTCAAAATTAAGATAATTCTTAACTGCCAAAGAGTAACTAACTTTTAAAAAGAAACCTCAAACTATAAAAATTAATCTCAGAATAAAAAAATTGATAATAGAATAAAAATACAGATAAATTAAACTCCTTTTTGTCTTCTTATAACAAGGTGTCACCATGTATGTTTGTATTCTCTATGGGAGGTCCTTATCAAATGTTTCAATAAAAGGTTCACTGTTCTCATGAAGTTGAACTCAAAAAGGAAACTCTTGATCAACTGCTGGAAGAGGGTAGGATGATAACTAATAGAGATTAGGAGTTGCCTAACTCCTATTTTGCTTATGTGGTCTTTGCCAATGAGATTTATCTTTAGACCGGAAAGGACAGAACAAAGAGAGCTAAATAATAAATAATAAAGATTCGAACCCAAAATAAGCAAGAAGAGAATAGCACTTAGTTGTCCTTTCCATATACAATGTGGTAGTCATTATGCATATTATTTCCTGGTTCTGCTTTCTTCACTTTGCATTAGTTCATGTAAATCCTCCCATGCTTTTCTGTATTCATCGCAGTTATCATTTCTTATGGAAAAGCAATATCCATCATGTTCACATACCACAACTTGTTTAGTAATCCCCCAATCTATGAGTATTTACATTTTTCCAGTTTTTTGCTACCACGAGAAGTGCTCCTATAAATATTTTGGGGCACATGGGGTCTTTCCTTTTATCATGACCCCCTTGGGATATATGCGTAGCAATGGGATCTATGTGTCAAAGGGTATGAACATTTTAGGCATTTTCTTGCTATAATTGCAAATGTCTTTTTCGTGATGAGTGGAGGCCACCAGTCAATCAATAAATCAACGAGTATTTATTAAGACCCTGCTATGTACCAGGAACAATGCTAGACAATGGAGATATAAGTGCAAAAGTGAGACAGTTTCTGTTTTTACATTCTACTAGTGCATCCAAGATGTTCACATATAAGTAAATGCAAGATAAACTATGAAGAAATACACAGGGGCAGCTAGGTGGATAGAGTACCAGCCCTGGAGTCAGGAGGACCTGAGTTCAAATCTAGCCTCAGTTCCTTGATACTTACTAGCTGTGCGACTCTAGGCAAGTCCCTTACCCCTGATTGCCTCACACACACAAAAAAGAAAATACATAGTGATAGGAGTGTTACAAACAATCAGGGGAATCAGGAAAGACTTCTTTGAGCTGAACCC
Source organism: Phalanger gymnotis (assembly GCA_028646595.1). NCBI lineage: Eukaryota > Metazoa > Chordata > Mammalia > Diprotodontia > Phalangeridae > Phalanger > Phalanger gymnotis. The sequence goes on along the minus strand of CM053623.1, from coordinate 161,026,319 downwards.
TGCTGGGAGCTAGAAGTTTCAAGAGGCAGAAGAGATCATTTCATGTTTATGGGAAAACTGAGGGAATATGAAATAAGGGGAACGGCATTAAGACCAATCTGGCTAAAATATAAAGTGCACAAGGGAGAGTAATCAGCTTGAAAGATAGACTAGAGTCACATTGTGAAGGGTTTTAAGTGCCAAACAGAGGAGTTTGTACTTTATCCTAAAGGTAATATGGAGCTGCTAAAGTTTCTTTAAAAGAGGAGTGACATGGTCAGACCTGTTTTTCAGGAATTTCAAATTGACAGCTGTGTGGAGGATGGATTGGAGAGAGGAGAGAGTCTGGAAGCAGAGGGATCAGTGAGAGGGCTATTGAAGTAGTCCCTGTGAGAGGTATTGTGTTTTGATGACTATGTGACTAGAGAGAAGGAGATGGATATAAAAGATGTTGCAGAGGTAGAACTGAAATGATTTAGTACCTAATTGGAGGTTGAAGACAGGGAGTAAGAGAGAAAGAGAGAGACAGATACAGAAAAACAGAGACAGAGAGACAGAGACAGAAAGAAACGTAAAGTCATACTTGGACACAAGAAGTCAATTTTACATGTACAACATAGAGATAGTTTAACAGCAATCGTTATAACAAAGATCTGAGGTTTCAGGGGGCTGCTAGCCCAATATAATTCATCAGTGTGATGTGGCAGTAAAAACAAAACACCTACCACAATCTTGGGCTGCATTTAAGAAAGGAATAGCTTTCAAACACAAAGTGATAAGCCCACTGTAGCGTGCCCTGGGCAGACTTTTTCTAAAGTATTGTGTTCAGTTTTGGATGTCATAGTTTAAGAAGAACATTGATAAACTGCAGTGTTAGGAGGAAGACATTCAGAATGATAAAGGGCCTTGAATGCCTGTCATATTAGGACCGGTTGAAGGAACTATTTATTCTAAAGAAGAGAACACAGAGAGGGTACACAAAATGTATGTTCAAGTTTGGCTATCATTTGGAGGGGGGATTAGATTTATTTGGTTTGCAGGAGCAATTCATGAAAATCTCAAAGAGACAAATTTTGGCTTCATATCAGGAAAATATTAACACTTAAAGCTGTCTAAAAGTGGAATAGACTGCTTTGAAAACGGGTGAGTTCTCCTTCCTTGGAGGTCTGCAAACAAAAGCTGGTATATTATGGAGATTCCTTTAGGGTATGGGTTAGACTAATGACCATTGAGATCCCTTTTAAATCTGAAATTCTACGATTTTGTGGAATGAGGAAGACTGAAGAGTTGAGGATGATTCCTAAGTTTCAGACTCTTTAACTAAAAGAATGGTGAAGCCCTGAAATGAAATAGGAAATTAAGAAGATCGGAAGGTTTAGGGGGAAAGATAATGGGTTCTCTTTTGGACAAGTTGAATTTGAGATGTCTATGGGACATATATGTGGAGAAGTCAAGCAAGCAGTTGGAGCTTTGGAATTTGAGCTGAGGAGAGAAATGGGGGCTATAGAGATCTGAGAGACATTTGCATAGAAAGGATAATTAAATCCATGGAATCTGAGTTCACCGAGAAAGATTGTAAAGAGGGAAAAAAGGGCTCAATACAGTACAGAGAGATACACTCACAGGGATCAGGCATGGATGATGAACCTGTAAAAGGAGACAGAGAAGGATTGATTAGACAGCTAGAAAGAGAAACATTATAGAGGAGAGAGTTACAAAAACTCAACGGGGAAAGAGGATCCAGAAGAGTGTTCTGGACTGCACCTAACTCAGGGCTATTTCCTGATGATTTTGGCTTGATAGTGTAATAAAATGAGATACTTCTATGTCATTCAACAGTTACCAAAGATTGACATATCCATAGGAGAAGGATATTTGAAAGGATAGGCACTGAAGACACTTCAAGCTGATTCAGTTTAGGAGAGCTCCCTTGTTGAGCTGTTCACCACAATCCGCCAGCCAATCATTGGAGTCCTCCGGAGCTCCTCTTGGCTGCTTTGTACTTTGGGAAGTGATGTCGACAATCTGAAACTTTAGTGCCCGAAGCCAACCAAGACTCAAGGATGGTCCCAATGCCTCTTCAGAAAAAAAAAAATCTGTTAATTTACATAAGGGGAAGGGTTGAGATATTGTTCCTATCAGAAAGGAGGTGGTCAACAAATTGAGCAGAGAAATCAAGAAGGACAAGGACTGAAAAAAGGTCTTAGATTTAGCATTATAGATGTAATATTAAATCCCCTCTCGGGCCATTCCCCCAACTCCCACAACTGTTGGCAGGCTGTATCCCCGAAGAGTATTGCTACTTTAACGTCAAAGTTCTAAAGGTAACCCCCAAATTTGTAGGAGTTTCTGGTACTGTTACTTACAAGACCCTACCTGTGTACTTCCTACTGATTGCCAATGTATGAGGTAAATAAAATGTGAAGACTTCACAGGGAAGATTTGTATAAATCTATATCTATATCTATATTAAGAAATGTTTAAAAATCAAGAAATAGGGAAGTGAAAAAAAAAATTCTGAGGCCATGAGTCTGATGGCTCAGCCTCTGGTAAAGTTTGCCCTGAAACTTTTTGTTCTTTCTTCTCATTCTGGTTTAAAGATTTGCTCAGTAAGAACAGGGTCACTGTGACCTGCTTTCCCTTACTGTAAAAGTACTGTAAGAGAATGGAGAGGGTCTCCCCTCCCCTTATCCTGTTCTCCTTCTTTAGATTTATAGATGTCACCTCAGTTGTAATCATTAACTAAGGGAATGGGAATTGGAGTTTCTGTGCCTCAATTTCCTGGTTCTTTGTCTACCTTTAGTGCTGAGATTGTAAGCCCACCTCCCAGCCAATGGTGAGAAGGGTCAGACATGGGCGGGAATTCTCTTGTGTTAGGTATAATTATTGGTGCTTTGCCCCTTGTAAAGCACCTGCTTTGCTGGTTCTGCTCTGTGCTAGCAGAGGATGCCCAATTCTCAGGAATTGAATAAAATTTATTTCTGTTCCCACCCTGAGATGGCTCCTTATAAATTTAATTGATGAGGGCCTTTCATCCCACACAATCAACCAGTAGTCTTAATTAGGTTTTTAAAAGGATATTTGCTAAGATGGTATAATAGGAATAGTTGATATAAAATATTTCTCCCCCCAAATCTGGGGCACACTCTCCCATAAGTACATAGAAATTCTAAAGGAAAAGTGGATTTAAACTTAGTACAATGGTAACGTGGCCAAGAGGTACATAGCTCCTCATTACTAGGAATATTTTTTTTTCCTTTTTAGAATCTTCATGAAGTTCCCCTCAGGTGTATGTAGCACTCTGCTGAGTTCCAAGGGTCAGTGTTTTTATAGAGGCCTGAATTTTCTTGTCCTAGATATGCCTTCAATATACCTCTTAGTTCCTGGTTGCATGTATTTTCTCCTTCTGATTCAGTCCTTCCAGTGACATGAACAATGAGAGTGGGGAGGAAGAGAACACTCCTCATGGGCTCAATCCTTGCCCTCCTCCCCATGGTGCTTTTCAGTATGATTCCTTATGGTGCCTCTGAACCTGAAAGGTACCTAATATTTACTACTTTGCTAATATACTACATGCTTTTAAATTTACTTCCTATATTATGGATAGGTCCAGAGATGTATATGATTTATTTAGCCAGTCATAAAATATTTCTTTTGAGGTCTCTTCTGCTTTTACCCATTGACCCAAGTACTTTGCTCCTCCAAAACTAATTACAGTCTTATTCCCACCTAGTTTATATCTTTCATGAATTGACCTGCATACCCTACCATATACCACTATCAGTTCCAAATGAATAAAAACCTAAATATATAAAGTGAGACTCTTTTTTTAATTGGAAGAAAATAGAAGCAAACATCTTTCACAAACATAGCTATAAGAATTTTTAACCAGAAAAGGGGATAGAAATGATCATTTCCCCCCCCAATCAATAACATCTAAACACTTTTTTGGGAAAAGTTTTTTTTTTTTAATTTATATTCTCTATGTTGTTTTTCTCCTCTTTTAAAAATCACTTTTATGCCTTGTTTAGTTACAAATCCTACCCTTAACCATAGTTGTGAGAAGCGTTTTTTTCTGTTCTGTTTTAATTTGTTTGATAATATAATTTTAAAAACTTAGGTGTTTGTCTTTTTGAAGAGTATTGTATTTATATTTCATAAATGCTAGTTTAAAATTCTCTTCTTCCAAGCTACTTTTCAGTTTTTCCTGTGGTTCATGTCATAAGGGGAAAGGGAACAGTTGAGGAGGGGCCTTCCCTGAGTAGTTTTTGTCCTTAGTGTAATGGGAGGGAGGGAAGAACCAAATGTACCTACATATGTACCTACAAGATACATACAGTATAAATGAGATAATCCAAGAGGAAAGGCATTTCCAGTAAGGGAGAAGTAGGGTGGAGGTAGAGCAAGAATAGGAAATACTTCTTGTAGAAGCTGTGGTTGAGCTGAGATTTGAAGAAAGTCAGGGAAGCCAAGAGGCAGAATTGAAGAGAGAGAGAGAGAGAGAGAGAGAGAGAGAGAGAGAGAGAGAGAGAGAGCATTCCATGTATAGGAGGATACATCCAGTGAAAAGGTAGAGGAGATGGAGTATTGTGAGAAATAGCAAGCAAGTCATGGCTTTTTATTTTCAGTTTTGTTAATCTCTTCTTTGATTTTTATTATTTCTACTTTGAAACTTGTTTGGAGATGATTAATTTGTCAGTTTTCTAATTTTTTAGTTGTACTGTATAACTCATTGGTCTTTTTTTCTCTTTGTTTATACAGCATATGGAAATATAAATTTTCCTTTGAGGAATGCTTTAGCTACAGCTACAAATTTTGGTATGTTGTCTCATATAATTTTCTTTAATATTATTGTTCTATTGATGAGGTTAAAGAAAAATGATGATGATAGAGAGCCATAGGCTTCTAGGGGTGCTCGAGACCCCAAAATACCAACACACTGGGTTCTGCTGAATGAATTCCACTCAGGCCTTCTCAGCCAAGGAAAAAGACAAAGTTTATTAAGGATTTGCCATAATGGGTTGTCTTAAGAAATCTCACTCTTTGTGACGCTTGTTTTCACAAGCAGGCCAGATTCAATGATTGAATCTGAGCGCCCTCATGGAGGCAAGATGGATCTTATATACAGAAAGATTGTGAGAGGGATTGAGAGGTAGTCTGGGGTAACTAGAAGAGGGGTTTAGGGAGGGTCTCGAGGAGGGGTCTAAGGAGGATCTTGATGGACTGAGGTGACTAGAAGTCAAGACTCCAGGAAAGGAGAATGGGATTTTCTTAGGGTTAAGAGTGTGAAGCAGCTGGACAATAGAGGGCTGGGCTAGGTAGAGATTTGGGCCTAATGATAATGTAAGGTTATAGCCTCAGGCCAAGGCCTGATCAAATGGGAAGATTCAAGGAGAGTTCAAGGGGGCTCCCACAGTCTAAGCCCCATGACTATTATTTGTTCTTTGGCCCACTCATACATTCTTAAGGATAATATTATTCCATATTTAAGTTTACCTTTTCATATTTCCTCACTGATTATTCTTTTGTTGTATTATTATCTCTAAAGGGTATACTTAATTTAAATTTCTGCATTTATTTATGAGTTCTTTACGCTCTAGCACAATGGTCTTCAAAGTGAGGGACTAGGCCCTCTGGTTGACTGTGATGATACTCCAGAGGGGCTGTGTAGACTGACTCATTTATGTGATAAATCAATTTGAGAGTGAAACAATAGGTCACATCTCTCTCTCTCTGTGGTAATCAATTGTGGGCTTATCTCCAGCTCAAGCACATCTACCCTTATGCCCCAGCACTTCCCCAACAACCTCCTTTTTTGTGCAATCTCTCATTTCCCCCTTACTTATTCAAGCATTGGCCACTCAGGGCTCCCAGCCACCCCACAGCATCAGTTGTCCACATGCCACTGGGAAAAATTTTTCCAACCACCTGCCCCCCAAATTGTTTTGTGGCTGTAGCAGGCACTCTTGGGGACCAGACTTTGTACTCACAGAATGATGATCCCAGAGTAAAAGCAGTGCCCCACCTTTTTCTTCTTGGGTGTGACAGAATAAGTGACACAGGATAAACAGACACAGCTGGCTTGTGATCTGCATTGCAAATATAATTACATTATCCTCTCCACCTCTCAACCCATAACTCTTCCAAACTTACATATCACTTTCAAGTGTGCTACCATCCTTCTAGTCTCCTGGGTTCTGATAACCTCAGTGTCACCTTTGGCTATTCACTTACACAAGTTCAGACCCTTGTCATTTGTCACGTGGACTACTGCAGTAATCTCTAAGTTGATTTCCTGATTCCAAACTCTCCCTTTTCCAATTCATGGTCTACCGATCTATCAAACTGATATTCCTAAGGAACAGGTCTCATCAGGTTGTTCTTCTACTCAGTGAAATCCAGTTATTTCCTATTGACTCTAGAATTAAATGTTTATTTTATGCCTCATCTTTTTTCATTTCTATTTTTGTGTAAGTTTTACAATGCATATAATCATTACTACCATATATAAATATATGGAACTGCATTATTAAAAATTCTTTTACTGTCAATAATAAAAATAATAATACTGTCAATAATTAAAAAAAAAATTTTAAGATTACTACTCTACAACACTGTTAGTGTTTGTAAAAGTACCAGACAAGGATGAAAAATAGGCATATACTTTAAGATTCATACTCAATAGAGTGACAGGGGGTGGGGCCAAGATGGCTGCTGGAAAGCAGGGACTGGCATGAGCTCCCTGCCAAGTCCCTCCAAAAACCTATAAAAAAAATGGCTCTGAACAAATTCTAGAGCTGCAGGACATACAAAATAGCAGAGGGAAGCAGGGCTCCAGCCTAGGACAGCCTGGAGGGTTGCTGGGTAAGGTCTTTCACCCACAGAGCTGGGAGCAGAGCAGAGCCCAGCATGGGCGATGCGGACCAGCCAGACCAGGAGCCGGGGAAAGCGTGCCCTAGCGCCCTGAGTCAGTGAGCTGTGGCAGTTACCAGACTTCTCAACTCATAGGCACCAAAGATAACAGAGAAGAACTACAGAGCCCACAAAGTGGCGGAGGGAAGCAGGACATTAGCCCAGGACAGCCTGGATAGTCTCTGGGTAAGGTCTATTCCACACAGAGGAGCTGGGAGCTGATGGAGCAGAACAGAGCCCAGAGTGGGCGGTGCAGACCAACTAGACCAGGAGCCGGGCTGAACAAGACCTAGCGCCCTGAATCAGTGAGCTGCAGCAGTTACCAGACTTCTCAACCCACAAACACCAAAGACAACAGAGAAGGTTAGTGGGAAAAGCTGCTGGGGACAGGGAGTTTGTGGTTCAGCCACCACCCCAGGGGCAGCAGAGGTGGGGCAGCTACAGAACTACAGCTGCAGTTGCTTCTGGCCCCAGGCCCACCTGGTGGGAGAAATTAAGTGGCTGATCAGAGGAAGAGTAAAGAGCCTGCTGAAGATCTAAGCCCAGTCCAGGTTGGGGGTTCTTGGGGAAGGAGGAATGCTGATGTGGCAGCACATCCGCCCAAGCTTGGAACATAGAACTCTGTATTCTACAAGCAGTCATACCCTGATGAAAAACTCAAGGGTCAAGTAAGTCGGCTGGGAACATGGCAAGGCAGCGAAAATGCACCCAGATTCAGTCTCAGACTTTGGAAGCTTTCTTTGGGAACAAAGAAGACCAAAACATACAGCCAGAAGAAATCAACAAAGTCAAAGAGCCTACAACAAAAGCCTCTAAGAAAAACATGAACTGGTCTCAGGCCATGGAAGAGCTCAAAAAGGATTTGGAAAAGAAAGTTAGAGAAGTAGAGGAAAAATTGGGAAGAGAAATGAGAAGGATACGAGAAAATGATGAAAAACAAGTCAAAGACTTGCTAAAGGAGACCCAAAAAAATACTGAAAAAAATATTGAAGAAAACGGCACCTTAAA
>CM053623.1:161001047-161017920 GCA_028646595.1 Phalanger gymnotis | reverse complement strand
TAATTCAAACGCATGTGAAAATCAATGCTGAAAACTAAACATATTAAAAATAAATTTAAAAAAAAAAGAAAAAAAAAAGAAAAAATAGATCTCAAAAACCTATTCTCATACATGAACACACAATTCTTAAAGGAATGACAAGCTCAAATAATATTTAGATGGTTAGTATATGGAATTGATATATTGATACCAGCATTTTAGTGTTTTTAATATGAGCCCTCAGTAACTTAGATGTCTTAGTGTTCACCTACTCTGAAATAGAAATTTGCTATGAAAGGAAAAAGGAGGAACATATTTATAGCAGGGGGAAATACCACACACACACCCCCAGTTGTGTTTTAATCTAGTTAGAGTCATAATTGAGAGCTAATTATGTAGGCTCCACCATATTCACAGGGTAGCAAGCCAGGCTCAGAAGTAGTCAGGCGGGAAAATTTCATGTCCAGAGAAGAAATATCACAGTGGAAGCTGAGTCAAAAGTCTCCTACTTTCACCTCCTAAAGGTCATCCCTTCAAATGTCCCAGGCACAAACATTCACTTATGGAAGGCCTCAGACTGTGCTCCCTTTGAGTAGCACTGACATTTCCTTTGCAAAGATGGAGTGTTGGCTTCACAGAAATTTAGACAATAATATCTGAAATCAAAATTTGAAACAATATCAAATTAAAGTCCCATGAGAATAGCAAAAATTCAATGATCACAGTCCAGGTCTAGGATAGTTAACTTTGTTTTCATAATTATAAATCATTATAAAGTCACTTTTATACTATAAGCAAATTTGTGAGTTCTCCTGTAGCTTCTCAGAAAACCATTTTAGGCCTAGGATATGATTGGTAACTATCTATTACTATTTATTTCAAGTCAACATATAAATATTAATGTGAAGGTGCTCATACAAAATTCTAATTAAGGTTAAAATGTGCTTCTTAGAAATGAGCTAGAAGCAGGAAGGCTACTGTGTTCTATCATCAGAATGTCTCCCACTTTTACTAATGAGATCAGTAGATTTAAATGTCAAATGTTTTAAATAGCTTCTTCCACAGATTAGCAAGATTTACCCTGTAGTTTTATCTTAGAATAATTACCTAGTATACTAAGAAGTTAAGGTTTCATGACTCTTAAAACAATGTAGTATAATGGGCAGAAACGTTAATGGAATCTCTCCTCTTTGTAATTTCTAAATGGATCTGTGATTTATGGATATGGGGAACCTTAAAACATATTGTTATTATTTCCAACTAAAATAAATTACTGCAGTCTAGCCTGAGTGTGTGGCTAGTTCTCGAAATCTTGAAGTACTAAAGTTTCATCGAGTTACCAGCATGTCGTAAAACTCCAACATGGTTCCTCAAACTTAATCACTTTAAACTGCTAACAGGGCTGATAAGATTTTAGGACACCTCATGAGATCTTTTGTTATATGAAATTTCACAGAAAATGATCACCATTATCAATTATGTTTCCAAATAAATAGTTTTCACACATGTTTGCATCATTCTTTTAACAACTGACTCGATAGTCCAAGAATATCCAGATTAAAAGAGAATTTACTTTTCTAACGACATTTCCAATACAATGATATGCCAAATTTATATTAGACACTAATTAAGCACTCCACAATCATTATATTATTTGGTCCTCCCAACAAACCTGGGGTAAATTTTATTTTTATCCACTTTACAGATTAACAAACTGAGATAGAGGCGAAATAATATGCCTAAGGTCACACAATCAATAAATTTCTTGATGCCAAATAGCAATTGCAGTTTGCATTGAGTTTTAATCTACTACAATTAACCTAATAAGGGAACACATCTCACCTTAAATTAGTTTCAAGATAAAACTTAATCAACTTAAATCACCAACTGGCTCATATGGTTAATAAAACAATATTGTGCTTAGATGGCATATTCACCCTTATGGGTTTAGGGAAAATTAGAAGATCAACTTCTAATTCTAGGTGGTACAGTAGATAGAGTGATGGGCCTGGAGTCAAGAAGATTCACCTTTGTGAGTTCAAATCTGGCCTCAGACCCTGGCCAAGTCTCTTAACCCTGTTTGCCTTGGTTGCCTCATCTGTAAAATGAGCTGGAAGATGGAAATGGCAAACCACCCCAGTATCTTTGCCAAGAAAACCTCAAAAAGGTGGGAAAGAATAGGACACAAATGAACAAGATCAATCGTAAGTGTAAAGTGCTATTGCAACAAAGTGCCGGAGGAGCTAACACTGCGTAATAGCTTTTAAAACAGACTACCCCCTTCTGTCCTAATATATTCAGTACCTTCCAAAGTTAAATAAAATATTTTATTCAAATAAATTTAAAAATACTCATTGTAGTTTCAACAATATGTTAAATGGCCAGTTTATTGACAACCAAGAAAGACACTATTGCTTGAGTAAATAACTTGATGTAAGTTCTATTTAATAAAAGTTATTCCTTTAGTTGTCCTTATTATATTAAAATACTTTGCTTTCATATATATAAAAAAATATCTATTTTAAATATCTGTGTATTTTAGATATTTGTCTCTGGATTAAACAATTAAGTCCACAAAATATTCTTGCAAACTGAAGTTTACTTACTTTCAAGATAGTCACAAGACTTCCTCTTTTCCTAGGGGCAGTTCTTTAGAGCTAGATAAATTTAAACTGCTTGCTCCTGAAAATTCAGTGATACTCAAGAGCTGTTTGCAGTTTCAATTCCTCTTTTTACTGAATCTTACAAACAGGCTCAATTTCCCTTTTTTCTCTTCCCTCTTTAAAACAGTAAACTTGTTACTCCCTGGGAAAAGACTGATTAAAAGCTGATCTATTTTTCACTTTTCACTCTAGATAGGTTTTCTCTGTAGATTCACTGTTCCTCTTCCTTCTTTAAAATACCCAATCAAATGCTTGGTAGGGTCTTTTAATTATGATAATAGTTTCTAATTTCCAAATTAAGTCAGTTGCATTTTTCAGTTCTTAACATTTCATACACAACAATTTTATAATAGTAACATACATTTTTAAATATTAATTTTTGACATTCTAAATTGATCTCATTCAAGGCCAATAGAGAGAAATCTTTATCAAATTATACTTTAAAAACAAAACTTATTTTTGCAGTTTCGAAACATATTGCTCTGATGTCAAATATTGGGTGACAACTTAAAAATTAAACTCCACAGCAATAATCCATATCTAATATTCCCCAGAACTAGTTTTATCTTAAGGGTTTTATTCCTCAAATCCTTCTTCTTTGTGCAATATCCGTTCTATAAACAAACTCGTCTCTTCTTTTTACAATTCTTAGCAATATGACCTTCTTTCAGACAGTAGAAACATCTAATCTTGGCTCTAGACTTAGATTTTTGTTTTTCCTTATCTTTTCCCTCATAGACATACTGGCTTGTGTCTTTTAACTCATTAATTACTTCTTTACCACCACTCAGGGCAATTCTTAAAAAAACCAAAACTCATTCCCCAGTTGAGAAATGGTCAAAGGATATGAACAGGCAGTTTTCAGAGGAAGAAATTAAAGATATCTATAGGCATATGAAAAAATTCTCTAAAGCACGACTGATTAGAGAAATGCAAATCAAAACAGCTCTTAGGTACCACATCTCCCCTGTCAGATTGGCTAAAATGACAAAACAGGAAAATGGTAAATGCTGGAGAGGGTGTGGGAAAACTGGAACACTGTTGCATTACTAGTGGAGTTGTGAACTGATCCAGCCATTCTGGAGAGCAATTTGGAACTATGCCCAAAGGGGTATAAAAATGTTCATACTCTGACCCAGCAATACCGCTTCTAGGGCTGTATCCCAAACAGATCACACAAGTGGGAAAAGGACCCATATGTACAAAATATTTATAGCAGCTCTTTTTGTAGTAGCAAAGAATTAGAAATCAAGGGGATCGCATCAATTGGGCAATGGCTGAACAAGCTGTGGTATATAAATGTAATGAAATACTACTGTGCTATAAGAAATGGGGAAGATATGGACTTCATAAAAACCTGGAAAAACCTACATGATATAATGCCGAGTGAGCAGAACAGAACCAGGAGAACATTATACACAACCACAGATATATGGATTCTGTGGTGACTAACTCTGATAGACTTCACTCTTCTCAGCAATACAAGGTTCAAAGACAACTCCAAAGGACTCAAGATGGAGAGAACTATCTACATCCAGAGAAAAAACTACAGAGCCTGAATGCAGATTGAGGCAAACTATTTGCTTTCCTTTTTATTTTTTTCTCTTTTGTTTTTGTTTTTGTTTGTTTTGTCTCTCCTTTCTCATGATTCATCCAGTTGGTCATAATTCTTCTTTACAACTTGAGTATTGTGTAAATAAGTTTAATGCGAAGTTATATGTAGAAGACATATCGGATTCCATGCCATCTTGGGGTGGAGAAGAAAATCTGGAACTCAAAATCATGTGGAACTGAGTGTTATAAACTAAAAAATAGAAAATCTTAATTAAAAAAAAACTTCCTAATTTCCGATTGAGATTGGTTGACGATGCTAAGCTAATAATTCAAGTATCATATGAATCACTCAAGTTTAGACCTGTATAATGCTTAGCATCTTTTCACAGTCTATTTTTTAAAAGCAATTAGGAGGTTCTTCTGGAAATTGAAAAATACTTCAAATTCTGGAATGGGTTGTACAAGTGGCCATGATCTACAAAATTTAGTTTCAGAGTCTAATTGAATGTGGATTTATAATTTCTAATATTTAAAATCAATCTTTCTAAGCTACTTTAAAAATAAGGATTAAGTTTCACTCACACTTAAGCTGCTCCTTGATTTAACAAACTTCTCTCCTTTTCATGGTCAAGAACAGGGGTGTGGAACCTGTGGCCTTAAGGCCACAAGTGGCCTTCTAGGTCCTTAAGTGAGACCTTTTGACTGAATCCAAATTTGACAGAACACATCCTTTTATTTTTATTAATACATTTTTGTTCATCTTTTATATTTTTATTTTACCTTTAAAATAAACATATTTAAATTACCAAATAAAATAAGTTTCAATGAAAAATATCCTTCCAGAATGACTGACACAATTAGAACATTAGTAAGCCATAAGGGTTCAATTGGCAGCTGCTATGCTCATTCCTTAGTTCTAACTTCTCCAGGCTGACTGACCCACTACCACACAAGGCTTGTTGGTGAGAGTTTATAGGGGTTGAGCACACCATTCTGTCATCAGCTTTTGACAACAATTCATTGTTTCTGTTTGAAGTGGAATTTGTGAATAGTTGCACAGCTCAACAATACTTTTTAATTCTGTCCGTTTAACAGCCCATCATGTCAAAGAAGAGCAAGAGAACACTAAAGGAAGAAAATGGATTTTTTTAATGAGGATTGAGAGTTGCAATATATCTTGTTCCTGCTAAAGATAAGATGATTTACTTGCTTTATGATACTACAGTATTGTATTGGTAAACAAAATGGGCTCTTAGCACTCGGTTCAACCAAGTGCCCTTAAAGAGTTTGGCCTTTGTTTCCTTGATTAGATTGAAAGTCCTTGGTGAACTCCTTGCCTTAGGGGAGGGCCTAGTTTACACCTGAGTTTGAGTGACATGTTTGGGACATTAGAGGCTTTTAGACCATGTGGGTTTAAGTTGCCTCTTTGTGAAGATTTTAGGTCACCTGGGTGAGTCACATGTGTGACTCACCCTTGACCCTGAAAAAGATGTAAAACCAGGGGTTGGCTTTCTCTTTTTCGGAGCTCTTACACACAGCCATGGTAGCATGCGTGACTCTGGGCCAGCCCTTGTTATGAGCTCCCAGGCTAAACCTAGATGTTGGTAATTATGAATCATATTTGGTCTGTCGATGTTTGTAATTTGTTTGTATTTGTTCTGAAGTTCTGCTGACGCGTTCCCTTGAACTAAGTGATGCAAATTATTGAAAGATTTCTATAGGAATGCCACATTTCTGTATGATATCATGTCAAATCAAAATGACTTGAATATTTCTTTGCAAGGTAAAACTAAGTCTATATATGATATGTGGCAAAAAATCCAAGCATTTTTTTAAAAAGCTATTTTTTTTCACAACACTTCTACTTCAATAGGAAATTTCAGATAAACATTTTCCACAGTTAGCAAAGGTCATTGATAAGCAGGATGATATATGTGAATCATTTGAAGAATATGCAGTTATCATAGACCTATTAATTGGAGAATACAATGAAAGGTTCACTGACTTTGAGAATCATGACATCACACTCAAATTAGCATTTCAGTCTCACCTAGTTGATATCACCAAAGCACCTAAAGAACTACAGCTAGAATTGATCTCTCAGTAGATGACATTTTAAAGTCATTATTTGGTGCTAAGAAAGATCCAGTTGAAATATGGAAAATACAGTAGAATACCCATGCTTTCGGCAACATGCTTTTCAACCACTTATTACTGTGAATCTACATTCACCTACCTAACCCAAATCAAGATGCCCTTCAGGTCACAAATGACTGATACCCATCTGGAGGATATACTGAAAATGTGGACCTCCATGTTGCAACCAAAGATTTAAATGCTTTCCAACAAAAAGCAGACACAACAAAGTCATGAAAAGGTTCGTTAACTTTAAAATCAACAAATTGTTTTCATTTTTTGAAATTATCAAGTACATAGTAGTTAGATTTTTACAAAATAATGTATATTTTTAAGTATATGCAATTGAAGTTTCTTGAATGCAGCCTTATTTGATTATAGCTAAATATTAATGCAGCCTTCCAACATGAAAAGGCTCCCTACTCCTGGTCAAGAAAAAAGTACAAATTATAAACTGTCTTTGAAATCTTGTTGAAGCTGACTTTTCAGTGCATAGGGCCCCAGCCCTGGAGTCAGGGGGACCTGAGTTCAAATTCAGCCTCAGACATTTACTAGCTGTGTGACCCTGGGCAATCACTTAACCCTGTTTGCCTCAACTTACTCATCTGTAAAATAGCTGGAGAAGGAACTCCAGTATCTTTGCCAAGAGAACCCCCAAAATGGGATCACGGAGAGTCAGAAACAACTAAAACAATGCAACAATGACAAAAAAAACCTCCCTCATTAGAATTATAAAAGGAGTCTATATATAATCTTTTCTTCTCCTAAAATGAACTCTACAATTTTGAGGTACCACAAAGATACAACATCGACAAACATAATAAATTCATAATTTAGACAAGCAGTAAAGAACCAACATCTCAGTCATATATTTTAGTTCCTAATTAGTTTAAATTAGCTTAAAACCTAATAAATTTCTGCAAACTGGGACTAGTTCAATTAAAAGATTTGTGTAGCCAAATGTATAAAGACATGGTTTCCAGGATTGCCCCAGAATAAGAACAGGGCATACTATTAGGGTCTAATCATTCACCAAGGGTCCCTATCCAAGGGGTCACATGGTTTGGTTGATTCCCCCAGCCCTTGCCTTCAGGAGCCTAATCATGGACCTGGTTCTCACCTCATAAATCTAAATAAAGCCCAGGAAGGCCTAATAGGGGGTCCCTCCTGGCCATCCAAGGCATTCCAATTTATATCCCTTGATTTTGAGGCTGCTATCACAGTACCAAGCTCAAGATAGCCTCAGGGCAGCTGCTACCAATCTGAGTGCCAGGACTAGTGGCCAGTTTATGTCTAAGGCCAGGGAAAGTTCAATTCACTCTACTAACACACAAGGAGCAGCAATGAGAAATAAATCTAGCTTGATTAAGTCTTAACAAAATAGGATTAAGAATTGATTTTTCATTTCATGTCCCAAACCCCTCAAAGTACCTGAGAATCTGGAGGAGGAGATTTAGCTGGCTTGGCCCTGAGAAAGAGGACCAGAGCAATCCATATTACACAGAGAAAGTTGTTGAGTTTTGTTTTCTAGTGCATTTTTTTTGCTCTCCCTTTTTTCATGGGCAAGTTCAACCCATTCACATGTATATTAGAATTATTCTTTTTTTTTTCTCCAATAAATTCTAAAAGGTTTTTTCCTCTCTTCTTTTAGAAGTAAAAATAAAGAAGAAAAGACAAAAATCAGCATTAGGTATCTCTACATAATATTTCCTGGAACAATTTGATCAAAGACTTAATCGTACCTGCTCCTCTTTATGTCTAAATAGGAATAATGGGGTTTTGTCCTCTTTTCTTCTCCATTTGTAATTACCTCAATCTCTCTCTCTCTCTCTGTATACACATATTTGCATGTGTGTGAGACACTCACACCCCCATTTTTCCTTCTCCTGAGACAATCCCCTCTCCTACCCCTCTCTTGGTTTCAAACCCCTACCCTTCACAGGCCTGGTCCAGTCTCTTGCTTATTTTATTCTACTCCTACTACTCTAATTTTCCTCCTCCCTGCCTAAGCCAAATAAAATCAAGATTCATCATAGCTCAAATTTCCCCAACACTCTTCTCTGCTTTAGAATAATTTTCCCTAGCACCCTTGTACAAAAACATAGTAGGATTCCTCCCTCCTCCTCCTCCTTCCCCAGGCTGACCTCTTTGCTTACTCTCTTTTCCTGGGTTTTTTTTAAATCTTTTTTTTAACACTTGAACCATAGCTTGTCTTTCTCTGTTACTTCTTTGACTATTGGAAAGAGTAGGATTCTAGAAGGTCAATGATATCTTTTCCTTTTTTCAGAATATAAGCACTGGATCCTAACTTAGCCTTTCAGAGTTCTTCAAATTTGTTTACCTTTCTGAAGTTTTACTTGCCTACTGAGATTTCCTTGAAAAGATTTTCTCCCATTCTGGTTCAGGCAACTAGAATGCAGAGAAGTTAACAATTCTATTAAAAGTACAGTTCCCCTCAAATATTATGCTCATATTTGAAGTGTTATTAAAGAAAAAATGGATGGTAGGTTTCTAGGAGTGCTCGAGACCCCAAAATACCTACATTCCTGCAGAAAGAATTCGACTCAAGACTTCTCAGCCAAGGGAAAAGACAAAGTTTATTAGGGATTCATCATAACAGGTTGTCTTAAGAAATCCCACCCTTTGTGACACTTGTTTTCACAAGCAAGCGAGATTGAATCTGAGCACCTTCATGGAGGCAAGATGGAGATTATATACACAAAAACTATGGGAGGGACTGAGGTGGTGGGGTGACTAGAGGATGGGTTTAGGGAGGGTCTTGAGGAGGAATCTAAGGAGGAGCTTGATGGGACTAGGATGAGGTCAGACTCCAGGAGCCAAGAGAAAGGGATTAAGGGTGGGAAGTAGCTGAAGGCATGGATATTGATAGTATCAAGGGTGGGAAGTAGCTGGACAATAAAGGTCAAGGCTAGGTAGAGATTTGGGCCTAATGATAACACAAGGTTATAGCCTCAGGCCAAGGCCTGATCTAGTGGGAAGATTCAAGGAGAGTTCAAGGGGGTTCCCAGAGACTGTACTCTCATCATTATTTTGGGTACATACCATTTTCCTTTGCTTTTAAGTATATCATATTCTAATCTTTTCTTTCCTTTCATGTTGTTGATGTACAACCCTCCCTGAATATGATTGGGTTTCCCTCACATGTAATCTGTCTCTTCCTATACTGTTTCAATATTTTTTTTCTCTTACCTGGCAACTCTAGAGATTGCCGATAACATTTCTGTGTATTTGCTACTTAGGGTCTCTCTCTGTGGGTTATATTGATCTGGACTTTGCCCTCTGCTTTCCATATTTATTGTAGTATTGTAATTTTTATGATTTCTTAGTGTCATATACAGGCTTTTTCTTTGATTATACTTTTCTGAGAGACCAGTGATTCTTAGATCTTTGTGCCTAATTTCCCCATCTATTGGTTTTTGTTGTTATCATTCAGTTATCCCATCCTGTCAGATTCTTAGTGACCCCATGGACTATAGCACCCCAGGCCCTTCAATCTTCCACTATCTCTCAAAGTCTGTCCAAGTTCATTTTCATTGTTTTCATGACACCATCTATCCATCTCATCCTCTGCTATCCCCCTTTCCTCCAATCTTTCCCATCATCAAGGTCTTTTCCAATGAGTCCCATCTTCTCATTATGTGGCCACCGTATTTAAGCTCCAGCTTCAGTATTCAACCTTCCAGCGAATAGTTCAAATTAGTTTAATTGTTGCCTGATTTGCTGTCCAAGAGACTTTCAAAAGTTTCCTCCGGTGCCACAGTTTGAAGGCACATGAGAGACAGTAGCACAGGATTGCTCAACGTGGTGTGCCCACATCAGAGACGATGCTGTGCTCTATGAAATTGAAAACAGCTCAAAGGAAACTCAGGATGTGCAAATTTAGAGAATCTACCCCCAAATATTCACACGGACTATTTGTGCCTGACCTGTGGTAGAACATTCCAAGGTTGTATTGGTCTGATCAGCCACAGTTGAATACATTGTAACCTGACTCTAGCATAGTGATGTCATTTTGGTCCTGGAGAACAAAGGACAATCACCACCACACACATCCCTGAAGTGTGGGAGCAAGGTACAGTGGGGCATGTAATTCAGAGTGCAGAGTGGAACAGACAACTGACCACACCGGGAAAAGACCCTTCCTGTTGTTTTACTCCACCTTTTGCTAGTGAATCAGCCTTGTCCTTTCTAATTACTACAATGGGAATTCCTTGGCATTGGGCTTAAAAGAAGTGGAGGGGAGGGGCACGTCAACAGGATCTAAAACAGGGCAAGGAGTAGATAGTGCAGCCTTCTGTTAGTGTTTTTTTTTCCCTTAGTAATCACCTAAAAAGTATTTTCTTTTCTTTCTTTTATTTAGATTGTTGGGTTTTTTTTTCTTTATTATATTACTTAGTGTTTTGAGGTGGTGAAGGAAAGTTCTGCATGACTACAATTTTCCACTCTGACATCTTACCATAAAGTCTGAGTTATCTAGGGTACAACAGAGTAGTAGACAAATTAACTTGTCCTCCTTGTTGTTGTTATTATCATTATTATAACCAGCATTTATATAGCACTTTAAAGTTTGCAAATTACAACTCATTTGATCTGTATGACAACCCTGTGAGGTAGGTGCTGTTATTATCCTTATTTTACAGATGAGGAAATTGAAGCTGATGGAAGTTAAGTGACTTGCCTAGAGTCACACAATTAGTAAGTTTCTGAAGCTGCATTTGAACTTGTTTCTCTAAATCTAAGTCCTGTGACAGAGGGGACAATTTGTCGGAGGAGGTAGGATAGAATGGGATTACTTGAACAGGTACATTATTAACCTTGGTAAAGAGTAAGGCTACTATATCATGTGAAATAGGGGTAAAGGAGGAGAAAGTGGCATGAGTGATGGGAGATGAGGGAGAAGTGAAAAAAAGGGCATTAAGAGTGAATGGCCTCATTTTTTTCTGTGAAATATGAAGCAAGGTTCTCAGCTGAGAGAGTGGGGGAAGAGGAGTCATGGTTTGAGGAGGGATAAAAAGGCTTGGAAAAGCTTTTGTGGAGAGTGGAAGACTGGGAATACTCAGCAATATTATAAGACAGTTGGGGATTTAAGAGAGGAGGATAGTGTAAAGTTAAATTGGTTCACCAAAGAGTCAAGATGGGAAGAAGAGAGATGGCCTCGGAGAGAATTGAGGAGTCACGGGATTGGAGGTCACAATGAGGATGTAGAGTAGGGTTATGAAAGAGATGACAAAGGGAGAGGTGAAAAGCCAATAGATTATAGTCAGATAAATGACGATTTTTATGTGTGACTGACGTGGGGCAGAGGAGTAGCTCATGGGAGATAAGTAGACTGATGAGCTGAACGGTTAGGGTATTTGAAAGAGAATCAATACGTATGTCGAAGTCCCCTAGTATGAGGGCAGGAATTGGGGAGGAAAGAAAAATTGCAAGCTAAGTATCAAACTCATTGAAGAAGGAAGGGGAGTGACATGGGGGGTTTGTAGACAATGACCACCATGATTTCAATTGGGTGGTAGATATGAATAGCATGAATCTCAAAGGAAGAGAGGTTATTAAGTAAAAGAGGAAGGGAGAAAACTTGGACATGGCAATGTGGAGCAAGGGGTATTCTTACTCCCTTGCCTTGACCAGTAAGCCAATAAGAATGAGTAGAGGTATAAAAAGGTAGCCAGAAAGATTATATCAACACGGGAAAGCCAGGTTTCAGTAAGAGACAGTAAGTAGATGGAAGGAGTGGAAGAAGAATAGATTTAAGATAAAGGGAAATGTGTTACCTATGAGGGCCTAATGGAAGGTTTGGGTAGAGTTAGGATGAAATATTGGGGAGGGAGAATTGAGGGGGATGGGAATGAGGAATCAAGTTAAAGTATTGAGTGTAGCCTGGATGATGATCTACAGGAGTTCAGAGTTGCTGGGATATGAAGAGTATGACCAAGTATGAGAATGTTCATGACTGAGTAGAGGACATGTGGTACTAGAATCAATGGATAGACATTTCGAAGAAGCAAATTAAGGCTTAATATAAGATTTCATAACAGAGCTATGGCAAGTGAAATGGTTTGCTTCAGAATATAGTGGATTACCCTCATTAGAGGTATTTAATTGAAAACTGACTGATCACTTGGCTGCAAAGTAGTTCATAACTAGCCTCTCTCTGCTGAAAAGTCTATGACAGCAACACAATAGAACATTTAGGGTTTTTTTCCCCCAGATTTGTGATTTTATCAGTACAGGAAATTCCTCTATGTGGAAATTCCCTACAATTCCTATAAGTTAACATCTTAGAGAGTTAATCAGTATACTGAGAGATTCAATGACTTCTCATAGTCATAAAGTTATCATATGTCACCAAAAAAAACCTTAAACATAGTTTTTCTAGACCACAGGGCTGATCCTCTATTTATGATGTCATTTGCCTCTAGAGAGGAAATATAAAGGAGGAATAAATGGAGGAAATATAAAAAATATTTTGAGAAGAGATGTAACTAGAGTGAAAAGACCAGAGCTTTGCCCCAGATTTAAAGGGTACTGTCAACACTTTGAGTATTTCAGTAGCACATAAACAAGACAGTTTACCTCTTAAATAGAAAGGCTAATGAGTTAAAATAAAAAGCTAACAGATGGCTGACGAGAAGAAAATTGTTTCTGCCCCATAAAATTAGGTTATGTTTGGGCACACAAAGTTCTCACACCTTTCACTTGTGACAATCTCTGTGTCCTGAGGCTTTTTCTCCACCTTCCTTTTCTTCTAAGCCTTGGGAGTTGGTGGTGGTATTTGGCCCAGGCACAAAAATTCCTAGTTATGGCTCTGCCTGTGGGTTAAAAGCAATCACCTTTAGACATAGTTGTGCTAGACGACAGGATGGTAGAAAGTAGCTAGGTGGCACAGTTGACAGAGTGCCAGGCCTGGAATCAGGAAGACTCATCTTATTGAGTTCAAGTCTGACCTCAGATGCTTACTAGCTGTGTGACCCTGGGCAACTCACTTAATAATGTTTTCCTCAGTTCCTTCATCTGTAAAATGATCTGGAGAAGAGAATGGCAACCTATTCCAGTATCTTTGCCTAGAAAACTCCAAATGAAATCATGTAGAGTCAGGTACTTTTGAGCAACAACAAACAACAATTTTTATGAAAAAGATCTGTGGGTTTTATTGGATTTTCAAGTTCAAGATGAATCAATAGTGTAATATAGCAGCCATAAAAGCTAATATGGTACAATCTTAGGCTCTATTGAGAGACATGAGAGTGCCTAGACAGGTGATAGTCCCACTGTTCTTGTTCTAGTCGGATCAAATTTAAAGTGTTATGTTCAGTTCAGGATGCCCTATACCTACCTGTCTTGAAGTATTTGAAGGATTTTCCTGTGGAAGTCTAACACGACCAAAAAAACACAAAACAACCAAACAACAGACAAACCTGTGGAAGTGTGGAAGCTGCACTGCTTTTGGACATGAAAGAGAACTTCATGCCTTCTTGCCCCAGGAGCCATATTACTGAGAAATTTCATTTTCCTGAAAGATTAAGTCAGCCTTGATACTCATATCTCATCAGTGTCTTTTGCAACTGTGATTGGACCCTTTGCCTAAAGGGCAGAGCCATGAGCTCCAAAACTTCCACTGAAGAAAGGAGCCTAACACAGTCCTCCCCCTTTCTCCTTTTCAGCTTCCTCTGTTATCTTCCCCCAACTACGCTATTAGCCCTGTGCCTGGTGCATAGTAGGTTTGTTGACTGAATGAATGAAAAGTGATTAGAATTGTTTTATTTGGCCCCAGATGGCAAAACTAGGGACAATGGATAGAAATCTCCTAACAATTAGAGTTATTTAAAAGTAGAGACCCTGCTCCCTAGAAATCTTTATCTGAAGGCTGTTTGACCAACTACCTATAGGGGATTTTAGAGAAAGCATCCTTATTCAAGCATAGGTTACACAAGAGTGTCTTCTAGGTCTACCTTCCAATTCTAATTTTCTGTTATTTAGTTAGATACTATAACTAAGCTTCTAATAGCAGCTGTCTAGCCTGAAGTCTTCCCCAGGTAAGCAGGTTTTTTCTGGGGGGTGAGGGACAGGGTTTAAGGAAAAGGAAGGACAATGGTGAAGATCACAGCTATACCTTTGGATCCAATTACTAGAAGCCACAAATGGAGTAGATTAAAGCCTACTTTATATATTCACAGTCTTGCTACCCACCCCCACTCCCAGCAATCTCCTCCCTCTTCCTGGCTGCTTGAAATTCCTTTAACGGGAAACAAAGCCTTTCATTTCTCTGCGAGAGATTAAAGGCTTAAGCCTGGGGGAGGTAAACACAATTTAAATGTATTTCAGTTCTGGCCTAAATAAATGATAAAAAATCCTTTTTTTTTAAATAGTGTTTAGAAAAAAATAAATTAAAATTGATTTATTTGATTAAATTGAATTTTAAAATTGATTAGAAAACAAACGGAAGCTGGACATCTGAAGGGACACTAAAGAAGGGAACATACAATTCAAAAAGTGAGGCTAGAGTAGCCAATCAATCAATGAGCATTTATTAAGTTCCAACTATGTGCCAGAAACATACTAGGCTCTGGGGATACAAATACAATAAGTACTCACAGACCATGCCTAATTCTCACTTTAGCCTCAGGAAAGCTATGTTTATATGTATAGGCTGTTTTGTGAGAGAGTATAACAACACAATGTAAGAAAACAGCCTTCATCCCAAAAATATAACTTCTACTGCCTATTATTGTGTTTGAAAATTAACCATTAAAGCTTCATTCTTCTGAATTTTGAGCCTTTTTGTTGTTATTGTTTCTGGTCTTCAAAAAATTCCCCTAATAAAACATAAATTTTGGAAGAAGTAACACCTCATTTAGCAAAATCTTCTGAAAACAGAGCTTTGTAGATGTCCAAGGGAACAAAGAAACCTGAACAATACCAGGTATACTGAAAAGAGAGGTAAGAGGGTACTAAAGAAAAACTTCCCCTGCATGATAGTTCTACTTAGAACTCATTCAAGTAACTTAATCTCATAATACTTAATTTAGCTTGTTATAGAATCATATAAAACTTGACATTTTGTGTTTGGTTCCAATTACACCTTTTTTTTTAATGGAACCTGACAATTGGAAGGGACCTCAGGCTTACGTTTTCATCCCAGAATAAGAAAGCTCTTCTCAAAGTTTCTGAACTCCATTAAAAAAAAAAAATTCAACCCATAGAATTTCCCTGAACTAAATCCCCCCTTTGCTGGGCAAAATTCCCAAGATCAGGTCCCCTGAACTATTTCCATTCATTCTTTCTGAAGCCATAATCTCTCTAAAACTTCCAAACTTCTTCACAGCACCATTCCTTTGTTTCCTTTCCTCTTGGTCTATGACTAGCTTTTCTAATAATTAATATGCCTAAATATCAATTATGATTAAACTAGTTCTCTGCCATGAAGCCTAAGAACTATGCTCAATTCATTAATGCTTGGGAAGATGGAATTTTGCTGTCTTTCATTTAGCATTAAGGAGGTTAGTGACATTTTTAATGTACTTTTTAAAATGATTTTTCATCTTTAATTTCTCCTGCAGGGCTCCTATTCCCTCATGCAGGAGGTAGGAAGGAATAGAGGGTTGGTATTACACTGATCCTTACCTTACCACCCAGTCTTTGGCGAAAGTAGATTTTCCCTTCCATTTTTGTTTTAAAGCTGTGCTTGCCATCATTTCAAACCTGTCACTTCACCATGTCCTGGAAGTAGCTGTTTAATTAGGTAGCTGAGCCCCTAAATTCATTTAGAATTGTTTTCTGTTTGACTCTAGATCAGCCAGCTAACTTCCCCTGCGTTTCTGTTGTTCAAGGGGTGGGGATCAGGTGAAAAGTAAAGAAGAACTGGAAACAAAACTTAAATTTTCCTTTTTAGTGAATGGATATTAGCTCCTTATCAGTGGTACTACTCCCCAGTTTCTGCAGGTTCTCTAAGACTCCTAAAATAAAATGCACGAATTATTCTTAACACATTAGCTCATCAAATTATGAGTAACTTGAAACTTTTGCTTCCTTATGTGGCCCTAAGTCCAATTACTAGCCATGGGGAGTTCAAATGTTCTGTGGTCTGCTCTCTGAAATGGCTTTTTATCCTGAATTTAACTTGTGCAAAGATGAGATCCTTTTTTAATTAATATTCTTTTAGTTGCAGTATCAGCTTTTGACAACTAACAGTCATCCATTTTTACAACTTCTCTGTAATTAGTATGTCAGATAAATTATTCTACCAGAAGTCCCCTTCCACAAAAAGCTGATGGTAAACACCATGAGCCCAGTGGATACTTAACTATGGAGCTCCCCCCCCCAATAAAAAGTAATTCTAGGGAAGAAAATGTTGTTTTTTGTCCTTAATTCTGTCTTCCATTTTTTCATTCCTTTGGTTCTGTTTGAAAATATCTTGATTTCTCATCAAATCACTAGCTTCTACTTGCTCCAATCTAATTCTTAAGCTAGTATTTTCTTCAGTGGTCTTTTGGACATCCTTTTCCATTTGGCTAATTCTG
>CM053623.1:160963143-161000547 GCA_028646595.1 Phalanger gymnotis | reverse complement strand
GGGCCCTGCTTCCCTCTGCCACTTTGTGGGTTCCGCAGCTCTAGAATTGGTTCAGAGCCATTGTTTTATAGGTTTTTGGAGGAACTTGGTGGGGAGCTCACGCCAGTCACTGCTTCCCAGCCGCCATCTTGGCTCCGCCCTCCTGTCCTTAATTCTGGAAGATAACAATGACATCACAAGGCTTGACTTAAGCATGAATTGGATTTAAGTGAGGCAGAGCTGCGCAAAGTCATCAACCTCACTCTCTCCTCCAGAGTCCTCAAAATCCAGTGGCCAGACAAAAGTTGAGACAACTGGCAATGCCCCAGGATGCAGTGAGTAACTTTGGCCTTTCTACATTAAGGTCTTTCCCAGGTCTCACTTTGTCTCAGGCAATGTCCATTTAACACTAAGGGCTAGACAAAAATCGAGACAAAACTGTGAACATGTTGCTTCATGCCAGTAAATTATAAGCTCCTTAAAGACAGGGACTATTTTGTTTTTGTATTTTTATCCCTATGATCTGGTATAATATCTGTTACACAGTAAGCACTGAATAAATGTTTTTTGAATTGAATTAAGATAGAGATGTGATTATGAAAATCCTTTCAATAAATACTTAATTTAAAACCATAGAATTTATTTTTCCTCCTAACCTTGGTCTCATCCATCCAAGAGAACACATTCAAAAGTCTCTTCCTTCTAAAAGTAACAGACAACATTAAGGGAAAAGAATGAAACTTACATGATAATTTTGTTATATATTTGGAGGGAATAGCAAGTTGTACATAGTAGAGTTGCAGTTTCATGGAGCACTAAGGAAATGCTTGCTTCGTCCCATGAACTGAAAATAAAATAAAATTGTAATACAAAAAAAAATTGAGACAAAAGATGGTCTAATTTGCCATCACAAAAGTGTCCCTCTGGGAGGGAAACCCTCAGAGTTTCTGGTAAGAACAGAAAACAATTGCTATTTATACTCTATATTCTAAGCCATCACAACCTAAACAGTGAGCAACAGAGGTTTGGGCTGGAGCTATTATTGACCATTCAATGAAAGCTAGAGTGATTTGGGTTAAAAGGTTTAGTTCAGTAGCTCTATTTGAATTACAACAGTCTTTTTTAAAGCCTGTTTTCTAAGAGCTGTATTTCAAGAAATCAAAACTGAACAGTATTCAAGACAAAAAGTAAATTGCCCCAGCTTTTTGAAAACAAAATCAAATAAAAATAAATAACTAATTAAAAACAAATACAGCTCCTTATGTCTTACAAAATATAAGCCACTAAAAGTTATATTCCTATGAACAGAGAACCTACATGTAGGGTATGGTGCCCTGTATTGGTAATTAAGGTGTGACTTTTTTTTTTTTTTTTTTTTACTGTTTTCTCTTTTAGAAATGCAGGAGAAATCGAATGCCTTTGATTAATCCTTACTAGGGGCAAAGTCCCAGGTCCACATCCTTTTGCTAACTAGGTACTGAGCTCCAGGCTCACACCCTTTTGCTGATTAGGCATGAATCCTTCAGGTTCTGAACAAGGTATAAAAACTCAAAGGTTATCATTTGTCTGGGGCTCTCACTCACTGGAGGAGTATTGATGTAGAGACTCTGGGCAGCCGTTGTCAAGAGCCCCCTCCACCCCACCAAGAAACCCAGATGTTTCGTTCTGGGGCTCTCACTTACTGGAAGAGTGTCATGTGGCTTGAAGAGACACTGGGCAGCTGTTAAGAGCCATCCAGCTTGTAAACCCAGATGTTTGGACTTCGTTAAACCCTGGTAATTATGAATTGAGATTTGAATCAGATGTTTGTAATTTATTTGTATTTGCTCTGAAGTTATGGGTGCTGGCTTTTCCTCCTGAACTAAGCGAGTTATATTTGTATGTGTGATTAAAGTGAGATTGTTAACCCCTTAAAGTTACTTTCCTTAGTAAAACAGATCAAAGAACCTATGCTGGCAGCACTCGTTGCTGGTCTTATTGGGTCTTACACCCCAATAACAGCTGCTAGCCAAATTGTTACTACATGCCCCAAGTAGAGAGAGGGACCAAATGGCAAGGGAAGAAGAGGATAGAAGGAGAAGAAAGAGAAGGAGATGGAGAAGAAGGAGGAGGAGGAGAAGCACACAAGCATTCCCTAGAAATCAGACTGGAGATGACTCAAGATATAGTGGGTGACTTTGAGTGAAGAAGATATTTTCCTAGAACTCTTTTCCTTGTAAAAAGGACTATATCATAATGGATAATCACACTTCTCTTTCTTTTTTGTTTTCCTAGTAAACTGCAGAATTCCTAACTTGTGATTGTTCTTGACTATAAGACAATTAAGAAAAAAAAAACTTCCATTTCAAACTCAGTGTAATAAAAAGTCATTGACTGTATTGGCAACTATATCATTAATAGTATAATTGCCAAAGGAGCATAGTCACCAACAATTCAATTTAACAAATTTTATTAAGCCTTCCTGTGAAGAAAGAATTGTGTGAAGTGCTGGGAGAGATAGAAAATTTAGATAAAACAAAGTTTACAATTCAGTGGATATATATTACATCTACATGATATATTAATTAACATGATATATGATAAGTACATAAGATGTAACAGAAATGCTATCCAATGTGAGTGAGAGTAGGGCATGTGTGAATTGAAAGGTAGTATGGCTTAATGTAAGAAGTAGTTTTCGAAATCTCTAGTAATACAGGATTTAGCACTATCTGTCTAGCTATCCATTTATCAGAGTATCTCATTGGATCTCTTGTCTTTTAATTAGATTTCTAGGTTTCTAAGTGATATATTCTAGCTATTTGTAGCAATCCAACATGAATTTGAACTTTCTAAGTGGAATTGTTCCTGTCTAGCTGTGTTTTTGTTTTTTATTGAGATTTCTAGGTTCTTTACTGATATGTTTCCTTCATATAAATTTCCATTAGTCTATTTATAGCCATCTAGTAAGAGCTGAAATTGCATAGGTGGACTTGCTATTATCTAGTATTTCTGGTTTTTACTTGAAAGTATAGATTTTTAGTTGTTATATTTATTCAGCTAGATGTCTAGTTATGGAAAGATTTTTGAACAGGACTATTCAAAATAGTCCCCTTCAAATGGTAAGAACAGGTATGCTTCAAAAAATATTTTTGAAAACAGGCAAGGCGATTTTTATTCAACAAATATTTATTTAGCAGATTTCAATGTACACAAGAAGAAAAAGACACTCTCTGTATTTAATATAGTGTTTTATAAAGTGTTATACAAATGTTGTTACACTGATTAATTACTAAGTATTTCTTTTGAGTGGAGGAAATAAATAATTGTCCAATATCTGATATACACTGTACATTCATAGGCAAAGAAACTCATAGTATGTAGCCATCTGTTTTTTGTTGTTGTTGTTGTTGTTGTTGTTGTTGTTTGTTTGGTTGGTTTTTTTGGCAGAGGGGAAGGCAGGGCAATTGGGGTTAAGTGACTTGCCCAAGGTCACACAGCTAATAAGTGTGTCACTTGTCTAAGGCCAGATTTGAACCTGGGTCCTCCTGACTCCAGGGCCAGTGCTCTATTCACTGCGCCACCTAGCTGCCCCAGCCATCTGTTTTTTAATGCAGCTTATACTGTTTTGCTGATTATTTTCATTATCGTCACTTCCCAATAGATACCACCCTCTGTTGTAATAGAACTCTCCCTTGTAGCAAGGAAATAGAGTTGAATAAAACAAATTAACACATTGGTCATGTTCAAAAACACCTCATTTCGTAACTCTAGTCTACCAACTTTCTGTTAAGAGACAGTAAGCATATCTCACATAGTATTTTCGCTTTACTTCATTGTTCAAATAAGAGTGAGGTTCAAGGATTGCGTCTCTCCCCTCATCCCCCCGCCCCCGCCCCGCACCTTTTCCTCCTTGTTTATTCAGACTCTTACTTGTGGATTCCAATTATGTGGGGTAGTTTTCCCCATGCTTCCTCATTGTATTCCTTCTTCCTTCCCTCTCCATTCTTTTAAAATAATCAAAACATAATCTAACAAAAATTGCTGGGAAAACTGGAAATAGTATGAACCTGTGAACTGATCCAACTATTCTAGAGAGCAATTTGGAACTATGCCAAAGGGCAATCGAACTGTGCATATCCCTTGATCTAGCAATGCCATTTCTAGGTCTGTATCCCAAAGAGATCATAAAAACAAGAAAAGGACCCACATGTCCAAAAACACTTATAGCAGCTCTTTATGTGGTAGCCAAAAATTAGAAATTGAGGGGATGCCCATCAACTGGGGAATGGTTAAACAAGTTGTGGTATATGAATGTAATAGAATACTATTTTTCCATAAGAAATGATGGTCAGGCAGATTTCAGAAAAACCCATAAAGACTTATATGAACTGATGCTGAATGAAGTGAGCAGAGCCAGGAGAACATTGTATACAGTTACAGCAACAATTATACAATAGGCTTAACTCTTCTTAGCAATTCAGTTATCTAAGACAATTCCAAAAGACTCATGTTGGTAAATACTATACACATCCAGAGAAAGAACTATGGAGTCTGAATGCAGATCAAAGCACATTGTTTTATCTTTTTTCTTTCTGGTGGTTTTTCTGTTTAATACTGATTCTTCTTTCATAACATGACTAATGTGGAAATATGTTTAATATGATTGTACATATATAGCCTATATCAGATTATATCTTGGGGAGGGAGGAAGGAAGGGGGCAGAATTAGAACTCAAAATCTTATAAAAGTGAATATTAAAAATTAATAAATACAATTTTAAAAATAAAACATAACAGAACCATTCCCAAGTCTTCTGTCTAATTAGAGTCCTTCTATGACCCCTGATGATAGGGTCCTAAAGGGATACATGTATTATCTCCCCACATTAGAATATAAGTAGTTATCACTGAATTCATATGAATTTACCTTTCTGTTTCTCTTGACTTCTATGTTCATATTTCAACTCAGATCTATTCATTAGTCATGCTTGAAAGTCGTCTATTTCATTAAAATCCATTTTTAAGTCCCTGTAGAATTATACTCAGTTTTGCTGGATAAATGATTCTTGATTCTAAGCTTACATCCTTTACCTTCAGGAATATCATATTCCAAGCTCTTTGCTCCTTTCTAGTGGTGGCTGCTAAATCTTGTGTGATCCTAAATGTGGCTCCTCAGCACTTGAATTCTTTCTGTCAGATTGCTTGAAGTTTTTTTTTTCTTTTATCTGGAAACTCTGGATTTTGACCATTGTGTTCCTAGGAGTTTTCATTTTAGGTTTTCTTTCATGAGGTTGATTGGTGGATTATTTCTAATTCCACTTTGCCAGTGTCATTCTAAAAAAAAAATCTAGGAAGCTTTATTTGATCATTTCTTAAAATAGAGGCACCTGGTTGGTACAATAGATAGAATGGTGGGCCTAGAGTCAGGAAGAACTGAGTTCAAATCTAGTCGCAGACACTTACTTAACTATGTGACCTTGGTCAAGTTACTTTACCTATATTTGCCTCAATTTTCTCATCTATAAAATGGGGATAATAATAGTATATATCTCTCAGAGTTGTTGTGAAGATCAAATGAGATGATAATGGGAACACGCTTATCATGGTGTCTGGCACATAATAAGTGCTATGTAAATGTTGCCTTTTATTATTATTATCATTATATGATGTCTTGGCTCTTCTTTAGAGGCAGCAAGGAGGTGGCACAGTGGATGCAGTGCCAGGCCTGGAGTCAGGAAAACTCATCATCCTGAATTCAGATCTGGCCTCAGATACTTACCGGTTGTGTGACCCTAGGCAAGTCATTTAACTGTGTTGGCTCAGTTTCCTCATCTGTAAAATGAGCTGGAGAAGAAAATGGCAAACGATTCTAATATCCTTGCCAAGGAAACCCCAAATGGGAGTCACAAAGAGTCAGATATGACTGAAATGACTGAACAAAGACTCTTTTTAGATCATAGCTTTCAGGTAGTTCAATGGTTTTCAAATGTTCTCTTCTCAGTATGTTTTCCAGGCGAGTTGTTTTTGCTGAGATACCTCACATTGTCTTCTATTTTTTCAGTCTTTTGACTTTTAAAAATATTTCTTGATGTCTTGTGGAGTCATTGGCTTGTTTTACCCATTCTAATTTTTAGAAGTTTATTGCTTGGGCAAGTATGTTTACATCTTAACTTGTGCCAAGGGAAGACCTTCAACAGAAATATAAATTTAGTATTGTTCTCTCCAACTCACCGTTATGCTCCCATTGAGAAGGGGATCTTGGTTGACAGACGAGTACAATGGTTGGGTCTGCCCTGACTCAGGCAGGCACTTTATTAGTTTAGTTTTGCATTAGAACAAAATGAAATATTCGTGGGTCATTCAAAAGTTAATAAATGGAGGTTTACTTAGCATGTAAAGGATATTCAAAAGTGATACTACAGCACTTAGTTTGCATAGATGCAACCCACTCCAATCTCCATATGACCATATGAAAATATGCCTGGTCAGTATGGGTGTGGGACTTAAGCATTCTTAGGTCATACACCAAATCTGAAGAGCCTCAACTCCATGTGGGTGAGTCTTTGTAATGTCCTTGGGTGACAAGAAAGCACATTAATATGGCCAGAGGCTATCAGAAAGCTACATCAAGGGAGGCACAGCTTGAACCTCATCCCCTGGTCCAATCAAATCCAAGGAAGAGCTTTATCACCTTTCAGACAAAACACTGGCATCATCCACATGTCAGGGTATGGGGAACCCTGGCAGATAGTGGTCCTATCACATCCCATCCCTTGGTATCAAGGTCCTAATGATCTTCTAGAGGACCTTTTACCATTTAAATGACCTCAGGGATTTTCCCAAATGATTGTCATCTTGTGAATGTGAGGAGCCTGGCATAAGTAGTCCTAAGGGAAATAAAAGGTTTGGAAAGGGAATTAAACAAAAAACAAAAACAAAGAAAAAATGGCAAAAATAGAGATTCACAACAACAAAAAATTGAATGCTCCTTTAAGGATTGAATAAAAATGTGAAAGAGTCTGAAGATCAGAAACCACAGCCTTTTTCTCCCATTTCAGAAGGATGAAATCTTAGATCATTATGATCATTACGGTCTTCCCTTCCCAGATTGACTTTTTTTTTTTCCCCTCGGTAAAAGAGGCCGTTCTCTGCCTCATTCCTTACCTAGCCTTAATCACTGATAGGGTGTTGTCTCAGTCAAACTGAGACATGTTAAGGACCTTAGTTTAAAAAGTCCAATGTCTCCTACTGCATCCAGGGCCATCTCCAGTCATCCTGACCTATATCTTGCCACTGGACCCAGATGACCCTGGAGGAGCCTTTGACATTGCACAGCCCTCGCTCACCTAAATCCAATTCACTTGCATGTCATGGCATCACCTCCTTGATATCATGGTCCTCTTTGAGGACAAAGAACAATAACAACATACCAAGTCTTTGCAATTTACAGTGGATCTCTTGGGGTAAGGTGATAACAATGAGAAGGAGCAGCACCAGGAACATAAAGCCACAGATAAGGGTACTTCCAGCACAATCACAAAATCTTCTCCTAATATAAAGCAGTGATGATAGGCAGGAGAATCACCAAGAACAACAGGGTCACAGCACAGATGATGATACTTCCTGCATAGTCACAGATCCTTCATCACATGTGAGGGTCATCTCTGTTAAGTGGCTAAGAATTCATAAACCTCTTGCATAGAACCTGTCTTGAGGTCTAAGCTGATATACTCCCTATTCTGTGTTCCCTGTATCAGTAATCAAATCTTCCCTCCCAAGGATGCCCATGAGAGTAATGATTCCAAATTTTTACCCATTGAGAAGCCTCCATGAAAAAGCTACCCCATTCTTCCACAGGGACTAGATAGGGATTCTCCCTCACCTTCATGTAGGGACTTATGTGTAAGGATCAATGGGGAACTCTGGATTATATAAACTCAGGATTACCAACAAGTAAACTAGAGAGATACCCCCTTTTTAAAATATGAATACCTATTCACCATAGTTATATATCAACAGTTTCACTTTCTTATGCTGTTAGAAATTAAGGTACTTCTCAATAATCCTATCCCTTGGTCTCTCAAGCTATTTCTGGGAAGGTAGTATCTGAGCTAGACCAAGGGAAAGTAATTCTATCAATTGATGGGGACCTGAGCTATTTCTCCAAATTGTAGAGAAACTTCTAAGGTGACAAGAACCTCAAGGTCCAGGAGACTATACGAAGGAGGAAATAAAGAAGGACCAGAGAAAATCAGTTAGAACTTTGTCCAAAAGTATTCATTTTTATAAGGTGAATCTTCCTAAAGGTGTTTCTTTCCAAGAAACTACTGGACCTTTTCTTATCTCATATGAATGTCTTCCTCATTCTTAGTGAGACATTGATCCCTCTCACCTAAATGTGATCCTAATGTGGCAGGGGATACAGAAGATGCCTTATGTATGGATGGGATTGAAGTGCCTCTAATGTTACATACAGTGCTGAATTTCATGGTACAGTTTAACTAGCATCCCTATAGGTAAGCCATCAATTGCTTTCTTATTGACCCTGTATTTTCCAAAGTCATATCCAAAGCTCCCTCCAGAACAGTGTCATCTCCCTCTGCCCACCAAGCAGAGCATCAGGCTCTGTGCCCCCTCTGTCCATACCCAGAGCATTTATTCTTAACATTGATAGCAGTTTTCACCTTTACCACTGTTGTCCAGAACTTCTGTTTAGATTTCACCAATTGATTGGCTCATATCTGTGTAGCTGTGAGGGAAACCCATAGTTAAAGCCATTAAAGTCATTCTGGTGGAGCTTCATAAAGTTACATTTAATTACTCCTGGAGGCTGAGATGAATGATGAAGGAAAAGCTCAATTTTTACCATTTCTGGGTAATTAATAATCAGTTTATAAATTAGGCTAGCAAATAACCAATAAATTGATGGTCAGTGGTCTCTCTTTGTAACCAAAGACAAAGACCATTGAGATCACTGAATGCCTTTAAAGAACACTGGGTGCCCCTGACAGGCAGAGATCAACCCAGATTGGTGAACAATCAATGAGAGGATGGACATATTAATGAGGAGTGGAACAAGAGTTTTAAGCTCCTCCTGCTGAGAAGGGGACTTGATCAACCTCCATCTCTATCTAGACCACTCAAGTTGAACAATGATGTTTTCAAGGACATGAGCCTAATGTTTTAGGGTTGGAATTCATCTAGATTAGATTCTATTTACACTGGTCTCTGAATGAGGAAGTAGAAAGGGAAAAAAACCCAATTCTAACTTAATAATTGATTACAATAGAAAATAATTTCTTGCAAGGTATGATGCTTATAGGATATGTAGGGTGAAGGATATAGAATATGTCTAGTCAAACAAACCCATTTCCTTTAAAAATATCATACCCTCTGACACTATAAGCAAAGTAGGAGAGCAAGGAATAGTTTACCTATCAGATCTATGGAGAAGGAAAGAATTTATGACCAAACAAGAATGTTATGAAATGAAAAATGGACAATTTTGGTTACATTACATTAAAAAGATTTTGTGAAAACAAAACCAATGCAACCAAGATTAGAAGGAAAGCAGAAATATGGGAAACAATTTTTACAGCAAATATTTCTGATAAGGCCTCACTTCTAAAATATATGGAGAACTGAGCCAAATTTGGAAGAATACAAATCATTCCTCAACTGATAAATGGCCAAAGGATGTAAATAAGCAGTTTTTAGATGAAGAAATTAAAGCTATCTATAGTCATATGAAAAAATGTTCTAAATCACTTTTGATTAGAGAAATGTAAATTAAAACAACTCTGAGGTACCACCTCATACCTATCAGATGGGCTAGTGTGACAGAAAAGTAAAATGATAAATGTTGGAGAATATATGGGAAAATTGGGACACTAATGCATTATTGGTAGAGTTACAAACTGATCCAACCATTCTGGAGAGAAATTTGGAATTATGCCCAAAAAAGCAATCAAAATGAGCATACCCTTTGATATAGCTACAAGGCCTGTATCCCAAGGATATCCTAAAAAAAGGGAAAAGGACCAATGTATTCAAAAATATTTATAGCAGCTCTTTATGTGGTGGCAAAGAATTAGAAATTGAAAGGATGCCCACCATTTGGGGAATCGTTGAACAAGTTGTGGTATATGAATGTAATGGAATACTATTGTACTATAAGAAAGGATGAACAGGGTGGTTTCAGAAAAACCTGAAAAGACTTACATGAACTGATGCTGAGTGAAGTGAGCAGAGCCAGAAGAACATCGTACACAGTAACAATAACATTGTGTGATGATCAACTATGTCTGACTTAGCTCTTCTAAGCAGTACAATGATCCAAGACAATTCCAAAAGACTCATAATGGAAAATGCTATCCACATCTAGAGAAAGAACTATGGAGTCAGAGTTTTTTTGTTTGTTTGTTTGTTTGTTTTTCCTGGCTTTTTCCTTTTTGTTCTGTTTCTTCTTTCATGACATGACTAATGTAGAAATATGTTTACATGCATAACCTATATCAGATTGCTTGCCATCTTGGGTGGGGGAGATGGGAAGGAGGCAGGGAGAAAAAAATTGGAACTCCAAATTTTATAAAAAATGAATGCTGAAAACTATCTTTACATGTAATTGGAAAAAACAAAATATTATTTCCATAAAAAAAATTACGCCCTCGATGATTTCAGAAAAACTTAGAATGATGTAGCAATTGATGTAAAGTAAGTGGAACCAGGAGAATAATTTTACAATATCAGTATTGTAAAGACAATCGATTCTGAGATTTAGGAACTCTGATCAACACAATTACATACCACAATTCCAAAGAACTCATGTCAAACATAGTATTCACCTCCAGATAGAGAAGGAATGGATCAGGGTATAGATCTTCCTCTCACACCTGATTTGTATAAGATAATTACTCCTTTTATCTTTTCCTAGACAATATTACTTTTTAGGATCACATCATACTCAGCTCTACCCCAATTTGTTTTTGAACTGCCCAATTAATAATTACAACCTTACACATAGAGCTTACATTTCCTCATATAAAAAGTACACAGTCTGTCCTTATTGTGTCTCTTTTAATTAGTCTTTAATGTATACCTTATATATCTCTTGGACCTTGTAAGTCAAATTTTCTATTAAGTTCAGGTCTTTTTGCAATAAAATCCTGAAAGTCTGGCAATTCATTGAATACTCATTTTTATCATTCAGGATTATCCTTAACTTTGCTGCATATATTTTCAGCCACAACTCCAGTTCTTTTGCTTTTTTGCAATTTGTCTCAGTTTCCTCAAAATACAAATGTACAAACATAAACATATAGATATGAAACTATAAATATATTGATTTAAAATCTTATTTTTATAAGGACAATAATGTTATGTAGATAAATTTTTATAAAAATATAAAATGGGCATAATAACAGCACCTAATTTTCACCTAATTGTTGTAAGGATCAAAGGAGATAATATTTGTAAAGCACTTAACAGTGACTGGCACAAAGTAGGTGCCCTACCATGCCACAAGTTACCATAGTGTCATCCAGTCACATCCAGTCACCCCATGTCCTGTATTTGTATCACCTTTTCACCATCACAATAGGGTCAGGGAAGCCAGCTCTGTGTGTATGTGTGTGCATGTGTGTATCCCTGGGAGATAGTCAGGGTCCTGACAGTCAAAGAACATTGAGGGCATGGTGGTATAGAGCAAGTGTTGGTATCAACACTGGCACTAAAGACAGCCTACATGCCAAAAGATAATCACTACTTATCTTCCTACGAAGCATGACCTTGACCCGAAATGAGGGATCAATGACTGTGCCTAAAGTGTCATCATCTAATGCTGTGGTCCTGATGTTCCTGGTACTAGTTTTTTTTATAATGTTACTAGTTTATATCAGGAAACACACTGTTAACTTCAAATACCTGGCAAAATTCACCACATACAGCAAATTTTTAGAATCTGGGACTCAGTGCTTCTGGGGGGGGGTGGCAGGGAAGAGATGAAGCCTGGAATTTTTTATCTTCATTCTCTTCTGTATTCATTCACTCCTCCAAATGGCCATTATTACCATCTTTCTGGTTTTGTCTCTTTTAACTGAAATAAGCTCTTCTTCTTCCAGTGTTGTCTATGCCAGGCTTCTTGCATTCTTAAGATCAGAGCTATCTAAGAACGCCACTAAAACAATTTAGTTGAAGGCCCTCTAAAAGTCCTTGAGACCTTATCACCAAGACCTGGAATGTGGTAGAAGGTATAGTTGTCATGAAGAGGTATAGTGGCAAATGTTTAAAAATCAGCTGCATAATATGCTTTAAGTTTAATCTACCCTTTAACATTTTCTCCATCATTTCTTAAGTCTATACAATCAATAAAACAATAAATTAAGCCTGATTTATATCATTTGCAGATTTCCAGGGTGTAAATTGTTTAATTCAAAATGAATTAAACAATCTAGTAAATGGGTTCAAGCTGGCTCCAGCCCACCCCTGTTTGAAAAGTTTTGAAACTGATAGCAGGAATAAGTAGAAGAGAGTTCTATCCCACAAGTTCTCCAAACAGATCTATAAAATTCATCTGATTGGGTCCTGCTTAGGAAATCTGAGGGAAAAAAAAATTCTAGTGAGACATTTCTCCAATCCAGGTCAGCACAGGGAGACAAACATAGAGGTCTATGGATACTGGGTTCAGACACTAGGCAGAAAAATTACCTAGACTATCCCAGCCCAGGGAGAGGTTGTGGGCCAGAGCAAGAAGAGATCCCAAATCCAACATACATAGACTGAAATTTATGTAATGTTCAGGAATAGATGCCAACTCTTTACTTCTCATCACCGAGTTCCAGATCATAGCCAGGGCTGACTGTGCTTAGGGGCAGCATAAAATTCAAAAACAAGCAACAATTACATGGCTCTGACCCCAGCAGCAAATAAGGCTCTCAATTCTAGCTCCCTGCCTAGTCTGAAACCTATAGCACAGGCCTGCACAACTGGAATCCCACCAAAGGATTTTGAGAGGCCCATGAAAAACATAGAGGAAAATATCCTCTATATTTTTTACGGGCTGCCTGAAACCCTTTGGCATGCCCACAGACCACTTATAGGCCAAGGGCACAAGTTGTGCAGGCCTTTTATAGCAGAATAACCATAGTAGGAATCTTATGTTAAGGGGTAGTCTTTAGTTTTGGACTACCTGAAATTCATGACCCAAAAAAGAGCCTAGACATCATATTTCAAGAAATCAAAATAAGGCTACTTAGATTTTTTTAGAACTCCAGGGCAAAGTGGAAATGCAAATAATTCACCAATCACTTCCTGAAATAAACCTAAAATGAAAACTCCCAGGAACAGGATAGCTAACATCTAGAGTTTCCAGATTATAACAAAACAAAACAAAACTTCAAGCAGCCTGAAAGAGAGAATTCAAGTGCTGAGGAACCACATTCAGGATCACA
Organism: Phalanger gymnotis; assembly: GCA_028646595.1. Lineage (NCBI taxonomy): Eukaryota > Metazoa > Chordata > Mammalia > Diprotodontia > Phalangeridae > Phalanger > Phalanger gymnotis. The sequence goes on along the minus strand of CM053623.1, from coordinate 160,987,139 downwards.
CAAGATTTAGCAGCCACCACCTTGAAGGAGCAAAGAGCTTGGAATATGATATTCCTGAAAGCAAACCAAGAATAATTTATCCATAAAAACTGAGTATAATCCTACAGGAATTTTTTTAATAGATTTCAATGAAATAGAAGATTTTCAAGCATTTTTAATGGAAAGATTTGAGTTATATAGAATCTTTAAAGTACAAAACACAGGAGTCAAGAGACACATAAAAAGGTAAATAAATGTGAACAATCATAAGGGACTAAATTCCTTCATGGAGACACTTAAAGAGACTAGCGGAAAGTTGGAGAATAGAGCCCCACTAGTATCTCCTTCCCCTGGGCTCCCTGGATGAAGTCTGGTGGCTTACGTCAGTGGCAGAGAGAAAGGAAAAGATGTATATACTAGTGCCTCTTCCCACCTAACTGCTGTAGATGGTATCAGAGTACATAAAAACCAGAAGTTCCCAATGCACAAGTTGGATATAATCTTAAAATTCTCATGCTACCATTGGGAGAGGGAATATTCCTTATGCACGATCATAGGGTTACCTTACAGTTAGAATCTGTCTCACAGCATCTCATTGTGGCTCTCTTACATCTAGGGATACCATTCTATTTTGCCTCGGAAATTTATGTTTATTGTGCTCCTGCTGAACTGCTGCTGCTACCTACTTCTCAGCTGCTTTCTTGCTAGCCAGCTGCAATTTATTAAAACTCTGTTTCACTAATGGAGTTTTATTCTCCTTAAAGAGAATATTATCGATCTTTCGCGAACTGCCCAAATTTAGGAATAATCAACACACTTTAGCTCTTTTGCTATTCACCCTAGGCTGCACCAAAACAGCCTAGAAAGAACCCTTTGGGTCAAGATCTTTCTTTTCCAACAAACTGTCTCCTCGGCATTAATATCAAGTATCTTATATATTAAGATAGGTGAGCATATCTCTTTCATCTTGCAAATGATTATAACCTTTACAGCTAGTTGCAGAGTTTGTGCAAACTATGCAATAGTTTCAAATGGTCTCAAGAAGATTATAGCTAGACTAATGCTACAGCTGGTGACCTTTGCTCTGAATTCCTATTACTGTACTCAGATTACTGTCCTCTTTAAACATGAATTTATTAATAAGCATTGCTTAACATGTTATGTGCAAGCCACTATGTTAGGCACTATGATTATAAAAAGGGGCATAATCCTTGTTCTCAAGGAGATTATAAACTAATGGGGATGGGGAGAAGTTACATGTAGACAATAATGCTATAGTATAAGCGAGAATGCAAAGCATGGATCCAAGCAAAGTGTTATTTAAAAAATGTAAAGAGGAAGAGAGAAATTTCATTTGGATATTAAGGGTTATCTGCAAAGGTTTCTTGGATAAAATGGCATCTAATGTGGGCCATAAAGAAAGGGAGAGACATCTACAGATAGAAATTCAGATGGGAGGAGTGCAGTCTAGGGCAGAGGGGCAGAATAATATAAACAAAAGCAGAAGATGGGATAAACCAGGCAAAAAAACAGAGCACATAAAATTTGGCTCAAATGTCAAGTACCTAAATAGAATTATGGAGCTAGAAATAAGGAAATAATATATCAATAAGGCTAGAAAGTTAGAGAAGAGCCAGATTGTGGAGGACCTTGAATGTCAGTAACTGGCAATAGAAAATTACTGAAGATCATTGAACAGAGTCATATGATAGGAAAATTGCCAAGGGTGTAGTTTGATGGATGGATTGAAAATAGAACTTAGGGGAAACTGGTTCAAGGAAGCTGATATACAGTTTACTTCTACAGGCTGAGCTTATAAACCTAAATTCATAATAAAAGAGTGTTCTCCAAAGACTGTTTATACTTATATGGGTACCCTAAGAAAGCAGAAGGAGCAAAATGAGACCTGAATAATACAGATTAATTTGTTGTTTTCCCTTGAATTATTAATATAGTTCACATGATCGTGTGCTATGTTGGTGGGGTCTTAAGATGAGCTTTAGGGGCACTGTGGAGAGTGCCAGACCTGTAGTCAGGAAAACCTATATTTACTAGCTGTGTGACTCTGGTTAAGTCACTTAGCCTGTTTGCCTCAGTTGACTCATTTGTAAAATGAGGATAGTAACCTGTCTCATAGGGTTGTTGTGAGGGCCGAAGGAGATAATATTTGTAAAGTGCTTAGCACAGCACTGAGCACATACTAGCCACTACATAAAGGTTTTCAGGGAAGGGGAACCTGCATACATGAGGCCACATTTGGCCCTCTAGGTCCTCAAGTGCAGCCCTTTGACTTAATCCAAATTACACAGAACAAACCCTCTTAATAAAAGCATTTGTTCTGTAAAACTTGGATTTAGTCAAAAGGCCGCATCCAAGGACCTAGAAGGCCACATGTGGCCTCCAGGCCACAGATTCCTTACCCCTGGTTTTTGTTGTTGTTGTTTGGTTGTTTCAGTCATTCTTGACTCTTCATGACCCCAGTTGTGGTTTTCTTGGCAAAGATACTGGAGTGGTTTGCCATTTCCTTTTCCAGCTCATTTTATAGATGGGGAAATAGAGGTAAATAGGGTTAAGTGACTTGCTCAGGGTAACACAGCTAGTAAGTGTCTGAGCCTAAATTTGAACTCCAGTCTTCCTGATTGTAGGGCTAGTTATCTACTGAGCTACCTAGCTGGCCAACATAAATGTTAGCTATATCCACATCGTTGGTATTTTTATTATTATTATTGTTATCAATATCATCTTTTAAGTCTATTGTTTAGAATAGCATTTTACATAATAGTTGTTCATAACTGACTTTTTATTGTGATGACAGTGAAGATAATTATCAGGGGAGCTTAGAAAACTTATTTGATTTTTTTTCTTCACCAGTCTTGTTGGACTGAGATGAGAAGGTATTCTAATCAGTATAGATAATGTTTTACAATTATTAAATTGTTTCATGTTTTGTCTTTTCAAGGTCATGAATTCTTAGAAGGCAAGTTATTTTCAGTGTCCTCCTTGCAATAATGCTTATTACATTCTTGTATGAATTAGATTGACATTATTATGTAAGGGGTGGATCTGGTGAATTCTCTGATCCCCTTGATGAGCTTAAAGGGCTAGGAGACCTTATTTAAGAATCTTGTAGAAGGTGTAGGAATGCCTAATTAAGGGTGAGGACATCTTCTTAGGTCTTGTCTAGGGGGATAAATGAAATGAATTAGATCATTATGTTAAGCCTATGCAAAAGGATGGCAGTGGCAATCAGGATCTTTTCTCTTTTTTAGAAATATTGTGAAAGAGCTGAAAGTATAAGAGTGACCAAGTTAAGAGTGTACCTAAGTCTTGGGTAAGGGGACAGGAGAACCTGTGTATGCACACTGTCTTTTACACAGGTGTTATTAATCTGCTTTGTGCCAACAGGACAATTGAGTCTCATATGCTTTCACCTTCGGTTCTAGACTTCCTACACTCTGAGTTCCTAGAATCTAGAATGCTTGGATGCAACCTTGTGAAGATCACGGAAGAGAAATGTTGAAGATGCACACACTCTCAACCAAATGGTACCAAGAGAGGAGAGGAGGACTTCTGTTCCTGAATGCTAGCCTCTTAGATAGAGGAAGAGCAATTTTTAGGCTAATGTCCAGTTCCTGGAGAGTTTGGGGATCCAGCCTTCCAAATAGGAGAGGGGAGATTTCTTGGCCATTCAAGCCTTGGAATTGTCACTGTAGAAACTCCAAGCTTAAGAGAGTTTTACAATGCAGACTCCTAGAAGAAGGGGAAGGGCCTAGACAGTGCCAACCTCCTGAAGAAAAGAGGTTGCTTCTCTAACAACCCTAAATTTGTTTCCTTTTGGGGGTGGTCCAAGTCCTTACAGTAGTACCATAAATGTGGAGACCTGAATGTATAACTGGGGTACCACTAGAATCAATCTTAATGTTGGGGTAGGGGGGTACTTCTCTCAACCTCAAGTGTTTCCTTTTTGAGGAGAGTTCAAGTGACTAAGTGACTGTTGGCTAAGTTGACTAGGTTGCTATTGTTGACTCCTGTGTCACCAACTCTACAATGATCTGACCCTTCCCTTGGCTCCCTTTAAGTTTTAAATGATTAGAAGCTAGGGATTGGTTCTGAGGTGATCTACTGTAGATATAATTGTCCAACACTTTGACATCTGATTTGTCTCTAAATTGGGGATGCTTTTTTTTAAACTTTTTGCACATTTTGCTCTTCCCCTTGAAAGTAGAAAATAGGAACTGCATACTTACCATTGTGACCTTTCAAACAGAAAACCAGATGCAGAAAAAAAGATTAAAACATTCAACCTTTTGAAAAATATTGATAGGTTTTACCTTTTGTGCTAATGTTTTTTTTAAAAAAGAGGCAAAAACATGTGTAAACAATTTCAGAATATTTAGAAAGGGCTTTACTTCCTGAAAATGTTACTTTATTCTAGTCCAAATATAATATTTACTATTTTTGTTACCTTGTACAAGTCACTTCACCATGAAGGAGTCTGCCCAGGGTTCAAAGCACTTGGAGAGGAGGCAACCATGTCCCCTTAAAACTGCTTCCAGTTCTTGCTTACCCATCTTTGAAAAGATACAGACTGAAGACAGCAAGGAAGGGGAAGGCAGAAGTCAAGGAGACCAGTCTGGGAAGAAAGGTGCCACATGAGGAAGATCCTATGGATAGCATCTTTAGATGATGGTGAGAGAGCCCTGGTCCCTGCCTGGCATGATCCTCTTTGAGGAGCAGGGATAGTTGGCCAGAAGTCCAAATGGGAAAGAAGAAAGCAGGATACCTCTGCTTTCCTTCCCCATATTGGCACCCTGGAGCAAAGTCTCTGATAGCCTGAGAGTTACAACTTTGCCCTTATGTTTCCTCATGTCAAAAAAAAGAGGATTGATCTTTATGCATCTTTCCAGATTTAATGTTTTAGGATCCATAATAAATGTATATCTACCACATCTGCTCCCTATCAAACCTCCCACCAAAACTTCCCACCGAGTATTGATTTATATTATCTTTTTAGTGATGATGTGGTGCTATGCTGTACAAGCAAATAGGTCAGTCACTTTCTCTCATTAACCCCAACCTTTGTGTGGGTGTAGCTACTTAGCTGCTTGGATGTGACTCTCTCTCCCGGCCACTCTTTCTAACCATTTTCTAAAACCATCTTCACTGTTCACAACCTTCTCCCCTTTCTCCATACTCCTCCCAGCTCACCCCACCCCCACTTAGCCACAGCTTACTCATTTTTTGTCTAAAGGAGTCTTGCTATAAATATTCTCTTTTGGCACTGGGACATTGTTAAAACAATAATTCTCTTTTTCATCTTTAAGCTCCTAGCCAGCAGGTTATTGCAATTTTAATTCTCTCTGTCTCCTCCTAGATGGTCCTTAATTATCCCTTCTATGCTGCATTTTGAGCTATGCAATGCATAGGCCGGAAATGCAATGGTTAGCCACATTTATCACAATTATTGGCTTAGACAGAGATGAATATGATAAATACAGAGAAGTATGGAAAGACTCAAATGAACAGAGGCAAAGTGAAGTAAGCAAAGAAAATAATACAACAATGTAAATAGGAAAACAACAACCACAAAACAATCGAAAAGAAATCTTGCAAAACTGCAAAGAACAAATTTGGACCCAAAGGAGACATATGAGAAACTATATTTCCCCCCTTCCTTTTAGAGGTTGGGGTAGGGAGTTCCAAGGGTGTGGAAAATTACAAATATCTCAGATTTTTTTTCAACGAATTGATAGGTTTGGCTGAATATTTCGTCTTCTCCTCCTTTTCTTTCTTTCTTTCTAAATCTTTGCTATAGAGGATAGCTTTTTGGGAGGAGAGGATGGATGCAGGGGAAAATTTAATGTGAAAACAAAAGCCATCAATTTTTTTTAAACCAATGAAAGGGTATATAAACTTTTAAGAAGGAGAGTCAGGGAAGAGGCATATTGCCATCTTGGAAGAAAGGGAGGAAAAGGAAGCAGAAATCAACAACATTAGATCTTGCCATCTGGATGGGTTAAAGCAAAACAGGATCCACCCTATGAGTTTAAACATTATTGGTACCTCTGGAGTCCTGATGCTGGTGATCTCATCTCTGTAGCACTTTTCCCACTTCCATGGCAACTGTGCTTCCACAGGTTCACGCTTACAGCTCCTCTTGGCCTTCTCTCCTCTCAAAGCTTCTGCTCCTCAGAGCTGTGACTATACCCCTCTATCTTTGACATTTTCTCCCTTTCTGTCTTATCACCTCTATCCACCCCCATCTCAAAATAAGGGCCAGTGTAGTTCATTTCTGTTATTTATTGTGTTTTTAATTCTGTAGTTTTGAAGAATAAATATTATTCCAAGGAAAGATGTAAAAGTTGTGGCCCTTAGAGAATACATGCAGTTCAACCACTGTTTAGATTATTGCAGCAGATGATATGTGGGAGTCAAGTATTTCAAGGGTCATCATTATTAACCTAATTTTATGGAGAACTTGAACAAGGCAGGCATGCACATGGGGGTCAGAAGAAGGAGTACGAGGACAATCTCAAGGTCTCTCTGAAGAACTTTAGTATCAATTGTGAGACATGGTAAAGGCTGGCACAGGACCTCCCAGAGTGGCATGCTAGCATCAAAGAATGCACTATACTCCATGAACAAAGCAGAATAGTAGTAGCACAAAGGAAATGTGATCTGCACAAATTCAGAGACATCTCCATCCCAAATGTTCTAATGGACTACTTGTGCTAGATGTGTGGTATAGCCTTCTGAACTCATATTGGACTGATCAGCTGAACACACTGTACCTTGACCCCAACCTTGTGATATCATTGGATCTCTTAAAAATAACAGTGATAACAACTGCTAGCATTTATGTAGTGCTTTAAGGTTTGCTAAGTGCCTTACCGATAGTATTTCATTTTATCTTCACTGTAACACTAGGAGATAGATGCTATTATATCCTTATTTTGCAATTGAGGAAACTAACACAGAGGTTAAATGACTTTCCCAGGGCCACTCAGCTAAGAAATGTCTGAGGCAGGATTTGAACTCAAGTTTTTTTGACTCCATCTGGCACTCTAATTCATAATGCCACATAGCTACCCACCCCCTCTCCTCCACTCCAAAATTCAGGTCCACTATGAAACAAAAGTTGAAGCATGAAGGAAAGTACATTTAAAAATCAAAAAAAAAAAAACAAAGCTTAAGATTTACAGAGTATTATGGTGATACATCCTGATTAATCCTCAGGAAATATTGTCACACTATGAAGCTAAGACCTTAATCCTATGAAGAAAATGAATGTTTGTGATGAGCAAGATAATACTGTACAAAGACTGGAGTACTACAAATCAAGGGGAAAGGTGGGGTTTTGTTGATGTAGCTCACTCTTTCATTCAAGGTTATATTCAAACAATTGTCAGAAGTCCAGGGTAGCCTATAAGTTCTGGGCATCTTTATCAGACTAAAAGATCCACCCTTTAAAAATATTTTAGAGATTTTTTTTTTTACTTCCACTGGGCTTTGAAATCATGTCCCCATTGAGGGAATTATGAACTCTGATAAATATTATAGAAATTTCCAAATGGAGTTGGATTACTGCAATACAATCTTGTACCAAGCCACACATCACTAAAGGTTAAGAATTTATCTGAGCAATGGAGGTAAATTCTTGAAAACAAGGACTGCTTTTGTGTTTTTTGCTTTTCTTTTATTCCCTAGCACTTAGGACAATGCCTGGCATATACTAAGAGTTTAATGAAAGCCTGCTTATTAGTTGAATTCTTCAGAATCCCATTTGAAAACATGGTCTACAAGGCTAGACTTAGAAAAACGAATTGTCCTTCTAAGGTATGTTTTACATGCGGTGTGTGTGATTCATGATGAATTAAAGAATGTTAAAATCATGTAAACACTGCCAGACCATGTAAAACAAGTTAAAATGTCATATATGAAAAGTTTTTTTTTAAAGATTTAAAACACTGAAAGATTTATTGTACATCAGTTAATTTAATTCTGCTCAAAATAATTCAAACACTATTGTATACTCTGCTTTGGCAAAATCAGTCGACTCAGTCCTATTGTAGGTTTCCATTTTCTGGCTTCCTCAGTCTTGTTTGTCTTGGCCCAGTCTGCCAAAATTGGCCCAGTCTGCCAATGCAATTAAACTAAAGAATCCTGTGGCTGTTGTGGTCTGGATGGGTGTTGTCTAGAAGAGGTATTGGGTTGGGTTGTTTCAAGGCTGACATGGGCAAACTTTTTTTTAGAGGTGGGGAGAGGATAGTTCTGATAGGACAGGGCAGGGACTTGTTACATTAACAATGAAAACAATTTGTTTCAAGTGGGTAACCGCTTTTGATTCTCCCTAGCAACATCCTCTTGTGTAATGTTTCCCAACTCAACTATACTTCAGACTGGTTAAATAATTAAGTTCTCTACAGCACACAATCCAAATTATATTGGCACAAACACATGTTTTTACATTCTAAAAAAGAGTAAACTAAAACTTTAATTTAAACATTTTTATAAATTCATTTTATTCCCAACTAAAACAAAACCTCACATTAAAAGTAGTTATAGATACATAAATGTTGAGAGAAACATGTATAAAAAGAAAAAATATGTAGAAACACAAGATAATGAGTATTTTGTTTGTTTTTACTCGCTAATTTTCCTACCCTTAGAATTAAAGATGAGACAGATGTCTAACATCAACCAAGTCTTTTTACAATTATTATTATAATGGTTTCCTGAGGGCAGAAATTCCAAAAGCAATGAAGTCTTTACAGTTGTTTTTTTTTTCGAATAATAAGCATTTCAAAATAGAGCTCCTTGATGTTTGTTTCAATGCATTCCAGTTCTGTAGATTATTTTAATTTCTAATTTGGAATGTTTTATCTTAAATGTTGCATGTAAGCATGGACTGAGAGCTGAAAGGGACTAGCGCTAAGGGTCATTTAGTCCAGAATCTTCATTTTATAATTGAGAAACCTGAAACCCAGAAAAGTTAAGCAATTTCCCCAAGTTCATAGGAAAATGTGTCAGAGCCAGAATTCAAACCTAGGTCCTCTGACTTGAGATTCAGCTCTTTCCACTGCATGCCCCTGTTTCAAGTGTCTTCTGAGTCAGAAAGACATACAATAATAATCAATGGACTGACTGTGTGGAAGAGAATGTGCGGAATGGCATTTTGGAAAATCGTGCAATTCAGTCAATGACTGAGGTAACAACTGACATTTATACAACCCTCCGAAGTACGCAAATTGCTTTAAATGTCTTATCTTCGTTCAGCCTCAAAACAACCCTATGAGATATTACAAGTGTATTGGCAGCTAGCATATGCCTAGAAAATATCACTACCAGTTTTCCTGATGAAGGAACTGAGGTTCAAAGACATGAAAACAATTTGCCCATGATCATTCATTAAATAGCAGAGGTGAGGTTCAGATCCAAATTTTGACTCCAAATCCTGCACCCTATTAACTATTTCATCATCCTCTATCCCTCGGTGGTTTGGTCATTTCAGCTATATCTGACTCTTTGTGACCACATTTAAGGTTTTCTTGGCAAAGATACTGCAGTGGTTTGCCATTTCCTTCTCCACATCATTTTACAGATGAGGAACTGAGACAGTGTTAAGTAACTTGCCCGGAGTCACATGGCAAGTTAGTGTCTGAGGCTAGATTTGAACTCATGAAGATGAGTCTTCCTGATTCCAAGCCCTGTGCTCTATCCATTGTGTTACCTAGCTGCCCACCTCTATCCTATCCTGAAATGTCTTTTTAATTATAATGCTGTTCTGGTAATGCTATTTAACTGTAAATCATGGACCACCAGTCTCTGAGGCAGCTAGTTGGCACAGTGGATAGAAAGTAGGCATAGAGCCGGGAAGACCTGAGTCCAAATCTAGCCTCGAACGCTTATTAGCTATGTGACTCTAGGTGAATCACTTAACCTTGGTTTGTCTTAGTTTTCTCATCTGCAAAATAGAGGTAGTAACAATAGTGCCTACCTCCCAGGGTTGTTGAGCAGATTAAATGAGATATTTGGAAAGTGCTTAGCACAGAGCTTGGAGCATAGTAGGTGCTATATAAACACTAGCTAGGGCAGCTATGTGGCAAAGTGGATAGAATGCTAGGCCTGGGGTCAGAAAGACTCCTTTCTCTTAGTCCAAATCTGGCCTTGGATATTTAGTAGCTTTATGATCCTGACAAGTCACTTTGCCCTGTTTGCCTCTGTTTCCTGGTCTATAAAATGAACTGGAGAAGAAAATGGCAAACCACTCTAGTATCTTTGTCAAGAAAACCCTAAATGGGGTCACAAAGAGTCAGGCATAACTGAAAGATGATTGAACAACATATAAATATTATTATTACCGCTGTTGTTACTATTATCTGAGAAATAGGAGTTTCAGATCACTAGGAGGGACAATGGAGAGGTGTGTATGTAAGAATGTTGGTCTTTCACAAACCTAATTATAGAGAGGGAGCCAGATAATGAAGTGTTGATTTGAAAAAAAAAAAAAGCCAGTTCATATGATATCTTTTTAAGATAAGAACAAGTCACTTGAATGAATCAGAAGGAAAACAACAACCACAAGATGTAAAATGACATGTCATATTTCTGGGCAAGGGTATGCTAGTAAAAGTTTAACAAATGGCTTTCCAAAAAAGAAAGAAATATATATATATATATATATATATATACATATATATGTATATATATATATGAGACACACAGTTTAATTTGTATTATTGACCTTATTCTATCATTTTGTTTAGTCTAAAAACAATCAACAAAACAAAAACTGAAGCCTTGATTTGTAAGATTTGTTGATTTCTGTGGTGCAAATACTCATAATAAGAAATTAATAGTCATCTCTTTTGAGCTGGTGTGAGTTAGCTCCCACATACCCTTACTTCTGAGTGTCCTTTAAAAATCAGTTTAGTGAGTCCTGGAGACATTTGAAGAGGAATCCAGATCCTGGTGGGATAAGTAGAAAATGCATGGGACTAGGGAAAGTGAATCTGTTAGTAGCCACTTAGAGCTAAAAAAAAACAAAACAAACAAACAAAAAACCCCTAAAATCAAAAAACAAAACAGCTATAGGCTAAAAGAAAGTTCAAAGAGGATCAATACAAATGATCTGTAGCAGAATCCTCCCAAGTTAATAATCTTTTAATTCCTTTCTCACCTCAAGCTTTCTCATGGAATACAAAAACTTTTCCCTCTGGGCACAAGGAAAGTCTGTTTACCATTTGTTTTAGTAATTTACTTTGTCTTCGTAAACAATTTTAAACATAGGCCTTTACTGGTATATAAGTACTTAATGGAAACAGGAAGACACAGGTGAGGGAAATTATTTCTAGAGAACAAAAAGAGATAGAGCTAACACTGAAATATTATGCCCCCTCTGGCTGGGGGCTCATAGCTAACAGCAAGGATAAATAGAATTATAGACACTTTGATGGTATTTCTCAGAATGGAGAAGGAACACATATACTGAAAAACTTGTACATAAGAACACATAGTTCAACATATCAAGTTCATAGAGTGAACGCCAAATAGGAGTGGTCGAACAACTATAACAAGATCAGACACAGATCTCTGGGACATTCTACCAGAGACTTCTAACCTGATGTTGAACCAACAGACTCTTTGGGCTTTTCATTTAATCAGTTGTGAATCAAACTACAGTACAATTGTCTAGCCTACTTCTTTCTTTTTTACTAGAATAGCACAAGATACTTTGTTAAAGTATTTGCCAAAATATAGTTGTATTGTATCTTATCTAGCAGTCTAATAATCCTACTTAAGCATGAAGTGAGGTTAGTCTGACATAACTTGTTCTTGGTAATATGGTCACTTTGGATCTTTATGATCATCAATTCCTTTTCTAAATGTACCCTGAACATCTCCTTTAAAATATAATTCATGTTTTTGACCAAAATTGAAGTCAAATTCACTAGCCTATAATTTGCGCAATCTACTTTCTTTTTGAAAACTGAGACATTCGTTTTTATTCAATCCTACAACACTTCTCCTGTTCATCACAATCTTTCAAAAATTATTGACAGTAGCTCAGCAATATCATCCATCAGTTATCTCATTATCCAGAAAGGCAGTTCATCTGAACCTGATAACTCAATGTCACAGAGGGCAATTAAGTGCTCTCTTACCATCTTCCTTGGGTTTTAACTCCCTATTATGAATTTATGCTCCTTACTTTCCAATCCAAAGATTATTCTCCTTAGGAGAAAACAGAAGCTAATTAATAATGGAGTATATAAGGGGAAGAGGTTCAACTCTTCCCCCTTCCTGAGCTTAGTTGATGTAACCATAGAATGTAATCAGAGATCAAGAGACATTAGTTTAGTAACAAGGTGTTAACATCCAGTAATCTCTTCATGAATAGTGGATATCTTTCTCTGACAAAATTTAGAGGACCATGGCCATTGTGACCAAAAGAACTACTACACTCCCCAAAGCTTTAAATAGCTAGTCCTGGAGACAGTTTAGGAGCCTGAGGTTCAAGGCAGTGAAGGCAGAAACCAGTAGTCTTGGAAGAAGGAAGAGATTTTTCTCTTTTTCCCTCCTCCCTATCCATGCAGGATATCTAACAGTAGACATATTTTCCTAGAAGACACCCCATCTAGAAATTGGAGCCAGCTGAAAAAAGTTTGAGGGAGCAGAGACACATACTCCAGACAGAAATGGTAACTTTGGGGTTGAAGCAGCCTATAAAAGTAGGACTTCTGGCAGGAGAAAAGAGAGGCTACTATGAACTCAAGAGAGAGCTAACCTTGGAAATCCAGAATTGAGCTATAGTACTCCACACACAAAAAAGACTTTAAGACATTAAAAAAAAAATGCACAAAAATTTGTACAAAAATATTTCTAGCAACTCTTTTTTGTGGTGGCTAGGAATTGGAAAGCCAAAGGGATGCTCATTGACTAAACAAGTTGTGGTATATGATTGTGATGGAATATTATTGTGCTATAAGAAATGACAAGCAGGATGATTTCAGAAAAACCTTGAAAGACTTACATGAAGTGATGCAATGTGAAGTGAATAGAACTAGGAGAACAGTAATACTGTACAATAAAGAACTGCGAATGACTTTAGATATTCTCAGCAATGCAATGATCCCAGATAATCCCAAAAGACTAATGATGAAGCATACTATCTGCTTCCGGAAAAAGAACTGATGTTATCTGAATACTGATTGAAGCATGCTATTTTCACTTCCTTTCTTTCATTCTTTTTTTTTTTTCTATTCGAGTCTTCTTGTACAAAATGACTAATATGGAAATATTTTACACGATTGCACATGTACAACCTATATCTGATCGCTTACTGTCTCAGAGAGGGGAGAGAATTTGAGGGGATATAATTTGGAACTCAAAACTTTTTTAAAAAAATCAAAAGTTAAAAAATTGTTCTAACATGTAAATGGGGGGAAAATAAAATTTGTCAAAGGACTTTGAGAAACTACAAAAGTGGAGGAATAAGTATCCTAGCTTGCATGTATTTCCCACACATAAACCCATTATATCGTTTCCAGGAATTGTGTATTTGTGGAAGAGCAAACCTCAAGTAGGGAGGAAGGTTAGGGGTAGGGGTTATTGCTACTATTTTTGCTATTCCATATTATTAAATGCCTTTAACAAGTGATAATTATATCTTCTGAATGATTGTTGATAGAAAACATTCTGCTGGTGGCTTATAAGCTAAGGTTTTAAAAGTTACATACCACAGTTACTAGCTGTGTGACCCTGGGAAAGTCAGTTTTCTCATCTGTAAAATGAGCTGGAGAAGGAAAACAAACTACTCTAGTATCTTTGCCAAGAAAACCCCAAATGGTGTCGCGAACAGTCAGACAGACTGAAAGGAACGGACAACAATACCTACAGAGGACTCCCTAGAACCAGGAAATGGTAGGTTGCTTTCTATACATCTGTAGAATGCCAGTGACATGGGAGACACTGGCACAGGACTGCCCACATCAGAAAAGATGTTGTGCTCTATCAGCAAAACAGAACTGAAATAGCTCAAAAGGAACACAAGATGCATAAATTTAGAAAATCTGCCCCAAATGTTCACATTGATCTGTGGTAAAACATTCCAAGCTCGTATTGGTCTGATCAGCCACAGCTGGACACATTTAAACTTGACTCTAGCATTGTGCTGTCATTTTGGTCTTCTTTGAGAACAAAGGACAACCACCACCAACCAGAATGCCAGTGTACTGGGAGAGTAGCGAAGAAGGAGTATTATAACTAGTTCTACCTTCTCCCCGTTATATATTGTCATTGTCTCATCCACCCACAACCACAATCTTATCTTTATTTTCATACTCCTATTTCCCCCAACATGGCTTTTAAAAAGGCAAGAAATTCCCTTTATTTTGTTAGCTTTCTCATTCAACATCATTCATAGTTTTAACATTTCTAATCCTTTTCTTACGGAACAGTACCATATTTTTATTATCTTACTTGTCCTTATTTCTTATACACAGATAATTTTTTTCTTATTTTTATTGATATATTTTATTACCTTTGTTTACAAATATTCACCCCCAACGTACCTACCATCCATCTCTTGTAATATAGACTAAGAAAGAGGAAAAAGCATTTCAGCAATCCTCTTAAAGACTTTTGGGCTATGGAGTCCTACCTACAGTTTCTCTGAACCCTTTGAAATCTGTCCAACAGTCCAGCGTATATATCAGATCATACCTATCTTTATCTCCCTCTGCCACAAAGCTTCAAATGGACTGGCTATTTCTTTCCCAAGGCAAAGTAGACAGTATATTAGGCTTAGAGCCAGGAAACCTTAGGCTTCTATTTAGCATCCAACACTTCATTGTGATAATGAAATGATTGGATTAAATAGCTTCTAAGGTCATTGGTGAAAATCAGGTCTATAATAATAGTTATCCTATTTAAATCCTCGACTTTTTGAAATTTGTGGAATTATAAATTCAAAGATTTAAATCTAGAAGGAACCTTATAGGCCATCTAGTCCAATCCTCTTTATTTCACATATAAGGAAACTAAGACTCAGAGAGGTTAAGTGACTTGCCTACGGTCATTTAACTGATAAGTGATAGATTTTTTTTTTTTGGAGGGGAGAAGGCAGGGCAATTGGGGTCAAGTGACTTGCTCAAGGTCACACAGTTAATAAGTATGTCAAGTGTCTGAGGCCAAATTTGAACTCAGGTCCTCCTGACTCCAGGGCCGGTGTTCTACTCACTGTGCCTCCTAGCTTCCCATAAGTGACAGACTTAAATGCAGGTCCTCTGACCCCAAATCTGGCACACTTTCCTCTATACTATGCCGCTTCTCACTTGCTCATTAAGGTAATCCAAGAAATTAGCTCTTCTGTATATAAAATGAGGTTCATCAGTTATCTGGATAATTGAAGTCCCCTATCGCTATTATATGAGGCAGCTAGGTGGCTCAGTGAATATAGCTCTGGGGCTGGAGTCAAGAAGGCTGAGTTCAAATCTGACCTCAGACATTTGCTTTCTGTGTGACCGCGAGCAAGTCAGTTAACCTCTGTTTGCCTTACTCCACTGGAGAAGGAAATAGCAAACCACTCCAAAATTGTTGCCAAGAAAACTCCCTAGACAAACATTGATGTGCTATGGTCCATGGGGTCTCAATCAGACGAGACTGAACGACTAAACGACAACAGTCACTGCTATATCTTATCTCAATGCCAGGCTTTTGTGTGCTGTGTTCCTGAACTGCTCTTTTCTTTCTTTTTTCCCCCCTGTATATCCAGGTAGTCTATCTATCTTATACTCTGATTATAATAGCACCTTTGTTTCTGCCTCTACTGATCTTTATCCAAATGCTTTCCGCTAAGCTTCCCCAAACACTCCCCCAGCCCAGGTTCCTGGATTTCCTCATGTTAAATCTTTTTAATACATAATATTGCAATGGTACCACCCAGCCCCTGCCCCCAACATTGTTTTTACCTAGGATGTTCCTTTTGGATAAACTATTGCCTATAGAATTATGGTTCCCATTCATCATGTTTCAGTGATATGAGGTTAAAATTGCCTCCCTGCATTAGTGTCTATATTTCTCCTTGACTATTATTCCTATTTTGTGTATTCACAGATACCATCTGAGGCCATGAGTTTTATTTCTGGCCCTTTTCTTGGATGTCTTCCAAAACTGCAGCTGTTCTCTATGTAATCCAGCTTGGGGAGAATAAGTAGGCATGTTTTCCCCTCCTCTTTCCTTTTCAGGTTAAGGCCTTTGGGATGAGATTCCTTTGACCCTAGGCAAATATTTTTTCTAGCCCTCCTTAGGAGCACTCCATCCAAGAAACTATCATTTCTATATTTTAAGCAGTGATGAGAAACATAAATCCCATTCTCAGACACCGTCTTAAATTATCTCTGCCTTTTGGAGCCTTCAGTGGGCCACAGTGATAAAAACACTATTTGTGCTTTTTATGTCTTCAGTTTCATTCCCAACTCTTCCGTACCAGTGCTTTCTAGCTGCCTCTGTTATGAATCACCAGACCTGAAAAGCGATTAACTGGTTTTACTTGCCTTGGGAGGTTTCCTGAAAAGACATAGGAGCTTTTGGTTGTTGCAAGGACAATAAAGGGCTTCTGCAGTAGGGAGTCACCGATGAACACCATTCCTCTCTTCTTCCTCTGAGCCTTACTGGATGACCTCTCACCTGATGGTGCCTATGGATCCCTCTCATCAGCTACATCCTCCTCACAGGGTCCAACTCACTCTTCTTTGAGAATACCCTCATATCTCTTACTTGGCTCCAAGCATTCAGTGATCCATTTTCCTTCTCTGTCACGTTTTTCTACTCTCCAACATCTCTGACACAGGTCTGACTTCCCCTCTACTTCTTTGGATCCTTTTTTTTATTCTTTTTTTGTTTTTACATTGAAACTATTCTTCCATTTTTTAAAAAAAGAAATAACATGGATAGCAAGAAAAAAAAAAGCAATATGTCTATAGTGCTCTAAGATTTGAGAAAACACTTTATATATTCATTGTCACGTTTGATTCTCACAACAGCCTGTCAGGTAGTTCCTTTTCTTTCTTTTCTAGGACAGACATCAGTCTATACTTCAAGCACAGAGAGCAGTTACCTGGCCATGGCCAAAAGACAAACATTCTGTACTCCATCCAAGACGTTTCAAAATTCCCCCTCTTAAGAATGATAATGCCTAGCATTTACATTGCAAAGTACTTTACAAACATCTCATTTATCATTGCAACAACTCTTGAAAAGTAAGTGCTATTACCATCATCCCAATTTTACAAATGAGGGAAATCGAAACAGACAATATTTAAATGATCCGACTAGGGTTTCACAGCTGGGAAGTGTCTGAGGTTAGATTTGAACTCAAGTCTTCCTGATTCCAAGACCAGTACTCTATCTATGATGCCACCTTTTGTTGTTGTTCAGTCATGGTTGACTCTTTGTAACCCCATTTGGGGTTTTCTTGGCAAAGGTATTGGAGTGATTTGCCATTTCCTTCTCTAGCTCATTTTTACAGATGAGGAACTGAAGCAAACAGAGTTAAATGACTTGCCCAGAGTCCCACACCTAATAAGTTCTTGATTTTGACTACAACATTCCTGGAACTTTTTTTTGGAATTTCTTCTAGGATGTGCTTTGTATATTCTTTCTACCTTCATTTTGCCCTGTGGTCCTAAAAGGTCTCCGGAATTTTCATTTATAATTTCTTAAAACATAATACTCAGGGCTTTTGGGGGGAAAAATCATAATTTTTAAGTTATCTCTCCTTGGCCTGTTTTCTGGGTATAAAATTAAAAATTGATTTTAGTTCTGTTTTTCTAAGACTTAATCAAGCCAGATTTAATATTCTTTTTCCTGGTTCCTTCCCCTTATAAACTTCACCCACCATCTAGCTTCCCAGAGAAACTTGCCTTTTGTCTTGTAATTATTAACTTTGTAACTCTACCCATCACCACCTGAGAAACTTGATTAACCTAAAAGATCAAATCTCATTGATTTAAACTATCGTAGCAACTCCTATTGTCCAAGAATCTTTGTCTTATGACTGAATCACACATGATATGGAGGGTAGAAGGCAGATCCAAATAATGTAATCTCAATTCTGACTATTTCGTCCATAGCCAATCAGAAGAAGAAACACCTAAGTTGTTTGAGATTTTGCTCTGTCATCTTCCTAATTGTTATAAATGGCCCTGTCAGCCCTCACTTGAGGTCTTTGGTCATAGAGGCCACTAACACAATTTATAGGTGACTGCTAGCTTAGTAAACTGATTGTGTTTGGAACTTTGTCTCTCAGATTTTCTATTGCAACATAGGTCAGATGTCTTTGATATAAAATATTTTATATTTTCTTCTATTTTTTCTAATGTTTTGATTTTGTTATGACATTTCTTCCTGTCACATGGAGTAATTGATTTCTTTTTAGCCTCTTTTAGTTTTGAGGGAGTCCTAGTAAAGTTTAACACTTCTCTTCTAAACTATTTATTTTCCTTCTATTTTGTTTCTCCAGAGCTTTTTAAAATCTTTTGCTTCATTTCTTTTTCTTCATTTTTGTAGTACTTATATGACAAAGTACAAATTTGCAGAATTTCCTCATTCATGTAGTACTTATAAAAAATCTACTTTTTCCCTTTTGTGCCTCTGCTTATAGTTGTTATGGAGTTACTCTCCTTTTAGGCTGGGTTCAGGGCATCTCTATATCTATTAAAATAATTTTATATTGGTTGATGTCATCTTTGGTTTACTCATCTCCCCAGCTAGTTTCTGAAGAGGGGCTTTGTGCCAAGGCCAGGCTTTGTAGGCTGCTGTACTTTTGGATGGGGTAATCAGGCCTGCTTGGTCTCTCCATGGTTCACCTCAGTTCTTCCACTGACCTTCAGCTCCCTAGGTTAGACCTCCTGCTTTGATCTTTGTGGGTCAGAGTTCTAGACCTTTAGGGTTCTCTATGGAACCTCAGACCAGAGTTCTAGGGAACTTAGAGGCTTTGGTATCTAGACTGGTGTAATGACAATTTAGATTCAAACATCTTTCCCACCCAATAATAGGCCATGTGACCTGCTTACATCACAGGAAGCCTAAGTCACATGTGGTGGGAGGAAAGTGTGTCACAGGAAATGCTGAGAGAGCAGTTAGAGCTGAGGTAGAGAGCAGTGCTGTGATTGTTGGTGACAAGGCCCAAGCAAGGGGCAGGAAGGTTATGGGATGGAGTGGTTTTCTGCTGTGATATTGTGTAGTGAATTCTTTACTGCTGCGATGGATTGGACTTATTGGTTTTGGGACCTGGTTCTCTGGTGTCTGAATAAATGGTTTGCTTCTTCTACCTTCTATGTGGAGAGTCTCTTATATTCTGTGATACAGAACTACACAGGCATATTGACAATTATCGTCTACATTGTGATTATTGCCTTGCTAATAGGGCTGGCCATGACCTGCATGTTATAACTGCATTAGTTGCTTCCACTTTCTAGGGCTTCTAAGGTCACTACTGTGTGTATCCATATACCCTGAGGCTTCTTGATCACCCTTATTTCTCAAGGGAACCCTCCATGCTTGTTGTTTCCAGACGATTTTAGGCTATGTGTATCTCTATACCATCTCTTGTTATTTCTGACTGTTTAGGGGGCATGTTTTCCTATTCTATCTTAGCCTTGGGTGATGTCACCCTTTCCTATTGTCGAGTGAATTTCTGACTAATGTTCTATGTGGTTCTTGAGAGGAAGAAGTTATGGTAGTTTCTCATTTTATTTCTTCATTATTATTCAGTCTGATGTGATTTTCAGGTTTTATGGAATTGGGTACATGTGTATCTGTAAGGCAAGTGCCACAATATCGATGGTGACCATGAATATGCCTTTATAGTTCTGTATTGCAGAATATAAGAGACTCTCCATAAAGAAGGCCAAAGAAGTAAAACATTTATTCAGACACCAGAGGATCAGATCCCAACCAATAACTCCAGTTCAACATAGTAGCAATTGTATCCCCAAACCAGTAAATCCACTTGATTATAACAGCAAAGAAATTAAAACACAATATCACAGCAGGGAGCCAAGCCAATCTTCCCCTCTACTGGTGCCTTCCTGTAAACACTCACTTACAAATCTTAGTTATCTGCTTTTCTGAGTCCTCTCTTCTCACAGTTCTGAGAGCTTGTGGTTCCAAGAGCCCTTGCAGTTCCAAGAGCTACATGTGTGTGTATGTGTGTATGTATGTATGTGTGTGTGTACATATATATATATGTATGTATGTATACCCCTTTAGGGCCTGAGGGCTTCACACCTCTTGTGATTTAATTAGCAAAGGCGTGTGGGCCTTCCTATAAACAAACCTCCCCAATCAAGCTGTGTACAGTGTAAATGGAAGGTAGTTTTAGTGGGAAAGTACTAGCATTGATGGGGGAAAAGAGAGAGAAGACCAAAAAAGCCTTGTAGAAGGTAGAATTTGAACTGATTTCTGATAGAAGCCAGGGAAACCAGGACATGAAGGTGAAGAAAGAGAGAATTTTGGGTATGTAGGACAGCCATCAAAAAGTCACAGAGTCAGGAGATAATTGTCATGTACAAGAAATAGGAAGGAGGTCCATGTACCTGGATCTTAGAATTTATAGCTAATTGAATGAATAGAAAAGGCATTTATTAAGAGCTTACTATATGCAAAGCACTTTCCAGAAGGAATCCCAAAGATAAAAAAACTTCAGAAATATCATGGCCCAAACCCAGAGTTTCCACATTACAGAAAAAACTACAAGCATTCAGAAAGAAGCAGTTCAAGTACCAAGAAATTATAATCAGGATCACACAAGATCTGGCAACTTCCATTTAAATAAGAGGAGATTTTCAAGTATACTAATTCAGAAGACAAAAAGAGGCTTACAACCAAGAATAACTTACCATGCAAAATTGAGCATAATCCTATAGGGGAAAAATGGTTCTTTAATGGAACAGAGGACATAGGACAGAACCTTAGGGCACAACTTGATTTAGTGGTTATAACCTAGATGAAAACATAGCAAAAGACACTGACTTCCAACTTACATTGATGAGCTGGATCCTCAGAGCATAGCAACTAACTCAAATTATTAGGTATTCTGTAATTGGCTACTTGTAATACGAGCCCACACTAGTATCCTTCCCCTTAACAGTCAAACAATAGACATGATTAGCACACAGCAAAGGTATTTACTAATATGGAATAGTAGAACAGAAATTATAAAACATTATTCTTCTACTGCTCCCACAAATGCACACAGCATCCATGGGAAGACTAGGCACAAAATTAGGAGTAAAATGATAGTGGCCATGGGCATTGATACTACTGATACACTGAACACATGTGGCCATGGATGCTGATACTACTCTGATATTACTGGACCTGAAGTCCATTTTTTCTTGTGTGGAGTTCTCACAAATTTCCCCACAGGCACAACATCTCTGCTACATGAGTTGTTCACCTGGGATCTCTTTATCTATTCCTCTCAATAGTTTGGCTCCAAATTGCCAGACAAGTTCTATCATGAATTCATAGATAGCTCTTTTCTCTGCTACCAAATGTCCCGCTCCTGGAAGTTATTTCCTTCTCTGGGTGACTGATTATCTATATGTGTTTGTTTGAAGTGTGTATCTCTGTTCTCTCAGTTGTGCCTAAAACTCTTTCATACCATCTCTTCAGATGCTGTATGAAGTGTTTTACCCTGGGTAAGTAACTCCATTGCTAGATATCAGGGCCAATGGAGTAAGATGGGGAGGGGAATGTAGTTTGGATGGAGAGAAAAGAGAAAATCCTTTCCTTTCCCCCCAGGAGTTGAATTCTTTCTTGAGTTCTGGTTCTCTAGCTGTTCTATCTCCAAGGCTATTTAAACCCCACAGGATTTTTAGCCTAGCCATTTGATCAATTCTGAGATATATATTCTTACTATTGTAACAACAATACTGCTTGCAGCTGCTGTGGAGGTGTAAGGCCAATAACACCAGTACACAGGAAGGCTGCTAGCATAGGTTCTTTGATCTGCTTTTCTAAAGAAAGCAACTTTAAGGGGCTTACAATCTCACTTTAATTAAACATACATATATCATTCACTTAGTTCAGGGGAAAAAGTCACCCTCAACATCAGAGAAAACACAAACAGAAAATACAAGCAGAAATTATATAAACAGAGCAAATAACAGAAATCCACACACTGGACTTTTAACTGTCTGTCCACAGCAGTAAATACATACATAGTTACCGGAGAGAGAGAAGCATGAACATTTGGGTTTTCAAAGCCAAGGAGCTCCTTAATGGCTATGCAGAGTCTCATCTAGCCAAATCACATGAAAACCTCAAACAGTAAGGCAATAAACATAACATCAATGATAATCGTGAATATGCCTGTGTAGTTCTGTATTGCAAAGTGTGAGAGATTCTCCATAAAGAATGTGAAAGAAGTAGAAAATTTATTCAGACACCAGAAAACCATATCCTGTTATCAAAAGTTCAGCTCCCACAACCAGTGAGCCTACTTTATCATAACAGCAAGGAACTTAAAACACCATACCACAGCCTGGAAACTCACCATCCCCAAACCTCTCCAACCCCCTGCTGGGGTCTTCCCAAAAACAGACTCACAGTACACCTAAGTCAGCCTATTCAGTTCTAACAATCATGAGGACAGCCATTAGCAACCGCCAGCAACCATAATATCTTTCTCTCTCTCTCTCTCTCTCTCTCTCTCTCTCTCTCTCTCTCTCTCTCTCAGCATTTTCTGTGACATAGCATCCTTTTCCTGTCAGGAAGCCCCTCTTGCCATGTAACTTAGGCTTCCTGTGATGTAAGAAGGTCACATGGCCTATTAATGGGTGGAAAAGATCTTCAAATCTAATTGCTATCAGTTTCAGCCCCAAGATCTTTCTCAACCATTACATAGGGCAATGGAAATTCTGGGATAACTGGTGTCAACAGAACTTTACACAACAATATAACAGGGATAACACAAGAAAGTATATAAAACAACGTCATCATTTCCCCCTTGAATGAATGGGGCTCAAAATCTTGGGGTAAGAGATGAGCATCTCATCCTCCAAAGCTTCTTCCTGTTGAAATTGGACATAGAGCTGTCCCTGCCCCAAAAGATAAAGAGTCCTATTTGAGGAGTCAGTTCTTTAGCATGCTGGCATCTGGAACTCAGTTCAGGTCCAGGGACGACGCATCACAGTCATGGACAGGTCCAGAGGTGATGTCCGAACACATCATGGTGACATCTGGCTTAAATAATCAGGCATCTGCAGGTGTATGGTACTAAGCCTGCAGGAAACAAATCTCACAAACAAATTTAATAGACAAAAGCCAAAAAGAAACAAAGAAACTATCATAGCCTCATTCACAATAGAATACATCAGTCAAAGATTCAGTTTCATAATTATTTTCTCCTGGGGAAACAACTGTTACAGTATTGTTTTTCCCATGCGCTATAATTTCTGCAGCCTTTGGAACATTGTCCAGCTTCCATTTTACCCATACTTTAGCTCCCAATTTTATTCTATCAATAGAATCAAATCCTTTCTTTCCTCTGATAGTTATTTTGGAAGGAGGGTCAGTTTTCACAAGGGGTATTGGTTCACAAGGAATAATAATCAATTGAACTATTCTATCATTTTTACACAACTGTATAGTTTCTTTACCTAAATTCTGGAGTGTTACAATAATTTCTCCTTGATAACTAGAGTATCACTCCAGCCAATACATACATTCCTTGAGCTGATAATCCTGGTTTAGGTAATATCCATCCGAAATGATTCTTAGGGATTCTCATACATATGCCAGTAGAGATTTTTCTTATCTCTTTTCTATTCAACCAAAAGTTCTCTAAACAATGCAAATCATATCCTGCCAAACCAGGTATTCCTGGATATGGTGGTGGGACATCTTCCCTCACAATCCAATACTCAATATTTTGGATTTTATGTGTTTTCTGTTTTCTGCAGATTTGGGGTCATCATCCCGGCTAGAGGTATACTTCTTTTTTTTTT